>JAQMYF010000001.1:17845327-17892701 GCA_030014195.1 Neosilurus mollespiculum
CACACAAAAGAGTTAGCTGATTTTCAACACCGGTATATTGTGGGTCAGTCAGAGGGTGGATTTAGCCAGCATCAGATGACACAAAACTTTCAAATTCCTCTCGCCACAATCAACAGAATGATTGTACAATTCACCTGCAAAGGCAAGGAATCAACAGCATCCTGTTCAGGTCAACCTGGGCCCTCTGACAAGTGTCCTCGGCACTGTCAAGAGGACAGTTTGAAATAATTCCCAGTGTAAAAAAACTGATATTGCAGAGAAACTCCAAGTGAGCCGAAGTACTGTTGTGAGGACTCTCCATCAACCTGGCTACTATGTTTATGTATATCGTTGAGATCTTTCAAAAATGATGGTGGCTGTTTACTTTTGATATGTCTCTGTAGGAAGGCACAATCTTGCATAACTGTCCATATACCTTCTTCATGATAATTGTCCCCACAAGGTCAACAATGTTTTTCATTTACTGTTGTTTTAGGGACATTCGGCCTCATAAGGGTATTCAACACAACACACAACACACACACACACCATATCTTAGGGGAAATACAGTGTTTTTCTTTTCTCTCTTCTTCCTTTAATACCCATGTTATGGTGAGGTTTTTTTTATGCTTGCCAAAATAGCTGCTGCACTGGAATGGAAGAGAGTGCAGTATGCATGAAGGGTATTCTCTTCTGACCCTTCTATTTTGCTTTGCAGTTCATCCATTGAAAATTTAACCCTACAGATCAACCAGTCTGAGCCAATTAAAAAAACTACAGTGGCTCATGTCAAGTCTTTGATACTCAATGTGAATATAGTTATTTTTCTGCTACTTAGTGACTATAAAGTATAATTTACAAAGAATAAAAAGGCTATGTGACTAAAACCTGAGGAGATTCTCAAGAATAACATCTAGTGTCACCAAAGCCCAGTGCCTTAATTCACCATTTTCCACTAATCAGTTTGCACTTCAGTAAATAGTGTGAAGTTTATTATAGTTGAATACCGGGTGTCACACATCATTTATTTTTTTAAACCTTGATTTGCTCAGCCTTTCAGTTGAATTATTCACAGCAACCGAATATGTCCAAGTTTTGCCAATCTGTCACCATCACTCGATCCTGCCATCACCAAACACATACCTGCTGTTAATTTACTCCACAAGGACACTTGGCTGTGCAAAAAATGGATGTTTTAATGGATTCTCAAAAGAATCATATTTGTTTTGGCTCTATCCTGAAGCAGCTCAAACACAATTCTAACACATGGACTTGCTTAGCCATATTAATTGGTTTCTCTGGGCTGGCAGAATGTGCAAAATGAAGCATAGACATTTTGTTCTTTGGACTTCATCTGAGGATTCCACACCTAACAGTCGGTCCATTTCAAACCCATGGAGCCTTTGCTGACAAAGTCACTAAACGCTCACGTGCATTGATGCAGTCACCTCTCTTTTACTTTCTCACTTTTACTTACTACACTCGCAACTATTGTTGTCCTCACCTCGCTCAAAAGATCTCCTCAAGTCATCTTCATCTTGCTCAATGCCTGTCCTCAATCCCTCTTGCATTTATTTTATCATTGCCATTGGTATTTATTTTACTCTCTGCTTTTTTTGGCCCACAGAGACCCCATCACTCTTTCTCCATTTAAAAACAAGAGAGCCTCTTTATTTGTTTTTCATGCTGGTCAACCAAGACACCATCCTCATTCCCATGGTTAAATTGCAAACATGTTGAACAAACGGGGGTTTGACATTACAAATGCAAAATGCGTAGTGGTGTAGTTTTTATTTATTTATTACTAACTAGCTAACTAACTATATTAACATGCCGGCATTGCTACACCTTTTGGTCTTCTGCTAACATTTTAGAAGGTATTAACATAATACATTCCCTCGAGGTATTCCACAATTTCACATGTTGACCAAGTAGAACAAGTGATGTAATGCACATTACATAATCATATTTACTAATTGTCTTCCTTATTACATCCCGTTCTTTCAGAGCCATGCATGATTTGATGGTGAATGTGCAGAAATCGTGATGCTCCATTATTGAATCATTTGGAGTTTAAGTGGAACCTGGTGTGGTGCATGTAGTTAAAAATATTCCAGTTGATTTGTTCTGATTGCAGATGGAAGATATATTGCTGTAGAAGTTCCTAAATGTCATCTTGAGCTGCCTTCTACCTTTTTATATCTAAGAGGTGCTTTGAAAAAATTAAAGTGGCCAAGATCTTCTTGTATTCTGTATGAGTTACATTTATTCTCGTATTGTTTTTGTTTTGTTTTGTTAGGATGTGCGCCTTTTTAATGATGCCTGTAGTACGGAGTTGGCTTTGGCCGTTGGTTTGAAGAATTTGGTCATTTTCTTTGTTCCTCATATATCTGGCTATTTTATTAGCTAAACTTGCCTGCTAACACACCAAACTCCTTGCTTCAGCTCAGTTGCTAGCCTACAGCATTGCTGTCATGAAGCCTTAACTTTTTTCGTGAGCTAGTTAAAACTGTCATTGAGCTACCAGTAGCAATGTTAGCTGTTCTCAAGCTTAGTCCTGATGGACCCCCTGTCCTGCACATTTTAATGCCCTCCCTGATCTGTCACACACACTGTTAGTCATAAGCAGCCGTTAATTAGCTAGTTAGTTAAATCAGGTATGTTGGAAACAAGGAAAACACTAAAATATACAAGGCAGAGGGTCCTTCAGCAATAATTACTTGTACATTTATGCCCCAAATTGTGACAGATAATTAAAAGGCTCTTGGTTACTGATCAGATGGTCAGGGGTTCAAGCCACAATACCACCAAGCTGCTACTGCTGGGTCCTTGAGCAAGGCCAACCTGCTCAGTATAAATGAGATAAGGCTCTGGATAAGGGTGTCTGCCATAAATGTAAATATAAAAGCCATTCAGAAGGTAAATTGATAAGTTTACCGACCAATAAATGGCAGACAGACATTTTATTTTAGTCCTAAATATATTTAAATATTAATTTGATCATATTCATTTATTGTCCGCTGTCAGTCAGGAATGTAACCACAGGAAATGATTTAAAATTATTCAGTACACACCGTATATATCTGTGCAATAGGCATTTGGACAGAAAGGTGGCAGTGCATGTTGTAATGGAATGACTTGCTCATTCACCCAAACCTAACCTGATTTGCTGGAACAAAAAGTTCAAGAGAGCCACTAAACAAAACCTTAAGAAGCTCTAAAAAAGAATGAGAAATTTTGTAATGGGGCTGTGTTTTTTTTTTTTTTTTTTTTTTTTTTTTTTTTTTTTTTTTAAATTATAAAGCGATCTCCATCCAAAAAAAAAATCTTAATCTTATTTTGGCAGAATCTAAGCAATGAAATTAACTTCTCATATGCTAGGAATAAAATGTTATATGTGTGTTGTTGTTGCTAAATGATTAGTGACAGGATAGTGAAGTTGAAGGTTGTTCAGATGCCACCACAACGTTTATTATGTTTCAACAGTGGCATGTTCTTAGGTGTTTTATTCCTCATCAGTTTGTCAGCAAAAGTTTGGGTTGTTAATGTTATGGAACGTCTGTAAGGCAAGTTAACTCCTAAAGAAGAGAGTGGCTTAAAATTTGCTGTTACTCACACTTAAGAGCCTGATACTCAGCAGCCTTCTAGAAGTGATGCATGAATCTCTCCTTACAGAAAACCTCTCCACATCAGTAATTATGTAGGGGATAATGTACATTGAGCCGGGCATTATTGCAAAGTAAACCCTGAAAGGGTATCCGGACCCTGGGATGTAGCAGTAGGGTCTTGTGTCACACTGAAAGGATTTATTTCACGACTATGACTTGCTTGCTATACATTTACTTAACTACCTAAAAAATACTTATTTAAAACCTTTTGCTGATGTAAAATAGATTTTATTGCTTCCGCTAATTATATAATCCATAGCAATGGTCTGTTGTAAAGTAATAACTGACTGTTGAATACTGTAATTGACCAATCAGAATCAAATATTCAAATGAGCTGTTTAAAAAAAAAAAAAAAAAAAAAAAAAAAAGGTTGTTCTTGAAATTGTAGCATGTTAGAATCATTATTGGAATTTTAGTTAGTCGTACACTGTTGTCAGAGCTGCTTTTATAGAACAATAAGAAACATACCCTGGCTAGTCAGATTTGAGATTTCAACAACACTTTATTATATGTCCTTTATATTAGCTGTGTGGCTTTTTACTTATCTTTTTGTTTTCATTTATTTGTTTATGGCCAAGTCAGTGTAGATAAAAATAACTATTCAGTTCTATCCTCAGTGTCTGGCATAGGTGAGGTAAGAGTCACTCACTTATGGGATACCCTGTGAATGCTTCAAACATATTGGGGACCAGCCCAGAGTCCAGCGATAGGATTGGCTTATTTCCTGATTTCCAAACTCCTGCCACCTCCCATTAGATTCTGTATCGTTAAACCTGTGGGCGGGAATGGAACAAAACAGGGCTGTGCTGCAGTGTCCACCAGGGCATTTATTTTTTCCCACAATCCAAAACTCTGGCTAGCAGATGGGCTGGCTGGCAGATGGGCAGCAGAGGTTGTGGTATGGAAGTCAATGACATCATCTAGGGTACCTGTCTTGGTTGGTTTGGGTTTGACTTATCTGAACACAATTTTCTCATCGTGGAATGTGAGAAGGGAAAGGATGATCCAAGAAAATGGCGGAAAATTGGCGAGTACGGTGAAGACTTGTGAGGCATCCCAACATGCAGAGCCGAGATTGGAAACTGAGCTGTTGTAATTATAGGCTGTAAAATAGATGCGGTACCCATTAACCAAAATTGTTGAATCAACAAAAAATTGTTCAAGGCTTCTGTGCCATGGCGGTGTCCAAAGTATGTCAGAACTATGTGTTTGCCCTTCTACCATTTATTGTGTTCCAATACCTACAGCAACGATTTAGAGAAAATTCTGCTTAGCTCATGCATACGGTTTGCTTTTGCTTCCTCTCTCTGCAGGCTGAAGTACTCGCTCATCTCCATCGCTTGGTATTATGACCAGCATTCAATACATCCAAATGTAACTTAATTAGCTTTTCATGATCGAATAACGGTCCAGATTGTGTATCATCCGAATCCACTTACTTCTTCTGTAATTGACAAAGCATATGAGGTCAATGAAAATTCCTGTAATATTAAATAGAATAGTTCTGTAGAATGATGCACGATTTTTAAGCTTAGGTTTTCTACACGAGGGCTTGTATTGAGCTGAGTCTACTGTAAATGCTTGTCCAATTATGTGTGGGTGCTTCTCACCCACATGGTTATTAAAAAGCACTAAAGTTGATGGATTACATTGAAACTGATTTGGAAGATTTGTTTTCGAATAAATCTTTCATCTGGACGCTGTATTAGCGTAACTTGGCCTTTTGGAGAATTGGCGAAGTGTGTAGATCATTAATAACTTATAAATTATTAACCGAAATAATTGATTAAATTGCAAAACCCCAATTTAGCTATGCACAATTTATGTGCCAAATGCAACTTTGACTCCTCCTTAATACCCACTGAAAGAAACATGGTTTACAGGCTAGTTAAGGTGGACTGGTAAAGAGAGTTTGCATATATAATTGATGGGAGCAAGACTTGAAAATCCTAATTTCTATTTCATCCCTGTCAAGTAGTGTTCAAGTAGTACTCTTCTGTGAGGGAGGACAAAAAAAAAGGCTGCGTAATCCCTTCGGCTTTTGGGCCTGTAGAAACAGGAGTGCAGCTATAAACACCTATCTCCTCAGTGTAAAGGCTTTCAAGTGCTAATTCAGAAAGAGTGCTGACAATGACATGGTCAACCTTCTCAAAATTGTTACCTCTGGGAGAATGATGTGTTTAACATGTTTTTACATGTTGCAATCAGTCTCTGTCATTCTGGAAGGAAGAAGGTCAGATGTAGCACAGTGGCTCATTTTGTGCTTTGTAAAAATATTTACAGTTGGTTAAAACTAACTTCATGTATTGCCAACATTACCAGGAACCCACAGATTTGGTTGTACTAACATGTCAGTGTTTCATATAGATCATCTGTTGCTGTCTGTCTTTTGATGGCCTAAATAGGTATTAGGTTTCAGTTTGGGTTTGGGGCACCATGTGAAGTTCTTTTGAAGTATGCCCGTGTGTGTGTGTGTGTGTGTGTGTGTGTGTGTGTGTCAGCACTATGTTTCTGACTGGTGCACTCAGCAGAGCTCGTGGCTGTGCCTGGCCGTGTGATGGATAAGTGGATTTGGAGTGGCAACGGTGTCGGAACAGTTTCAGATTTATTGCTGCTCAGATGTGACTCATGCCCTGCGCAACAGGGTTTGGTCTGCAGTGTGGGAGTGAGGAAGAGCCACTAGATCAAATGCCAGTCCATAAATAATACCTGTGGCAAGACTGCACACTTCTATGGTTAAAGCTGCACTTGTACATATAAAAAAAGAAGAAGAAAGAAACCTCCTGGAAAAGTCATAGAAGCATTCGTAATGCATTATGATTTAGATTAATGAGAGTCTTACCCGGCAGAAGGCTGCTTCTGAATTAAAGAGGGGGATAAAAATGAACGTGATCTGGGGCTGATGTGAGCTTAGCCTTGGGATCTCATTGGGTTTGTGCTGGCCTGAGTTTTAGATGAATATATTAATTTCTCCACTTAAACGTGATGAGTAACCACGTATCTGCTCTGGCTGCATGTTCACCACTCCTAAGTTGCAAGCTCATGATGTCAGAGTCTGTGTATGAGCGTCTCCAATAAAGTTTTTACAATCCACAATCCGGAGCATTGCTCTCATTAATAAAGGCTTCATTTTAAGCTGCAATGCGACCCTTTTACTTTCTGTGTGAATAACGGCTTCACTGAACTGCTTATTTGACCCCTTTGATTAAGATTGATAAGACTGATCAGTATGAGCATGGACCCTGAGGTGAAAGTGCACATTCCAGCAGGTCACTTCAGCAGTATCCTGATCATTTACACATCTTGCTTGCTTTCTTGTTTCCTTTTCTCTCTGGCAAACACTTGAAGATTCAGAGTGCTAATCCTCTGTTGATGTCTCTCCACAGGCAGCGAGGAAGCGCAAGATCTCCATTCTGCGAGCACAGGGGAAGAGCAACGAGGCCATCCGGGCTCTCAATGAATATCTGGAGCAGTGAGTGTTTTACAAGCGGATTTGGGCGCCGCTATTCTCCTCCCCTTCCCCTCCACTTTTTAATTAAAAGGGGCTTTGCCTTTTGATTGAGCTGGCCCCTGAGCCCTTCCTTAACCCTGCTTTTGTCTGCCAAATAACCTAACTGTCACTTTGTCTTGCAGGTTTGTGGGAGACCAGGAAGCATGGCATGAGCTGTCAGAACTCTACATCAACGAACACGAGTAATGACAATTGATCTGTTATCTGTAGCTGGTGTGTTTAAGGAGTCATCTTAGCATATGAAAACAAGGCTTATTTCATTCTTCTTTCACACTGTTCATAGAGGTCACTAAAGCTGGTAAGGCAATTTTAGGAATCATCGAAATGACCCATTGTCTCTCCAAATAATGGAGTAGATGCTAATTTATTTGAAGTTCCTAACTTTTTTGTGATGAATATTTTAAACATCACACATCATCTGCATTGGCGTTACACTGTCAGGCCGTCCATCCCCAGGACTCGTTTAGCAGATGAGAGCTGCACCTTGAGGCATTGTGGGACAGCCTGAGGGAAATCCAGAGAAATGCCAGTCACAGTCAGAGGCCTAAATTGAGCTCAGGGTCTGTTTGTCACATGAAGTAGGGCTTTAATAGGATTTGCTCCTTAAGCTCTCTTTCATACTCTTAGGGTAAAACTCCCCCTTCACCAATATCCATGTTGCCAGGGGTTTGGTCAGCCAGACATAAACATTGTACGAAAATAGTTTTGTTTGTGTCACTTCTTCTTGATCCTTCTTTAATTGTTTTCACTTTGTGTGTGTGTGTGTGTGTGTGTGTGTGTGTGTGGGAGAGATGGTCACCGTGGTTGGAGGCTGCAGCCTATAGGAATGCAGCAGCCCGGTCAGGGGGCTGTATATTGGCTGGCTGATGTTTTTGTGTAAGGGCTTTATTGCGGTAGTGGCCAGAGGAAATCCAGGGGGGGGGAGAGGATTACTCGCTTAGTCCAACTTTTCTAATATCACACCATTCCCTCTGACAACCCCCTGTCTACATGTGTGTCAATTTCTCTCTTATGACCCCTGCTTTTCTTTTTTTTCTTTATTTTAAGTCACAAACTCTTCTTTTTTCCATCCCCTCCTCTTCCTGCAAGCTGTGTATTATCACCTTTCTTTTCCACACTGTTGAGAGAGAGAGATTCCCAGGACAAGGTGGTGGCATTTGCTCTCCCAGCCAATAAAAACAATACCCGATAGGCTAAGATGACTCTCCTGCTTTATCTCTTTAGTGCCACCCTGCCACCTAATTGCAAGTTTTATTTTTGTTTTGGCAGCCTCAGTAATGGTAGTCTATATCTTACCTAAGTGTTCTTAAATTTATTTCCCAGAAATGAAAGTCCCACACAACAATGAAAACTAAGGCCGTGATGTCCTCCTTGTGAGATATTCCATATAAGCACTACTTATATGCTAGTGGTTCTGGTATGGGCACTAATTTTTAAGAACAAATTGATTTGTACTGTTTTTGCTACTCTACGACCTCACCTCGAATAGGGTTTTAGCTTGATAGTATTCTTAGATCCTGAACTATTTGTACCAGCATTAGTATGTATGTTTGATGGAAGCTGTAAAGCACTTCTGTAAGCCGCGCAGGGCGGGGTAAGGGCGCCTGCCGAATACTGCAAATGTAGATTTAACATTGATGGAATTAACCCCCTTTAAAGAAGCAAGTAAGTGCTTGTCTAGCATGCTAGCATCGTCATTTGTGCTTTAAATTCCCGCCGCTTGAAATCGGCATACACCGGCCTGAACCTCAGGTATATTGCGATATGGAGCTGTGTGGCGTGTGTTGATCGCTTCTCCTCCTCCACTCCTCCCTCCCTCTCTCCACTCTTCTGCAGCCTGGGCCATGGCATGAGCACATCTGAAAGTCTTTATGGAAAGGAAGTGGTAATTGCAAGCAGCCTGCAACCTTCCGAATGGCCTGTTCCCCACCACTTCTCTGTTAACCCTCAGTCTCTCTCTCTCTCTCTCTCTCTCTCTCTCTCTCTCTTTCTCTCTTTTCATTGTCTGCTCTTTTCCTTCTCTGATCTTTGATGTCTCTTAAACATACTCCAAATCATCTGATAGACTGTTCCTGTCATGAAAGGAAGTAATGCCAGCTCTATTCCCACCACAGATTTTTTTTTTTTCTCATTTCAGGCTACCCCTCCCCAAGCCAACAATAGATTTTGCTTCCTTTTTATTTTGCATTAAATTCTGTTGATTTAATTACTTTTTTAAATTTCATTTCATAAGAACAACAAACAGTTAAGCATTTAGTTGTGGAGCAGGTAAAAGATCCTCTACAAGATGAGACTATTAGAGAAATCACTTGTGTATATCTAAGTATTAAGAAAGAAATTGTACGACTGGGATGTTGATTTATAGAATGATAATATTTTTAATATGTTTTGAAGAGTATGCTTTGGTTATCTTTTCTAGAAATAGATGCATGTACTGCATGTAAAAATGTGACAGTGCCGGTTTGGAGAAGTGACATTTTTAAACAAACAAAATCACACTGATCATATAATGGAAAAGCTGGGCAACTACAAACAAATGAATTTGTTAGTTTTTTTTGTTGTTATTAGCCATGTTCTAGATCAAATTTCCCTCAGTGCCTTTGCTTCTGCTCCCTGATTCTTTAATCTACCCATATATTCTTCCATAATATATATTCTTCTTCTAAGTGACTCTCATGGGAATTTTTTTTTTTTTGGTAGCATGTCTTTAAGTACATTGCACTTAGCTTCATCTTAAAATATTGTTGTTTTAAAAAAAAAATAATAATAATAATATTTATCACAAAAAAAGCCAAGTGACTCACACACTCATTTACTGAACTGCTTAATCCTTCTAGGGTCGCGGGAAGGCTGTGCCTATCTCAGCCAACACTGGGCAACACACAACCTTTCACTCACACCTTGGGTCAATTTGTAATTAACTTAATTAGTCAATTAACCTAATACACATGTTTTTGGATTGTGGAAGGACACTGGAGTTCTTGGATGAAACCCACACAAGCACGGAGAGAACATACCCACTGCACACAGAAACGCCTGAGCCAGAAATCAAAACCCAGGACCTTCTTGCTGTGAGGCGAATGTGCTAACCACTACACCACTGTGCCGCTCTGTATTGCTCTGCTCTGTAAAATGATTTGGTTATTTGTGGGAGGGAATAGTTGGAAAGTCTGTGTCTATGTATGCGAGAATTCCATCGTCCTCTTTTGCTTGATTCTGAGGAGGGGAAAGTGTCTGTAAAGCATGAAGTGGTTGCAGATTAGCCTGTAGTTCATAGCTCAGCAACTCGCAGAAAGAAGTGATCTCATTCGAAAGTGACACACTGCACCACTGCACAGCATTGACCTCAAGACAGAGTATTAAGCCCGGGGGGGGGATGCTACGTGCCTAGAAATGTGGTAGATCTCACACTCTCTCTCCTTTCTCCTCATCAGTTTCCAAGAACATATGAGATGGGTAAAAAGGCCAGAATTGCCAGTGCTAATGCAAAGTTACATCCATCATTTCACCATATGGATGTTCGCACACACTTTTCCATCAGTCCTTATAAAGCCTGATAAAAGGAAAACCTTGGGTAGAGCTATTTTCTTGCTGTCAGCAAGTCTCAAACCTCTACTCCAGGAGCCATTCAGCACCACCAGTATACAGCAGCACATTTCTGTGCAGATTTGAAGATGTTTCTGTATGACTTTTTATTAAAAATAATAATTGTTTGTTTCTGTGCTCTGTAGTTATGCCAAAGCAGCTTTCTGTTTGGAGGAGCTAATGATGACCAACCCACACAATCACCTGTACTGTGAGCAGTACGCCGAGGTACCGTAACTGACAGCTTGATTTTTTTTTTTGTTTGTTTTTCTTTTTTTTTTTTTCCCTTCCCTCACACTTGTCTGGCAGAATGTTTTCCTGACTTGAGTTTAAGCGAGTTGTTTGAGGTTCTGTATGAGACACTGTGCACCACTGCAGCTTACTGTTCATAAAGATTATCCACTCCATCTGCCATGTGATATTCATGTATCATGTTGGACTTATTAGTGCACTGTTTTTCCCTTCTAGGTGAAATACACCCAGGGGGGGGCGGAGAACCTGGAATTGGCAAGAAAGTATTTTGCGCAGGCACTCAAGCTGAACAACAGAAACATGAGGGCCTTGTTTGGCCTGTATATGGTGAGTCACGACTTGCGCCACAGCTGAAGAAAACAAACACCTCCTCTTCTCCTCCTGGCACTTTAAGGTTCTACAGGAGAAACAGAGATGTTTCATGCCTGGTCAGTGCTGAATCAGACGTTGTTCCTGCCTCTTACCTTGGAAAAGCCGCAATCTTCATCATTTCTGAAATGTAACCCGACAGACATTTTTGCAGGGCATTTTCATGTTTATGACTAAGATAAATAAACTGCCGGCTCTAAAACAATGGAAGAGAGCCGGGCCGGCCATCGTTCTGTCCAACGTGGACCAGCTGCTCAGCTTAGGACATATCTGCACTGAATAAGCCTTTCATCTGCGTATTTATTTAAACAGGAAGTTGTCCATTAACACCAATGCATCATTTGTAAGTGACTCCTGACATAGGAACACAAATAGACAGCTGGGAGTAAAAGGAAGGCAGAGGGCATGTGGGGAACCAGACACAGGCGTACACTGTTCTCTTACACGCATGTCTGCACGCACATACGTACAAGCACGACTGTCGTAGGGGTTTAGACATTGCTCAGACAGTCACTGCTCTGTTGTGCTATCAGCAATTGTCAAATAAATGGAAGGAACAAGGAATAGTCCTCTGCTGTTGGCACTCATTGGACTTTGCTCATCCAGCTGGCTTCCATGCTGTTATTTTATGCCTTTACTGAGGTACTTTGATAGCCCCAGTGCCCCATGTTGTCTTAGAGTGTTGTACCTAATATTAGTAACAGGTACACAGGAGTATTAAATTTCTCCACTGATTGGCATCTTCCTGACATGGAGTCATGTAATCATGCATAAAGGCGATACTTGTGGTTAAAACATACCACACTGTCTCAGAACCGAATGAGTATTTGATTAGTGTGCAGTTAACATTTCAGCATATCCATGAGGAGGAATTTCATGGTCAGTCCTTTCATGCGCTCCTCTGGGTTTTGCTGTGTGTGAGTGACTGCAGTGCAATGGGAGCGATATGGGCTTTGTGATTGTCAAGGAGTGAGCATTGAGTGGTGTGGAGTGTATGATTCACATTGTACCACACTAGTTGCATGCCGCTTCTCAAACATTCGTGTCCCTGTCAGCACCGTTTATCTCTGTGCTTGGAGAAATGAGGCTGCACTAAAGGACATGGTGCACCATGGCTTTTATTGCAATCAGCAGGGAAACACTCATTTTTTTTCCCCCCTCCCTCGAAAGACTCGGATGCCGTGGCATCTTTTTAAATTCCATGATTTGAAGTTTGTTTAATCTGAGCAGCTTGTCTGTCTATCCACACACACACACACAGAGTCACTCCATTTATACTCTTCACATTTTGTTGCTTTGCATCCTGAAATAAAGACACAAAAATATTTTTCCTGTTATATTTGCTAAATGTTAATTGTAACATCTGAATGAAAGGGCAGCAGGTTTCCCCTCCCTTTCCCTTTTTTTAATTTATTTTTATTTTTTATTGAATTTTTTAATTTAGTGCATTGTTTCTTTTAAATGTTTTAACCCTGTAAGTTTTCCTGCATCACGTATGCATCAGTATGTAATACACCAGATTGGTGTCTGTGCTGTATTGGAAAAAGAATTTGTATCCATTTTTTCTGTCAGCATGACAAGTGACCCAGTTCTTGCCATAAAGAAACACCCTCACAACAGAATATTTTTTGTACCCATCTCCGGACAACTTTATCTACTTTACTGCTTGTCTACAACTTTATCCCTGAGATCTTTTGACAGTGCCTTGCCACACATAGTTAATTGTTTGATTTCAGTTTCACTTCCAAGAACTTGAATGCTGTAGTAATAGAGTTTTTATGCTGAACTAATCCGAATAATTACAGTTGATTACAGGTGGAAGGCAGTTACTGTGGTTTGCAATGGAGAAGGTGATTAGTTACACCTGATTGAATTTGCCTGATTTGATGTTTTTACCCCTCAACCAGTTATGGCTGGAGGGGTATTATCTCTGGCTTGGCGGCCGGGCAGGCGGGCGGACAGGCCAGCACAGGCCAGCTTTCTGAACTTTTGCATAGGCACTCCCTATGACCTAAACCTGTGCGTAGGGTAGCTAATTTGCATATGTGACCTTTGACCTTGGCACAGTGACCTTGAACATATGAAGTTTTTCCGGGCCATTGCTCGACTCATATAGATGATAGCTTTCTGAACTTTTGCAGAGGCTAATAACGTGTTAAATGTCCGAAACTGTTCGTATGGGGGATGGCTTTTGTCCTCCATGCGCTTGAGGCGTCATGGCTGAGGGATTACGACGTTCTATTGAACGGTTATTTTTTAAGGAGGGATTATGACCCTTTAACCATTTCGGTAATTGTTTATATTTTTTTATTTGTTAATTTTTTTTCTGAAATCTTATCTTTCACTTGGCTGTTATTAGTTGCATTGAGTAAGTACTGCTGGATTTTAGACTGAAAAGCAACAAAATGTAAATATTTTCAAAGTAAGTTTTTCCACCCATGCCCACTTTACATGTGTACACTTGGATACACATATACTGTATAGCTGTATAAGTATACCTGTTATCTGATTTATTCAGGCACTTATTCTGAATTGCTTTCTGTCTTTTGTCCCCTTCCAGTCGGCAAGTCACATAGCCAGTAGCCCTAAAGTGAGTGCAAAGATAAAAAAGGACAACGTGAAGTATGCTGCCTGGGCTGCCTCACAGATCAATAAAGCCTATCAGGTGAGAATTGTACAGTTGCTGTTCTCTCTGATCTGCCTACACACTGGATCTACTCTCAGCACTCTTGCCCAGGCTCGACTCTGCTAATATGTTGACTTAAGCCAACATGGCCCAGCGTTTTGTTACACAGCTGCTCTGTTTGGTAAAGCACTGCTATCGATTCCCCCTCAGCATGAATCATACCAGCCTTGTGCCAAATTCTGGTGTCAGGGCCCGGTGAGAGGAAAATATGTACCACTAACATCAGTAAATAACAGAGGGAAGTAGGGATCCTGGGAAAGGAAAAACTGAAGTGCTGCTCAGATGGTATCACTAAAATGGTTTATGCTGTTGCTATGACATGGAGCATAAATGTACCTTTAATAGAAAGAGTAACTGCCATCAGGGCAACATGCATTACTTAATTTAAGCTGTGACAATTAAATGTGTAATAAAAAGGTTGCTATTCAGCCCACACATGTAGATTACACTTGTAATGTACCTCCTGTATTTAGAGAACTCCTGTTAAGAATCCCCACACCCCATTTTCGTGCTCTTAATGGAAGTTTCAGTATATGTTGAACTCCCATCAGTGATGTCTGACTTTTCCTCTGTTACAGAGAGCTGATTAGATATGTGGCTGATCAGTTAATTGCTCTTACGGTGCTGTTAGTCAGACTAGTGAGGCCAGTTTTTCTATGCTCCTTTCTTGCACTTGGTGTATCTTCCAAATGTATTATCAATCTCATAATCTCATGATACATCTTACAGTGTCAGCAAATGGCAGATAGAATTTCCACACAAAAATAACTGTTATCAATCTTACTCTTTCATTTTTCCACTCCCGGTATCAGTGCATTGTCAGTTGGAGCCATTCCTTTAAATCTGATTGAAAGAAAAGGGCACTGGTTTAGAATGACGCTGTTTTTGTGTACAAAAGCCTTGTCAGGGTTGGGAAAAATTCCTTCCTCGAATTCTTCGCCTGCTCTAAGAGGATTTAAAATGTACACCCCTAGCCAACGTGAACTTTGGCTAACACAAAACAATCTGACAGTAAACCGTAGGATGATTTAAAAAAAAAAAATTTTTCTTGCTTGTATTAAAAACCGATGTTCTCCAGGGCACTGATGTTGGTGGTGAAGGGAATACTTGGATGTTCATGTCAGAGGTGCAACAAGCACACTATTTCACTGTTATACTTGTCTACATTACCTCAGAAGAATCCGGCAAGGTGTGAAGTATGGGACACAATTGCTCACCCTTTTCAAAGAATCCGCTTGCAGCACATGCTGCTTGTTTCTTTACACTCGTGTCATTCTGCAGTTAGACAGCTGAGTTTTCCCCTTGTCTGCACACTCTTTTGAAGAGAATGATTGTCCATCATGCTTTGATGTGTCTTAAAAAGAAGTTAAATGACATCTTGTGTTAAGTGGTCTTCATCAGCTTGATGGATGTTTTAAGGTGTGGCAGTGTCAAGAGGTTTACACGACCGCCTACCTGGTGCTTAAGCTGCCTTTATGTGATGGGAGAGTCAAGGCAGTAAGTCACAGAAATGACATACTATTCAGAGTTCTCAGTTGTTAGGAGGTCAATGAAAAACAACTTCTGTGAATTCAATACCTTTAAATGACATGGCTCTTCTCTCAGTTGAGTAATATGTTCCCCAGGCTATAAGGGAGAGTACTGCTTGGATATAATTGCAGCACACATCAATAAGCTTTCCATGACTAAATGCTATAAAGAGTTTAACTGTGGAAGGCAGTGGATTCCATGTCATAACATTTTTGCAATACTTTATTTGTACTTTAACAGACTATTAAATTGTTCTACTCTCGTTTTTGTCACGCTGTAGGTGTCTCATAGAAAGTGAAAGACAGCTTTAGTGCCTTCTTCATCCAGAGCATCCCAAGTGATGGGACATGGCCCAGAGATAGACATGTTCATTCATTAAAAAAAATAAAGAATAATAAAACAATAATAATAAAAGTTATAATCAATGTACTTGATAGGCTTTTATGAATTACATACCCTCTTCTTTGCTGGACCGATTCTGATCAAATAAATGCACAAGTAAAATCAAATTATGTTGGGATTACAGGATGAAGGTGATATCTAGTGGATTTGCACATGAAGTAAATATTGCTATTAAATTTAAATAAATTATATATAATATGTTATATACAATGCAGGGGAAAATGCACATCGGAACTTTAGCACCGTTCTACAGCATAGTCAAGTGAAGTAGTGTATGCTTAGTTTTTATTCTTAGCAGTTTTCTCTTAACAGGTTGTGCCTAAGTAATAAAAGTTACCTAGATCTAGACACTAGATTAGATCTAGATTACCATCCTGCATATTTTACGGTGCATTATTAATGTCATGATTAGGAAGTGGGTTTCCCGATTTCCTGCCCTTTCCTTTCACTGTTTAATTGTTGACTAAGATCTATCATTATTTTTTAAAAAATTTATTTAACCATGGGTAAGTGACCTTGACCTACTTTTTTCTTCTTCTAACAAGGCTTTTTTTTTTTTTTTTTTGAGTAGGTCTTAAGCTAAAAAATTCTATATGATTTGCCCATGTTGAATCTACTTTAAAAATCACCAAACTTGGCCCTTACAAGTAACCCGCTTGTTTCTCTGTGTGTCTTCCGACATACATATTTATTCCATTATTTATTTCTATGTCACTTTTCTTAAACTTTATGATAGAAATCAGTAATGATAGTTATGACAACATAAAAAGAACAGGATGAATTTGAGGAGAATTAAAGGGTAAACATAATGACATTATACAGATCTGAGATAGAAAAAATGTTCAGTGAAATTTTATCACTATTCAGCCTCTTAGTTTTCCATTCGGGAGATTGGGTAATGTAGTCAGTACCAGGTTTTCTCAGTGATTTTAAGCCTGCCTGTTTGCATTTACAGATTATGTACTCCCATGTCAGTAAACATCCCATCACCTCTTACCCTCTGTAAAATAAGATGTAGAAATAACCCTAATCCCATCTGAATAGACATGTAAATATTCTGTCATATCCCATGGAGAATGAGGTTTTTTTTTTTTCCCCTTAAGAATTACTGAATAATTTTTTTTTTCTTACCTTCACAAAACTGGCCAGCAAAATGATTGTTTTTGCAGTATCTCTACTGAATATCACGAGAAGTCCTGTAATATTTCCAAGTTCTTGCTACGCCATAGACTAATTTAATAGTTTGTAATATGCCATCCATTTTTTCTAAGTGTGGGTAATGTATCGTGTTTGTGGCATTTCATCCAGTATCCAAATGCCACCTTGACAGAGGGATCTTGCACGCAAACCGTTTTAATATATGGCTTCCCAGATGGAATGAATATACACCATTTTTTTCCGAACTATTGTTTTGTTTTTGAATTCCGCATTCACCCCAAACTGAAATTAGGCATAATGTTTCAGCGCTTGTTCAGTTGTATTGTCTTCCCACTGGTCTCTGCCATGTTTTCTAGTAATGAGCAGCAGGTGATAAATTGGGCAGCGTATAAATCGAGTAGCCACTCCCATCTGTTATTTATACTGCGATTTCATACTGCATGTGAATCTCCCATAAGTATTACAGAAGCCATGTTGTAAAAGATATTACCTCACCTCTCTGTGTAAAATCTGTCCAGTCTGAATTGTGCTTTTGAAGAAATTAATTCTAAAGTTTGGAGGTAGTCTATGGGGTATTAGGGTTAAGATAAGGTTTATTTATCTTATAAAGTTATGAAACAGTTATACAATATACAAGGAAAATATGTGGACAGCTAATGATAACGTAGCTTAATAAATATCTACCATAAAGAATGCCATGCTGCATTTTTAGTTTATCTTAGCATAATCCCTAATCTGCCAAGCCAGTTCTTGTTTTTAAAAACATTTGGGTTGTGAGATCAAAGGGTGGCATGGTAGATCATAATTTCATCTTTAGTTTCCTGGTATTTACATCTAGAAGTGTTGAGTAACTTGGAACATGGTATCTCTTTTTTAAACCCACTCACTTTTGAAGGGACGTGACTGACATGATTCTTGTACAGGTGAAATTTTGAAGCTGTGAATGTCTACTCTTGGTTTTAATCCTAGGTGAAGAAGACCTCTGTTATTAAAAATGTTAATCCTTGCTTGAACCCCGTCATCAGACGAGTCTTTTTAAATATTGTCTGTATTTTATTGCCCTTCATTTTTAAACTCAGCTAAGATTTGATTTTAGAGGAATAAATGTTAGAAACGAGTGCTTCTTTACAGTTAACTAAATACGTTTTTTAGTTACTTCACACCAAAGTAAAAAGCTGAAAACATCTTTTCCCACTGGATACAATGGAATTATTACCAACATGTCAGATTGGATGGGATCTAAATCACTCGAGTTTATTTCTGCTGGACATTTTATAGCTTGGTATTATACAGTGTACTCTTTTGAGACATTTGCAAGCACGGTCCATAAAAAATGACCAACATAATTGATATGAGCAGGACTAAAATCCCAGAGACACTCTGGTAATAATTATATTACCCTAACTCCCCATGTAAAACTAGTCCAATCCAAATAGGACTTGGGAGCCATGACACTATAACAACCCTATTGAGAGTTAAAATAATCTTTTGCAGTTATGTTAAGGCGTAGCATGTTTGAATATTTACATTAGGATAATAAGTAAGACTCTAAGACGCTCAAATAAAGCAGCTGTGTCCTTGTCACACATCAGCCTATTTATCCATAAAGGTTTCCCCATGGGGCATACCATTTTTCATAGTGCGTTGGTGTGATGAGAGAAGAAGGTACTATTCCTCTGTTCCTCTGAGGCTAATGAGTTATCATTGAGGATGCAGAGAAATGTGTTTCCCCATCCAGAAACAGCACTGGGGTGTGCTCAGCCATGCACTGTCTGTGTCTAGTACTGTTTACCCAGTGAGTTCACTCTAACTGCATGCTCCTTCTCTTGGCTAGTGCCAGTGCACCCACAGCTGTAACACACACACACACACACACACACACACACACACATGTACACCCATACTGGACAGAGCGCTGAGCTAAGCATTGGGCATAAGTCCTCTTTTTCTCTGTGCTTTTCAGAAAGCCTAATGAGGAGAAATTGAGTGCAGGGCCTTTAGGCTAATTTATATGGGTCCATGGTATAGCTGGGTGGAGGTACGTTGAAGGTTGTGGCGTGGCTGAAGTGGTAATTTCTGTCCTTTTTTATAATAGAGCAGAGGAGTGAGTTGGGTTTCTTGGGATGAGTCATACTGGATGGAGAAATTGTGTATGCAAGAGGTGGCATGTACAGGCAAATAACCATAGACCAATAAGTGCCTGACTCATTAAGATTTGTTCCTTCCATACATTGTTCACTACATAAGGGCAAAAGAAGAGAGAAACGCTGACCTCTGAGACTCAATTAGCAACTCAATTAGGACACGTCAGAGACGGATCCACGGGGGACAGAAAAGCTGGCACTAAATCTGTGGAGCTGTTCCATTCCTTATTGCAAGTTTATGACTTCAGTTAACTGAATTTATTTTACACATTATTCATCCTTTTGAAACTTGGATCCAGTGTGTACAGTGAGATATGGAATGTTTTTAAATACTTGTCATTTAAAATAACCTATTTGTAAGGTGATCTCTCTTTCCTGTTGAATCAAGTGAACCACAAGGTTTGTGTTAAACCATGATCTGTAGTGAACCATTATGAATTCAGCAATGTCCCTGCATCAACCCTTTATTCTCTTGTCAATCCCCCCCAACCCTGTCTCCCTTTCTCCTCTGTCTCTTAGCACGCCGGCCGTGGGAAGAAGGAGAACAAATGCTCAATGAAGGCAGTAGAGGAGATGTTGGAGTCCATGCAGATCACCATGTCCTAAGCCTCAACTCTCTCCTTTTTTGCCTCGGTCACCACAACAGCATGGCAGCTCTCCCTGCACACTGCAGCTCAGCACCACCCACAAAGTGGAGCAGAGCAGAACAGACCACCCCGTCCGCCACATTCTCCCACTCTGATGTGTGTTGTTTTTTATTATTATTTTTCCTTTACAGTCTTTACTTGTCTAATAATCCAACCTTCGAAGATCCCCAGTTATTCAACATATAGATGTACTTAAATTTATCAGTCTTATTTAAACAGTGTATCAAGGGCTGAATGTGCACATAGGTGATGTGCAGATGGAAGAGTAATGCCTGGGTGGGCTAATATTGTATCTGACAGTACAGGTAGATGACTAACATAAGATCAGATGTGCTAATGTGAATAGACAGTGAATGATATTTATAGAAAGGGTATATGGCTTACACTGAAATAGTTATATACTCCCTCATTTTTAATATGACGTCTGTCCATTTTGGCCACCTGTCCTTCTAATTAAAGAACCTCACAAAAAAATTATATGCTTGTGTCTCATTGATCAGTAAGACGTGACTGTTGAGGTGCTTGTCAATCTTTTCATTTCTTTTCCCTTTTTAAAGAAAGGTTTGCTTGGCAAGTCCGTTTGAGTTGACCAGCTGCTCTTTGCTTGGCAGATCATTGTCTTTTCATATACAGATGAAGAAGTAGTTAAGATCCTGAACACAGTGCTCCCTGTTTTAACTGACTTTTCACATCAGACTACCCTTAGACCACTGTGGTGTTAATGGTAATAAAGAGCACAACAATCACCATAAGTATGTTCATGTAATTCACCCAAAATGGCTAAGGCTGTGCTGTAACCCAGAGGCAATGTGCAGGCGTCTGCTAGAGCACTGTTTCCAAAAAAAAAAAAAAAAAAAAAAAAGGTCAGACAGTGCGCTACAGTCTAATCGTCCAACTGGAACTTCTAGAAATCAGGAAGGACCAAAGTGCTGCCAGTGATTAAAACATGGACATATCCAATACATTAAACCAAAAGTGCTTTCTCTCCTGAGAGAGTGAGAGGTGCTGTGAAAAGCAGGTCTGGTTTCCTACCGCACTCATTCGGTTTGTAATTGCTGAATTGCGTTGGGGCTAAATGAGGGTCTTATTTTCTCACTCACCCATGCAAGGTCAGCTGCTACTTCCATCTCTTTTGTTTATTAAGTCACAGCAATTGTCTCATAATTTTACATCCAGTCTGGTGGAAAAGTTGAGCGTTGACTTTATGGCTTCTCATTTTTTGTCACGCAGCAAGCCAGAGTTGTTGTAAAGGGGTCGAGAGCCCAAAGTAGCAGCGGTGAAACCCATATACACATCAGTTTTAATACTTTGGTCAGTGGATGTGTCTGCGTTTAACTCGACATTCCATCCTACCCAAGCCAATGAAACCCAGAGACTGACAGAGTGGTTATTTTTACACGAACCACTGAGCTGAAGTGCACCCTTTAAGAAATCAACGATGTTTTACTTGAGAGACACAATTGTCATTTACATGTGGATGCTGTCTCCTAGGAAACAGGGATAAGGAAGTAAATGGCATGGCTTATCATTAAATGCTTGTAAGTGGTTTGTAAAAGAACATGTCAATCACTTTGATGTGTGAATGGTATGTTTGAGACTTGGAAACCTGGCTAAAGTTAACGCAAGAGTGCCATCTGTAGTTAGGGGATGGGAGAGTGTTTCCAAAAATGGGGACTTCATAAAATTTTAGTTGCCTATGCCTTGACTGAAAGGTAATGATGCAAAAAGCAAACCATTTTCAATTAAAACAGATTTAATACAGTAAATAAATAAAAACACTGGCCGAATTTAATATTGAAATGCAGCTTAGCTTGGGTCCAAAGTACAGTTATATGGCCAGAAGTATGTGGACACCTGATCAGAAAATCTTATTCCAAAGTCATGGTGTTAATATAGATTTAGTAACTTATTTGCTGCTCCAACAGCCTCTATTTTTTTAAGGCTTTCCATTGGATTTGGACTGTCATTGAGGGATTTGTGCCAATTTAGCCACATAAGCAATTGTAAAGGTGGGTACTGATGTTGTTCAAGGAGGCCTTGCATGCAACAGGCATTTAAAGTTTTTGCAGCGGTGTTGGGTATAAAGGCAGGCTTCTGTGCAGGCAACAAATGTGCTTCCTAACTAACCTTTCAAAAAAAATTCTTCATGGACCTCAATTTCTGCACAGGCCTCTGTCATCCAGGAGCAAAGTTAGGCCTCTTGGTTCCAGTAAAGGGAAATTGTGATGAAAGCGTATATGTGCCTCCAACTTTGTGGTAAACTTTTGAGGAAAGCCCAAATATGGGATTCATGGTTGTGTATGCACTTTGGGTATGCCATGAGGCGTATTTATACAATTTGCACCTTTTTTAAGTTCCTACCAACATAATTTAATACCTGAAATGCCGATTTTGTAATTGTCAGACAACACTGTCAATGAGCTGAGAATACCTACTGAATGGGGCACCATGCACACTCGCATCAAACCAGTGTACCTACCAGCATGTTTTTAGACAGTGGAAGAAGACCAGGGAATGACAAAATGGATGGAGAAGAATATGACAGTGACCCAAGTTAAGGATCAAAACAGGAATTTTGCAACTTATAGGCAGCAATGCTAACCACTATGTCACCATGCTGCCAATAAATGTAATAAATAAATTTTTAATATTAATTCATACTGCCTATGTCCTATCTGTTTGATTCAACGGCGGAATGAAGGTAAAGTGTCATTTTCTTATCCAAACAATGTAGTAAACTTGCGTTTGTACTGGTAACATGGCTTTTATTATTCATTTAGTATACAATCTTGGCCAAGCCTGCTTATTTTGTTCTGAAGGCAATCTGTGGGTCTTGGGAAGTGTATTCATGAAAAGCAGGTGATTCTAAGCTAGTAGGACAGATTGGACGTCTGCTTTGCATTATGCATTTAACCCTCTTGTGGATTCACCCCAGTAGATGACTCAACAGCAATATTAATCATTGGTACTTCATATGTCATCACCACATTGACCAGATTCTAGGGAAAAGCTGGTGAGAGGATGTCACTGTCCGCCAGTAGGATTTCTCGCTAAGGGGAAACTCGGCTGACGGGAGCATGCAAATCTTTCCAAGACTACAGTGGACACATTTCCTGAAGAAAGTACAACCTTTGGCAAAAATTATGGAATCCCAACCACTGTTTATTTTATTTTTTTTTTTAACTAGCCTTCACACACCACATGCGTCAACGACTGTGAATCAGTTCTTGGTTCAATATTTGTCCTTCCTTGTACCACCTTTGGTAGGTACTAACTATGCCTTACCGGGAAAACCCTGCAAAAGTCGATGCTCTGACTCAGTCATGTAGCCATGATCATCTTATCCCTATCAATGTCACTCAGTACCTTATATTTGACCATTTTTCCTGCTTTCAACACAACAACTGTTCACTTTCTGCCTAATACACCCCACCCCATGACTAATGGCACTGTTTCTAAATGGTGTATATACACATACACATACACTTTATTTATGTTTGTTTCTTAGGTATATGAGTATCAAATAAGATAATTATTAATTACTTACATTTCTGTGGACTAAATATTACTATGTAATGTATAAGAAATAAAAATTATTTTAATTTTTTTGTTTATCAGTGTACTCTACTGAGTTTTACAGAATAAGATAATGTGAAAAGTGTTTTTCGTCCAGACTCACACACTAATGGGACACATTCTGTAATAAGTTTTAAGTAAGTAATACCGTAAAGGTATTTGGATAGTATAGGCATAGATCAGCTGTTCACTGTTATTTGGTTTGCTTCCCCCCCCCCCAGTTTGTTTTCATGCACAGAAGTTCGATGCATATTGCTTAATTTCCATCACAGCCATTTTAATTTGATAAAATTATTGACTTTTAGACTCTCCTCTTCAAAGTTAAATGCACTAAATGAAATTTCCTGGAACAGTGTGTTCTCACAAGCAATGATCTTCCAAGAACAGAGCAAGCCATGAAAAACAGCCCAGATGCTATTGACCAGAAGCTTGTCTTGTGAGTTTACCCTCCATTTACGGAATTGTCCAAGCATTTAAGCAATACAAAAACATATCCACTACTGTGTAAAATAATTCCAGACTTAACTGATTTATTTCTGTTTTAAAATGACTATTGCAAGATGCAGTAAAGAGCTCTGGGAAAGTTTTGGATGTATTCCTCATATAATTCCAACCTAATAGTGCATCGATCATACCCAAAACATTTATCAAATTAATTTATGATATTTCTTTTGACTCCATGGAATGGATCTAATGTAATGCTAAATGAAGTTACTACAGTGAAACTTTGGAGTTTCTGATGTGGAAGTTCTTTCCACTTAAAATAAAAGATCAACAAATGTCATTTGGCTGTGGCTGGCCAAACTTTTACGTACAACTCTTAGCAAAAATATGACCTGATTTTTACACAGTGAATTTTAAATACTGCTCCACTGTTTGTTTTGCTATCGATCCTGTCTCCAGTCACGAAAACCTTTTGTTGATGAATGTGGGCTTCATGAGTGTTCAGGTCCAAGAACTCAGAAGTGTCCTCCGTAACCCACCCACCCACCCCCTGTTTTTTCTTTGTCTCTTCCCAACCTGCCATCTTTGGCTTTTCTTGTTCAACCTTTGGGATGGGTTAGTCCATAGCTTCCCAACCCTGATCCTGGAATACTCTATATATCCTGCGACCATTACAACTCCTTTCACTAATACAGGGGGTGCCCTAGGATCAGGATTGGGATTGTAGGAATTCCTATATTCATAAATATTCCGTATTACACATATCAGTTCAGCCTTCGACACAAAACAAGATGTCTGTGGTACTAAACAGCTAACATTTCTGATGAAAACATTTAGAGGGTATTCAAGCAGTTTCTTATCAGCAAGAGTGCAGATACTGATCCAATATTCACCCATAATATTAAAAACATTTTGACCACTGACAGGTGAAGAGAATGACATTGATTATCTTATTGCAGTGGTGCATTTTGATGACTAATCAGTCTATTCACCTCCAAAACTGCAGGTGAAACTGATAAAATTTACAGTAGAGTAAAACAACAAATGTAGTAACATGAAAGTTAAAAAATATTAAAACCCCAGGTTTAGACAATATACTGAATGAATTTATAAAATGTTCAAGTGAAATATGTTTGGTGTGTATAGTAAGCTGTTAAATTATAGAGGTATAGGTTGTCTTGGTAAACTATCTTTAATTTTATATATATATATATTTTTTTTAATTTTGTAGCTATTCTAGAAATGTGTCTTACAATATTTTTACATTTTATGTTGTAAAATTCACAGCACACCCACTTTGGGTCAATTTATGTGAAGTAAATAAAGTTGTAAATTTGGAAATGTAGTAACACAAAGTGTTTGTTAATTCTAGTACTAAGACTATAAAACACTGGTAAATTTTTTTCAAATGTCCCTTTTAGAAATGTCAAAGTACAAATGTAATTATTGATATGCACATAAGATGTTAATGCAAGTATAATGCATTTTATTTTATTTTTTAAATATACACAAATACGTTGAAGAAATTGCACACACATAAATGTATTTCTCTTAACCAGGTTATAAGGTCTGTGACGTCTTAAGACTTCTATAAAAGATAGATTATTATTTTTTTTTTTTGCAGCAAGCCTAGCCCATAAATGCAGCTATGAAGGTTTCATGATGTGGTTCCTCAAGCGGAGCTACTTGTTCCCAAAGTTGCCACACTTGTTGATAGCAAATTAGCTCATAATGATTGGACCTCTCCTTTAAAATTGCATTCAGTGAAATTGGCTTCCCTTCTTCCTTGTCAACTTCATCTAATGAGTCCTTTTATTGTAAACCAAACACTATTCTTAACAAATATACTGTTGGAATAATAACACAGTGCAACATTATAGTACAGTTAAAACGGGTATAAGCTTTTGGTACGCTGTTTGTCCAGTCAAATTAGTGGATTGGAAAATTCCTAATACACTGATGAGAAATGTCATCCTTATAAGAGAAAAAAATGCTTTAATGAGTTAAATACTGTGTGTGTGTGTGTGTGTGTGTGTGTGTGTGTGTGTGTGTGTGTGTGAGTGAGTGTACTCGTGCTTTTCAGGATTTAAACTAACAAGCAGATTATTGATGGCCTCCACATGTTCTGAAGATAACATGGTCTGCTTTACCAGTAGGCTGGTCAAAGAAGTAATTGGCCAGTGATAATTGCAACAGAAATGTTCACTGAGAGATGTGGAAAGGGTTAAGAGACCCAAAGATTTAATCTAAACAACCTTAGCTCATTCTGTCCTTGTTTTGTTTGAGTTTGTTCCCTCAGGCAAATTCTGCTGCACATCTGTAGGGCATACAGCGTTCAGGGTGACAGTGCGGTCACGTTGACTCTAAACATTTACTGTGTTTCAGGTCTGTCTTTTAGAACAATCTAAGGCATAAGTTCAGTAAATGGCTCTTCACAACATTGAATTTAAGTAATACCTATGCATTATACAGCCCTGTACTGTAATAAGTTTAGGTTTCATAATTTTTTGGATTATATACAAAACGCCTGTATTCAGAGTTTGTTATTATCGAAACCCCCCCAACGCTCCCTCTTTATCATCTTTGTCACCATAGATCATAAGGAGCTTTAGGGCTGCTGCGAAAGGGCAGCAGCCACTCTTTCCATGGAAATACAAGTTCAACAGATTAATGTTAAAACATTGGTGCAGAGAACACACTGTGGCTTCTGCTATGCCTAAATAGTTGGCAGGCTGCAGAGACTACCATCTGTTTGTGGCGAGAGAGAAATGGCAGAGCGGTGACCGCAAAAAAGCAAGGTAATCGTGATGGGTTCCACTGAGTCTCTATCTTCCTCCACAATCATCAGCAACACGTGGCTAACTGGAGAAATAGCTGTCACAATTATCCTTCAGCTGGGTTAAATACCATCTCAGCTAAGTATGCCCACTATCTCTGTCTCCTTCTCTGCTTTACCATTTTAGGCATTTTTGGACTTAATTGGTTTTGGACTTGATGTTTGTAGCTGTTTTTATAATGATTTGTGAGGCAGAAAGTCAAAATTTAATACGATATATGCTGCGGAGGCAGAAAAATAATTTCATTTAAAATGTTTCATCCAAAAGATCAATTCTAGAAAGTGGATAAATAACAAATGAAAGTTAGTATAAGATACTGTACCTACTGGTCTTTCATTTATTCCTCCTATTCCAGCAACCTTTTTTTTCCTAGTCAGGGACATCAATAATCCTGGGATGATGTCCTCAGAATGCTGGGTGTAAGGTAGGGGAATTCACCCTGAATTTATCACACATTGTGAATTGTGTACATTTGCTTGGTCATACCTTTACAAGGTTAGTCCACCCTATTTTTGGAATTGAGAGGAAACCCTTGGGTACAGTGTGCTCAGAAGTGAATCTGGGACCCTGGATCTACCCCCTGTGCCACAGTGCCACCCAAATAGGACTTATAGATTTGAAGAATGATTAAATTTTATTTTGAGGTCACTAATGTGTTCTTTTACTGTTACTGGTGATGCCTTTATTTATAAGCATCATTTGTTTTTTATAGCACTTTCCTTCAGTCATTTATCTTTAACAGCTACGTTATATCACATTGTTTCAATTAGTATTGGGATGCATGCTGTCCAACATCCCCACAGGCTTCCTTTGAGTTCTCCAGCTTCCTCCCAACTGCCAAAAACATGCCAGCTGATAGAGTGACCATGCTATGGTGTGAATGAGTATGGGGATACGTGTATGCATGATGCCCTACAATGGACTATTCCAGGGGTGTTGTCCTGCCTTTTGTCCAGTGTTCATGGGATATACTCCAAATCCATTGCAAAACCCTAACAAAGATAAAGCAGCTACTGAAGATGAATGAATCAGTGAAGGCAACCAAATGTCAGTACACTTGAATGAAACCTTAGGAGTCTTCCAGGCCCAGTGCAAAATGATCTTGGCTACTTTTGGAGTAAAGGGGGAGAATGTGTAAATGTAAACCTTCCCACTAAAATATTTTGTTTTCTTACTCTGTTGAAACAAAATGAAAGAGTTGAAAAAGCATTAAAATATAACTCATGTTAAACTTAAATACCTATACAGAGTGACAGTCTGAGAACTTTTACATAACAACAACAACAACAACAACAATAATAATAATAATAATAATAATATTAATAATAATAATAATAATAATAAAACAAAAACTTGATTTGGATTCTGCATGTGGCATGGGATCCATATAGATGCTTTGCTTTTGTTCTGGGTGTGGGTGCCAAACCATTTCTTGGACTTTGGGACCATGGTCCTTTGGGGCCCTTTGGTATGGGAAGGGGAGGAGCATGGGGCTTTGCGACTTTCAGAAAGCCCATCCCAGTTACATGTGTACTGGGTTAAGACTGACAACTTACCCCTGGCTCAGCATGAGATGTAATCAGATGAGATTTATAAGCTTGGCTCCTTAACTCCAAATGTGTTGGGAGACAGCTCTGCCATTTTTCACCTCTGACAGATCAAGCACTGACATTTTTCACATTGCTTGTCTTAAGGCTTGGCTCTCCATGGTGACACAGAACATCCTTCTATGTTTTCACAGAAATCTGAAGTAGATATTGACGAAGTAGAAACTATTGGTGGGTTCTCTATAACAGCTCGAGACTGTACACGCTCTCTGTGACAGAAACAATAAGAAATCCTGAGTGATTGAATAAACAAGATACATTTTGGAGTTCTAAGTTCTCATGTATAATAAAAGTATAGACAAAATGCTGTAAGTTTGTAAGCTTTAGTCTTGTGTATATGTATAACATATTATATTCACTGGATTTCACTCTCACATACATCCATTTCACAGCAATCTTTTGTCACCTGAAGGCTACCCTGCAGTTGTTGCCATCACTTTATTTTTTACTTTCTACAGCACTTTATGGTAACATGTGAAGTTAGTTGTGTTCAGTTTTTTAAAGGAAATGCATTTTATTAGTTTGCAGTATGTTATATAAAGCAAAACCATGCATGCTTGTAGAATAAAAACTTATCATGTCTTTTCAATATCCAGTTGCAATATTACAGACATCAAGCCATATACTGTATATGGGAAGATTGCTTGCTCACTGTAAGGTCTGAGGCTCGTCTTGCACCTTGCTAGAGAAACACCTGGCTGGCATTTAACTTCATTGAGCACGGTGCTGTATATACGGCTGAAGCTTTTCTAGCAGAAACTATCAAGAAAGGACAACGTTAGTCGAAACGTCTTCTGATGGCCCTATGTCGACAGCATGGTGAAACCGATACAAGTGGTGTCCCTTTGGCGATGTATGAGGGATACATTCATGCATTTACTTCCCGGGATTAAACTGGACAAAATAGGAAGGTTTTGTGTGCATAGCTGTAGAGACGTTTAATTCTACAGCAGACAGACACTGGATTTTATATATAGCATTTTATATATAACAATTTTATATGTAGGGGCAATTTGGGCTGACAACACCACATTCTACATCTCTGTGTATTGGCCCTGAAAAAAACAAAATAAATAAAAAATTTCCTTTAAACTTTAAGTCTTGCCACGAATTCCACTTTAGTGTGGGGGGTTTGCTTAACATCCACACTTTTTATAGATTCAATGTCAAATTTTACATTTGTATTGTCATTTTAAGAAACTAATTTAAAATTGTTTCATTTTTTAATCTAACTGCAGCACAAAATGAGGGAGACTTGGTGCATTGCCACAAGTATGGATAAACCAGCTAAAGCCTGGATTTGGAGACATTTCACCAACTCTCTACAACCAGTATATCTACATTAAGGCAGTCATTGTGTACTGTGTTAGTTTTACTCTACCTCATACATTAATGAAAAGGCATGACTTGTATGGATTATTTGGGTATCACACCATTATTTGCATTGCAACCTGTGTGTAGCACTGGTATCAGACACAGCAGCACGTTACAGCTTTAAGATAGTAAATACTTTTCTTTGCATCATTACATCAGTCTGGATCTGAGTTTCTTTGAGCTGATTACCTGAAAGGGTGATTTTACCTTTTTGGGGTTTTTACTCACCATGTGACTGGTGCCTTACAATGCACTGTGTGTTCTGACACCTTTCTTATCAGTTTCAGCAGTTTGTGCTACAGTAGCTCATCTGTGGGATCAGATGAGATGTATCAGCCTTCACTCCCCACATGCATCAGTGAGGTTTGGGCACCCTTGACACTCTTGCCAGTTTACTGCTTGTCCTTCCTTGGACCACCTTTTGTAGGTACTTACCATTGCATACCAGGGACACCACACAAGACCTGCAGTTTTTGAGATGAATAGACCCAGTCGTTCAGCCATGTCAGTGTGACCCATAGTCACACGGACCCTACACTTGCTTATTTTTCCTGTTTCCAACACATCGACTTCGAGAACTGACTGTTCACTTTTTGCTTAATACATTCATTTTGACAGACCATTGCTGGGTAAACACATACAAGCATTCACACTCATACCTAGGGACAATTTGGAACAGCTAATTAGCCTAATGTTCATATCTTTGAACTGTGGGAGGAAACCGACGCAAGCACAGGCAGGACATGCTGACTCCACACAGAAATGCCCTCGCCAAACCTGGGAATTGAACCCAGGGCCTTGTTGCTGCGAGGTAGTCGTGCTAACCACTACATCACCATGCCGTCCCTCTGCCTAATACATATAGCTATATTCATTGCCACTGCTGTGAATAATAAGTGTCATGAGATCTTGCTATAAAATACACCTGTTCCTGTAAGCCAATAGAGCAAAGTTCTGGAAAATGATTACCCAAGGATTTGTAATATAAAAATAGCCCAAACTTTAAACATTTGATTGAGCTTCCATCCATCCATCCATACCTCCATTTATCCATCCATTCATCCCTCAATTATTTATACTGCTCAGCTGACTCAGTCAGAGGCAAGGTACACCATATACGGGTCCATCACAGGGTCAACACAGACACAACCCAAAATGGTCAACTTAGAGTAGCCAGCTGACCTAACTTGGATGTATTTGGACCCAGAGGAAACCCATGTAAGCATGGAAAAAACTTAAAATTCCACACAGAAAGGCCTCAGAAAAACAATAAATGTGAATATTATAGACTATGAACCTGTCTAGATGAGTCAGTACACTAAAAGTTTGTGTGTCGGTAAGATTGAACTAGACAAGCAATCAAAAAGGTATAAACCAGCAATCAAATCGGTATTACTGGGAGCAATATACAAATCAGACATAAATAAGAGAACAATCATACTCGCCTTCAAGTGATCGCCAATGATGATGACTGGGTGCAATTACATGCATTAATTTAAAAGTAATGTAAATATTTTGGCACTACCTAAAAGCAAAGCTCTGAAAATGTTTGGGGCAAAACACAGTACTGATGCTGATTTAAATTTTTTTCATGTTATGCTCCTAATTCAGAGAAATAGTCTGCCTTAAAAATATATTCTAAAGGTTTTCCCTATGTGGAGGATGACAATCTATATTCCCTGAAAATTTGCTAACATCAGTCATTTTGTGGATGTGGTTTTATATATTCCACTTTATATATTCCACTAGTTTTTCAGTGTTATACTGTCTCACTTAAAATGCAATTTATTCATATTGCATCAACAGTGTTGATGCTGAAACGGCTGTAATATTATAGAGACACATAACCTGTAATGAATGTTGGTTGAATTGAAGAAATCCATTCAAAATTATGGATTTTATCCCAAAATTACTATAGACAGTGTTTCTGTTAAAATGTTGTAGTGTCCATAACCATGTCAGATTCATGTTGCAATATCTTCAAAATTATACTTTTTCTGTATTATTTGAAATCTGAATAAGCCAAATTTCATTTGTATGACACTTAAGATCCTTGAAAAAATTTGAAATAGCAAAAGTTACGGAACTACATTAAATGAAATTATTAAACAAATTATGTTTCTCTTTATCTCAATAATAATGTGTGATTCTCTACAGTTAATTCAAGCTTGAATGATGCAATGTTGAATTATTCATTAGGCTGCAGAAATAAAGCAATATGAAAAACAATATCATATAGTCCTATCTGAAAATCCAATTTTTAGCACCTATACTGTGTTTCAGCCATTTGGATTTATGTGCATACATTGGGTTGCCTGTATGGGCATGTGAGCACAGACACAACAAGAAAATCAAGTTCATGGCTTTATGACATTAGCATGAGTATGGAGCTCTGCACAGCTCCGCTATAATTACTAAAGACATGCGTGATTACTGATTATATATAATTGAGCTCATCTGTGAGTGGTTTACAGGCATCCTACTTCTTCACTAATATCCTTGCTCCACTGCACTGACTTTATTGCTTTGCCTTTAACACCTTCCAATTATGGAGTAAAGCAATTCTTACATCCATGAGAGGTTTATGAACTCAGTAAAATTTTATTGTACACAGCTTTCCAACTGGTCAGGCCACATAATACTCAATCATGGTAATAGGCCACTCTGTCCGGGGTTTCAGCTGAAGACTTCTCAAATGGCCTTCAGTCAAAGCCACTGAAACGACTTGTTCCATCCAAATCTTAACAGACATGGACATAGTCAGCACCATGCATACAGATGGCATGTCTGTTCCTTAAAACTCTTCTACCCATTAAGTGTTTTTCTCATTGCAGGGAGCAAAACTGGTGAGATTTTCGGACAGTTTTTTTTTTTTTTTTTTTTTTAAATCATAGCCTGCGTATGCAGTATTTCACTTATTTGTGGGACACATGCAGTAAAACAGTTAGCAATGTGTGGCACCTGAGGATATTTCCTTGGCCTTCTGTACTTTTGCTAGCATAATAATGTAATACTTTTCACTGGCTTGCTCTCTTCTAATGCTTCATATATATTCTTAATATGTCCAGTTCTCTTTTAATGCCTCACCTCCTGTTGCTGTGGACAGCCACACGTGATTTACCTTCCTGCTTGAGTGAATAATTTCATCTCAATACTGTAGAGACGTGCACTTGCTAAGAGCTGCTGCTGTAATCGTAAGAGGGTCATCTCAGGACTATTCACAATATTATCATATGAAAATTTGTGTATACTTTCAACACACTTGTAGTTTTTCTTTTCTTTGTACAAATTTTTATAGTCCCATTGACCTTCTGTCACCTGATAACATAGTGCACACCCCTAATGTTTTCCATCTCTGAAATGAATTAATACATTGAAATCCCTTCTTCATTATCCTGGTCTATTTTTTTTTCTTCCACATTTATAAAAACCTAACCAGCTCTTGGCATCATAAATTATTCATTGGGATGTGGTTCTGACTAAACATTTTGCTGTCCACGAGGCTAAATGTGCTTTTTAAAATGAAGGTACTGTCACAGTCTAGGCCACTATAACATTTGTGCGTGGTGTTCTTAATTATATCCTTATTTAAACAAGTCCAACATTTTATTGACTTTCCACCACAGAAACATCTTCAGATGGGAATTTTGTAATTCAGAAACCTTGGAAACATTTCCATTCAATGATGCAGGGCCTATTTTTAGTTCCTGTACCAGAGTCTTTCTTTTTCTGTGGCGCTATAAAAATGGATATTGCCAATACTGATCACTGCTTGTCCCCTGATACACGAAACCTTCTTAGCACCACCTAGAGACATATTTTTGGTGACCACACAAAATATGCTCTGCTTTTTCAAATTGAGTTTCTTGGTTTTCAAGAAAGCAGGATCCGACAAGAAAATGAGCCGTTGTTGCTGTCTAAACTGTCACTTTAAAGCAATGTCACAGTGATGACTTCTTACCCAGCTGTATTGCTGGTTGCCAAGCATCCCAGCTCTGTATGTACAATGTTTATTCAGCCAACACACCCATAATTTACTACTCTATATGTACATCACATGCTTAAATGTTGATGTTTTGGCCATTATGAAACTCTATCCTCAGCATACAGGCATATATTATGGAAATGTAAGTACATTTTGATTGACTTTGAGTTTTATTTGTACATTTATATGTTCTTAAGGATGGAAGGCTTTGATTTACTCCTGGTTTAACACAGAAGATTAAGTTCATACAGAACTTCTGGTTTCTTGGTCTTTAAATTTTTTTGCTTCTTCTCTGCAACCTCAGCTGACTGCACATTAGAAAATCCAAATCCAGCATCAGGGCAAGTCACACTGTGCACACCGTGTAATAGTATTCAGGAGGTTTGAGGTATGAGGAGTTTAAACCCACTGTTTTACTCAGGAAACAAGAAATATAATAAGAATATTAGTGTTGCTACTACTACTGGCGGTAAATAAAAGTTAGATGGCAAAGTCAAAGTGTGAAATGATGGCAATGACAAAATTTAGTGTGTCCTCTCAAGCCCTTAGAATCTCCTACATATTGGTCCAGACATATTTTAGAAAACATAAACATGTCAACATTTTTAATTAATAAACTAAGAAATGAAAACCACAAATTATGATGAGGCAGAATCACGATGTATTTGGAAATTCTTCTTCTCCTTCTTCTTCTTCTTCTTCTTCTTTATTGCCAGTGCAGTATCTGTGCTTACTGTACACTTACTGTCCATTTTATTAGGAACACTTGCAAACCTATACATGTTGTAGGTATCCAGTGAGCCAGTCATTTCACATCAGTGCAGTACAAAAAACATTCTTCTTCTTCATCTTTGTCATCACTGTCATCTTCATCGTCATCGTCATCATCATCATCATCATCATCATCATCATCATTATTATTACCATCATTATCATCATCATCATCATCATCATTATCATCACATTCATATGAAACATCAGATGGGGAATGAAAAGGTAATCACTGAGACTTTGACCATTGGTAAACAAAAGGCTGGTTTGAGTATTTCAGAGCCTGCTGATCTTCTGGGATTTTCACAAACTAAACCATCCAAAGTTTAGGCTAATCAGACCAGTAAAACAGAAAAAAACAGACTGGCAGAAACACCTTGTTGATCACAGTGGACAGAAAAGCAATTCAGGCTGTCCAACTTTGAGGAATACAGGACTGGTTGCTTCAGCATCATGAAGTAATCTGTCAGCACTCAAGACTTTGTGCAAGGACAGTTTATCTGTGTGCAAAACTCTTTTGAAAGCTCCTACAGGAAACATTAAACATTAAATACCCATAAGAAACTTAAATAACAGCACTTGTGCAACACTTATGCTAATGTTCAGAGAATACCATCTTATATCATTAAGCCCTGAAGTACCTAAAGTGTACAATATAGCTTCCAGCTGGAATCCATTGCCGAAGGAGACAGATACTGTTTTCCACCAAGCTCACTTTATTGCCAATGTAGTATGGTGACAGAACATTAGTGTAACCCTAAGTACTCCCAGGGTGAGTGTTCCAGAGATATCTGTGTTGGCAGATTGTTACAGGAGAAGAGCAATTTTTCATGGCGCACATTTAAGGACCTCAGTGACCCATGACTTTACCTCAGTGGGAGCTCATTCAGCTGGACTGTGTGAGAGCACATAGTCACCACCATCCTTCTGTGGGTGTTGTGGTACAGGGCAAGGGGCCAAGATATTAGCTGTCATAGTTATACCCACATATTGGATTGTGGAGTAATAGTGTTTTTGGGTGACTCTTCCTGTCCGTGAGGTAGTCCAGACTTAATGGAGGATCTAGGAGTAGAATGTGAAGCCAGAGTGGCAGCAGCATTCAGAAGTTACACCCTGAAGCAGTTTTCTGAAAGGTTGTGAAGCCGTTACTGCTTTGTCGCATATACCCAGGAGGAAGCAATAAAGCATAGGAGCAGAAGTCTGTGAATGTCAAGAAAAGCATAAATTGGAAGGTTTAGTGTTTAGATTTAGAAGGGTAGTTCCAGGCAAATCTGAGGATGTCAATGTCATCTTAAGTGATTCTTGCCACAGACACTGTAGAGTTATCATAGTAAAAGAGCAGGGGGCAGAGGCAGAGGTTTGAGCTCTATAAACTTCTGGAGGAAAAAAAAACAAAAACAGGAAAAACAAAGTGATGTGGTTGCTGTATAAGATGTCTTCATACATGTACACATGGCTGTAACTATGTCTGGGTCTTCATAGTTTCATAACTTTTTGTCATCTTCCACATGGCATCTCCACTTGTCAAATTCAATATCAGAACAGCGACATGACAGCTTGGTAATGGAGTGGCAGAGTGTAGCCTATAATGTGGGAAAAACCTCGCTTTCCAACTTAATCAACAAAATACTTGTTCTCAACTGACCTCAAGAGATATTTGCCAATAGATTCAAATCCCCATTGTTAGCTTTCACAGTGCACTATGGCGCTGATTTTGACTTCTACTTGTGACATATGCCACACACACCAGATGGCTATGATATAAAATTTTTAGTTTGTTTGAGAATATATACATGTGAGCATTTATGAGAGTAATTGGTAACTTGAAAAATGCAAACTGCATGAAACACTGCTAGCCATATCAGCTTGCTCGTTGCAGCAATTAGAGTTGTACCAATATATTCAATATAAAGTGAAGCACATTTCTATAATCTGGTCCTCACTAATATCTTGATGCAGCTCTTTGTGTACACAGCATCTTCTGCACAATACATTGAACAGTACATATTGCACCTTACCCATAAAGCTCATCTGGAATTCACCTCGCCAGCTGTGCATACTGTGGTCCAGGTCCCATTTTACTTTTTATCCATCAAGAACTTGGCCTATAATTTATGCAGCTGATGACTTCTACAATAAACAATAAATTAATGAACCAGTAAATGAATATATCTACAATCAGTCTGTTAACAGAAGCTGCAGAAATGTCTATTACTTGCACCAGACCCAACTGCCATATAAAGGCTAAACCCAATCATGGATCTCATGAGAAAATTGACTTAAAGCATATGGTTTGAGAGATGCTTAAAACATGGCTCTCATACTACTACTATTGCGGTTAAGTTTTGAATTGTTTGGCATTATCTGTCCTCTCTCATCCCAACAACTAGATACAACCATCTCAGTACATGCGTATACTATATCTCCAGCCCAGTTCCACAATACCACTCAAAAATATCTTTGTTATGTTTGTTTTTTTACTGCTTTCATAACATTAATACGTCCAGTCAAATGTCATTCAATATTCACTCAACCATTAAAACAAGGATATTCATAGTTTACTTTGGCCGTACAGCTTTCCCACAAGAAAAAGGAACATAAAAAATACGCAGAAATTAAAAAGTCTATGCCTTGAGGAAGTACATTAAAAAATGAGAAATATTGTTTAGGCTTTGCAGCTGGTGGTAAAAGTTTATTTTTCTCAAGTGTAGGCAGGTATGATGTAATCCGTCTGGTAATAGCCAGTAAATCAATAACATATTTAGCAAAGGTATGGTAACACAGAATGCTGGGGTCAACCTATATGTTCCTCATTTATGTTCATCATTCTCCATAGGCACATGAAATAGTTGTATAACACTAAAGCTTTTATTTTTTATTCCAACCAAATTTATTCGTGACTATACTAGCTTCATTATTGTTTGGCCATTTGTTCTAAACTATTAGTAACCCTGTTTTCAGAAAAGTTGGTCGGGTTTCCAAAATACAATTAATAACAAAATCTGTAATTGGTTAATTCACACAAACCTTTACTTACTAGCTAAAATAATACAAAGAAAATAGCTTAATATTGTTATCGGACAAATTAGTTTCAAAGTTTGAAATTGATGGCTGAAACCCATGCAATAACAAAGTTTACAGAATATTCAAGTAATAATTTTTTAGTAAAAGTAATAAGTAGCAGATGAGGTATCATGATTAGATATAAAAGTAACATCCCCAGAGGTTCAGTCTTTGAAAGCAAATATAGGTCACATCCCAATCCTTTGTGCCATGGTTCATGAGGAAATAGTTAGTCAGTGCAAAAGACAGAATTTAAGACTTTCAACATTAAAAGTACATAATATTATGGGAAACAAATCTGGGAATTCTGACTAATCAAACTGCATAATGGGCAAAGTTGAAAACCACTTTTGAATGTGTGTGAGCTTTGTGCCCTCAGGAAACACAGTCTGCCAATGCAACTTAAAATTATAATATGCAATGAGGACGTCATACCTCAATTCTATGTAGACACTCTGTGCTGTGTTCACTGTGCCTGAGCTCATTTCAGATGGACCAAAAGACAGTGGAACAGTGCTGTACTCAGATAAGTACTCTGTGCCAAAGATGAAAATGACCATCCAGATTGTCATCAGTGAAAGCCGCAAAAGCCAGCATCAATGATGGTATATAAGTGCATCAGTGCCCATGGCATGGGTGAGTTGCATGTGTGTAAAAGTAAAGTTGAAGCAGGGGCATATAGTGAGATTTTAGAGAACAAGGTAACATCCCGCAAAGTTCACGCTTATTACAGCAGGAAATTACCAAACCTCATTCTTCATAAGCTATGACAAGCTCCAACAGTGTGGGTTTTGAGATAATATGTGCATGTGCTTGACTGCCCTGCTGCCTGTCCAGATCTGTATACTAAAGAGAAAACCTATGGCGCGTCATGAAGAGGAGAATCTGACAACAGCATCCACACACTGTTGAGCAGCTCTTGTATCAAGCAAGAATTGATAAAAAAAAATTCCAAGTGCAAAACTGCAAGAGTTAGTACCTTCAATTCCGAAATAATTAAATAGTGAAATTAAAAGGTAAACATGCCTTGTTTGTTGAGTGTGTTGCAGGCATTAAATTCGAACTTTGTTTACATTTACAAAATACATTTTGATTGGTTAGTAAAAATAGTGACAATAATTAATTTGTACGTCATCATCATCATCATCATCATCATCATCATCATAAACAAGTGAATTAACAAATAAAGGAACTGTGTCTTCAATGGATTTAGGAACATGTCGTAACACTTCTGGAAATGGGGTTAGTTCATTCTCAGTGCAGAATTTTATGCCAGATGATGTTATGTGTGTGTTTCCATGAACCTTTTTGAATGGTCAAATAATTAATCCTAGAAATCAGCAGCAGCAACAACAACAAAAAGATTCTTCTTTGCTATTTATGTCTTGGCTGCCTTGTCATTCAGCTAGAAGTCTGAGTAATGTGTGATGTGGGGAGAAACCCTTTGCATTTATCCCATGTAAAACCTCATCTTTGCCTGTGAATTCTTCAACAGCCCTCAAAGAACATAAACGCTTCTTATTTTCCATTCATACTCCTTATGTCCTCTCTGTGAGGATTTTGACAAAGTGGGTTAACTCCTTTAGCAAACTAAAAAAAAAAAAAAAGAACTGACAGTGATGCCTGAAAAGCATTGGGGTTTGGGAAACAATGGCACGCCCTGTTGTGATTTTGTGATTCTTGACACCCACCGAACCCCAGACATTCCCCTCACAATAAGACGCCACTCCTTTTGTTTAACAAATCACGGTAGTGTCTCCAAATTGACTCTGGCAGCTTTGGAACGCAAACCCTGAGACAACTTGACCAACATGGTCACCTCTCCTGCCAAAGAGAAAGAGAAGAAAGCAGACCAGGAAAGGGAGAAACAATTTAATTGCTGAAGGAATCTAGACATTTAGGGGTTGATGCGTGTGAGAAATGTGTGGTTAACAAGACAAGGCGAGGCAAATGGGCTCCATCCAGCAACCTAATGGAACTGGGCTGACTTGATCCTGACTGTGTGCACATGTGCAGGGAGCTCTGCAGGACACATCAGCAAGCTTAGCTAATTCTGAAATGAACAGTTCAGGGGTGCAGTGAAGAGCAATCACATAGCTCTGAACTCAGTGAACTGCATCCTTTTGCTTTCGGATGGGTTGAGATCATTTTTGGAGATTGTGTTGCATAGCATTTGCTTGCAGTGAAATAGTAGGTTAGTTTGATCTATCTGCTCTCTGGGGACAATAAATGAATTATGCATAAAGCCAAGCTTTGACAGAGGACAGGACAGCATAAGTAGCACAATGCATTCAAATTTATATGGTATTGGCTCCATAAAATCAAAAAGGAATACAGCATTTGGTCATAAAACGTTTCATATTTGATTCATAAATATAGTAAAAGGCAGTCGCGGTTTGCTATGGCTATTTCATTGAGTTTACTGGAAGGGAAGGGTATTGAAATGGGGAAAAAAGTTACTTGCTTTTGCTTTATCTTGGCAAATCATGTTCAAATAAAATGTGGTGAAAAAATCAGAGTCTGGCTAAGACTGTGTGTTACACTTTGCACTTCACTGATGTCAGGGTGTCAATTAATTCCAAAAGCCTGCAGGTGATACGTCAATGACCTGACATCTAAAGCGAATTTGCAGTTTTATGAACAGAAGACTGTTGACATAAGCCTGCTCATTTTCTATACGAGAAGCTATATACCTAAACGTGTCACACTTTCACCACTATTAGCTTTCACTTTGTTTAGTACCACACATTTCACGTTTCCTCTCGTTTCATTCAGAAAGAACTAAACGGCTAAAATAAACATGAAAAGAAACTCTGCATTCCTAAACATGCAGAGAAAGAGCTGATGATTGATGCTTCCTGTTATGTTTTGTCATGAAACCCTGTTTGTAATGTAGCCAGATGGTATATGAAGCAATGGGAGAGATATACTTCTAGCACAGTGAGTAGCAGACAGACCGCAAGGTGCATATGTCACATTTACACAACAGCCTCTTGCTAAGTAAAAAGGGGCGGCATCTGATATTTTATTTTTTGTGTAAGTTCAGAGCATTGCTAAATGGATTGTGGGTTTCAGCTATAGGTTTAGAAAAAACAACAACAATAATCTGACTAAGCTCATCACCATATTCTCGTTACCCTTTTCCCCAGAGCCTAGCCTAAAGGTTTTCTTTTTTACAACTGGGTGATAGCATTTTAAGTTTGGATTGCCTCATAGTTGTTGACAAGAACCCTTTCATTAATAATGACTGCTTAGTAAGTGGTAGTCATTAGCTCAATTTTATTGCATGGCTGATGGCTACTATGCATATTAACATAAAATATAGAGATTTAAGAAAATATAGCTGGGTTTACATTCATTTTTGAATTGTAGCAAAAAGGCAGGGTTAATATAGATTATTTAACAGAACAGACACCTACTCAATCCTCAATCTCTCAAAGTGGTGTCAGAGAGAATAGCTTTGAAACCTGATAATAATGTGTACATGAGGCTAACTTGTATGATTTTTTTTTCTTTTTTCTTTTTTACAGCAGTGCAAATATTGACTTTCTCATCTACTAACTTCACTGGCCTATCACTGGCTGTCTCTAACAAAAGCAAAGTGGATCTATCAAATAATAATGATTACTTGGCAGGCTCTTAGCAATAGGGATATTGGCCAAGTGTGGGGGGAAAAAGACTCCCCAGAAGAAAAATAAATTGTCACATTTACTAGATTCTGTCTTTGTTGTCCTCTTAGAGCAGTGGCTGGCTTGAGGGCTTCAGTAGCAGGGCAGTGCTGTGTGTGCTGGCCTTCACTCCACTGATAGATGGGGAGCACTAAATGTGTCTGGCCCTGGAGCAGGGGGCCTGCAGCCCAGCCTTCAGGGAACTGGGAAATATGACCGAGCTGTCAGAGAGAGAATATTATAACCTTTCTCAGTCTAAACAAAACAAGCATGCTTGTGACTACAACCTAACCACTGAGCTGTGTCCTGCTGATTGATGAACAAATGGCATTTTCATGGCTTCTCATTTTTCATGGTATCTGCGTTTTCTGCGTTTCACACCTGCTAGTGCTGTAGGAGAAGGTTAAGAGTGAGTGGTCTCAGCAGAGCCTGCATGCAGATGCCAGTCTGTCCCAGGCTCTGGGCAGCGGCGGTCCTCTCCTCTGGGGGGAAGATATCAGTGTGCTGTGGTTGGCTGACAGCTCTGAGGGCCCTTATTGAAAAATCAATGTCCATTTGTGCGTCCAGCTCACCTGGCCGCCTGCCAGCTCGCCTGAAGTCACATAATGAAGCCTGATCCCGTTACCTGATTCCTCATTGGCTGTGTCAAAGTGACTTTGTGGCTGAAGTCATGCCTTTAGTTTCTCCTCTACTTTGCATCTTCTCTGCAGCTCGAATGTTTTTGCTGAGCATGGAGTGTGATCTCAACTGTGTTAATGCTGTCTGCGCGACTGAGCACTTACTCCATTGCTCTAATGCTGACTGATATGTCATGCAGTCAATACCACTCATGCAATGCTACAGACATGACACACCTTTTCAGGACAATCATCCATCTGTGTTCATCATTTTCTCTTTCTTATCTTCATTCCAAAAAGAGAATATCCATATAATCATATAATCTTCAGCATCTCTTATTTCAAAGCGGTAAAACCACACATAACTCATATAAAGTCTCTGCATGCTCCCAGTGAATCAAGGGTACCGCAGCGTGATGTTTATTTTTCTCCGCATCTGTTACTCTTTATGGAACTTTTCTAGAAGTTTTTTGGAGCATCCCTGTAGAGCACTGCACTGGCATAAAATCACCAATACCAAAGGTTACTGTGACTGACAGCAGAGTTGAATCAATAATGATACTGGTTTTGACACAGAGTGAAATTTATTATTTCACTTGATACAGGAAAAACAAAAAGGAGAATTCTGTTAGTTTTCCATTAAGAAAATCACATGTGAGGCAACACTTTGTTCCCCGTGTTATTATGTCAATATTATAAATAGCGTATAAATAACGAAAATATAGAATACATTTGACCAATTTATTCCCTTGAGTTGCACATATGATATCATGTGAACAATTAATGAGAATCTGTCAGCAATTCAATCTGAGAAATTTTAAGACGTGAAAAATTAAAACATGAAAACAAATAGAACACAAATAAAATCACAAGTAAAAGTAAATGCATTACATGTGAAAATGTCTTCTCCTCTCCTCTCCCCATCTCTCTTCTCTCATCCTCTCCCCTCCTCTCCACTCCTTTCCTCTCCTCTCCCTATCTCTCCTCTCCTCTTTTCTCCTCTCCTCCCCTTCTCTCATCTTCTCCCCTTCTCTCCACTCATTTCCTCTCCTCTCCCTATCTTTCCTCTCCTCTCTTCTCCTCTCCTTCTCTCATCTCCCCTCTCTCCTCTCCTCTTCTCTCCTCCTCATCTCTACTCTCTTCTCCTCTCCTTCTCATCTTTCCTCTCCTCTCCCCATCCCTCTTCTCTCATCTTCTCCCCTTCTCTGCACTCATTTCCTCTCCTCTCCCTTTTTATCCTCTCCTTTATTCTCATCTCCTCCCCATTTCTTCTCTCCTCATCCTCTCTACTCTCTTCTTCTCTCCTCCTCATCTCTCCTCTCCCCATCCCCCTTCTCTCATCTTCTCCCCTTCTCTCCACAGCTTTCCTCTGCTCTCTTCTCCTCTCCTACCCTTCTCTCCTCTGCTCCTTATCTTTCCAATTCTCATCTCTCTTCTCTTATCTTCTCCCCTTCTGTCCACTCATTTCCTCTCCTCTCTCTATCTCTCCTTTCCTCTGTTCTCTCCTCCCCATCTCCCCTCTCCTCCCCCTCTCTACTCTCATCTTCTCCCCTTCTCTCTGCTCCTCTCCTCTCCTCTCCTCTCCTACCCTTCTCTCCTCTCCTCATCTCTCCTCTCCCCATCCTTCTTCTCTCATCTCCTCCCCTTCTCTCCACTCCTTTTCTTTCCTCTCCCTATCTCTCCTCTCCTACCCTTTTCTCCTCTCCTCCCCCTCTGTACTCTCCCCATCCCTCTTCTCTCATCTTCCCCTCTGCTCCTTTCCTCTCCTCTCTAGCTCTCCTCTCCAACCCTTCTCTCCTCTCTTCCTCATCTCTTCTCTCCCCATCCCTCTTCTCTCATCTTCTCCCCTTCTCTCCACTCCTTTCCTCTCCTCTCCCTATCTTTCCTCTCCTCTCCTCCCCCTCTCTACTCGCTTCTCTCCTCTCCTCTCTACTCTCTTTTCCTCTCCCCCTCTACTATCTTTTCCTCTCCTCCCCTTCTCTACTCTCTTCTCCTCTCCTTCTCATCTCTCCCCATCCCTCATCTCTCATCTTCTCCCCTTCTCTCTGCTCTTTTTGTCTCCCCTTCCTATCTCTCCTCTCTTCTCCTCTCCTACCCTTCTCTCCTCTCATCCCCTCCCCATCTCTTCTCTCCTCTCTCCATCCCTCTTCTCTCATCTTCTCCCCTTCTCTCCACTCCTTTCCTTTTCTCTCCCTATCTATCCTCTTCTGTACTCTTGTCTTCTCTGCCCTTCTCTCCACTCCACTCATCCCCTCTGTCTCCTGTCTTCTCCCCTTCTCTTCTCTTTTTTCCTCACCTCTCCTCTCCCCTTCTCATCTCTTCTATTCTGTTTTCTATTTTTTAATCCTGTTTCCTTCCTTTTCTTTTTCTCTCATCCCCTGCCCTTTACTCTTCTCCTCCCATTTTTCATAATTTACTCTCCCCTCTACTCTTTCCCTGTTCTCCTCACCAGGTTTTGCTCTTTTTCCTCACTTCCTTCATCATCTTTTTCTTCTCCTTTTCTCCTCTATCTGCTCATCTTTTTCTGTTCCTCTCCTTTCCCTTTCTTTTCTCTTTTTATTTCTCATATTTTCCTCTCCATTTTCCCTGCTCCTTTCTTCTCTTCTTCCTTTCTCTGCTCTCTGTTCTTTTCCCCCTCTCCTCACTTACCATTTCCCTTTCTTCTTATTCCCTTTTCCTTCTTCATGTCTACTTCCCTATCATTTCCCCCCCTCTGATCTCTTCTCCTCTCTTTAGTTATGTTCTCCTTCCATGTCCTCTCTTTTGTACTTCTCTCCTCTCTTCTCCTCTCTCTCTGGCCACTATGTATAATGCAATTTGGTTGATTAAACGAAAACATTACAGCACTACCTTATTGAGTTTGACAGCACGTACAGAGCTAGGTCTTGCTGGGCACTCTCTTTTATTGGCTGGGCGAAAAAGGATCACGTCATTCTCATTCACAGCCACCCCATAGTCCCCCCCACCCCCCACACCCTGTTCCACCAGCAGCCCCAGACAAACCTTGGCAAAGAGGACACCTGTCAGGACAGAGATTTGTTTAGACATCCCCCGCCCTGCCGCCTAGCTCATAGCTCTCTTCCTGGCACGACTGGCTAACCTTGAGGCCTGCCAGGACTGGATGTATATGAACCTCCTTCCGGAAGAATCAGAGGGATGAGTCTTTTTATTTATACCAATAAACATAGCAATGGCAGATTAATCTAATCAGGGGGTTAGGAGGGAGCCACCTCAGCCTCTGCCTTCTGTGCGATGACTCACTTGTAGTTTTAAATGAGTCTAGAGCCACCAAATATGGGAACAGAGAGCCGAGGCAGCAGTGTTCTGAATACTAAATATCTGTCAATCTTGCGCATCATCCTTCAAGTACACTCACTGTCCTCTGGTCTTGTTTGGACAGTCTTACATAGTGTCTGGAGAGTGACTACGATTAGAAAGTACCATATTTGGAGATGCAATACAAAAAGTGATGTGATGTAATATAGACCATGCTTGCACTCGATTCACTAAACGCTGTAGTGGAATATGATGAATATCATTCTACAGCATAGTAAATTAAGTCCTACATCACTAGTCTCTTGCAAAGTCTGGCGGCATTCTTCTGATAATTAGAAATGGATTTTGTAGTGACATAATGCTGTTCTTTAGTTAGACAGGTAAATATAATCTAGATTTATAAGATTAGATAAATCAAGCCCCCCCCCGCCCCCGGCGCCCCCCCTTTGGCCTTTAACTGCATTTATGGAAGACTGTGACTGAGTATAGCTGCATCATAGGATTTAAACAAATAAGATTAATCATACCACAGTGCTCCTGAATTCTCATATTTGGTTGTTTGGGTATTTGCTAATTGTCTGTAACAGCTGCTGTAACAACAGTTCCTGCTGTACTGCAGTTTATAACATGTTGATACACAGAACAGTTTTTTTTAGTTAACATTAATGGAAGGAGTCTCCAGTGTCAGCACTTTGTAACAGGCACTAAGTTCCTGTCACAGGAAAGTCTTAAGGATGGAGGACTTTGCACTTCCTGGTTACTCAGGAATATGACAAGCTGCATTTTTTGAAGATTATTTTTGGCATGTTTGCCACCACCCACTGTCATGTCTTCTTCAGCAAAGGTTCCATTTTGATCCTTACTAAGGAAGCATTCACTTTCAAAAATGTGATAAACATTTGACAATAGTAGGTGCAGTGGTGGCCTGGTGGTACGGGGCTGGATTACTAATCCCAAGGTCGGGGGTTCAAGCCCCACTATCAACAGGTTATCACTGCTGTCCCCCCAGTGCAGCTAACTGGGTTATCAAAGGCCGGCCATGTCTCTCACTGTCTTTGGTGAGAGGCATGTAAAAAAACCATTGCTGATTTTCGTCAAGAGAAGTCAGTGTGTTTCTGCCCTGTGATGGCCTGGTGAGCTGTCCAGCCCTGTCTGCCCTCGACCAGAGTTGGCTGAGATGGGCGCCAGCCTCCCCACAACCCTAATTAGGATTATGTGGTTCAGAAAATGAATGAATAAATTACAATAGTCAGCACATGGAAGCAAATGGCATGTTTATGAGCTATAAGTGGAAGTAGTGAATAGCTTTGTTCCGAGGACTGATCCCTGGGGTACGCCAAAGCAAGATCTTTAGATTCAGAGTAATTTTTATTTACATTTAAGGTATTTGGTAGACACCCTTATCCAGGGTGACTTACAGAAGTGATTTGAAGTCACTATCATTGAACATATTCTGATACTGGTTCACTAGGACACAGGCTATGTGTACCATCAACGATGACTGTCAGCTTCCTGTTCCCCATGTAAAATCTAATCCACTGTAGGCAACCATCAGTAATTCCTAAGAATTTTTTTAACAGTACAAGGAAGATCTGTTGCTGTCAAAGGCAGTGGATAATAAGTGCATCTTAGTACTAATATATACACCTCACCACATTATCGCATTAAGCGTACTTTTACATCAACTACTGCACAGAGTTTTATAAATAATCTTCCAGAATTATCAACTATGATTGGATCACCATCAGACCCCACAGAACTCGATCAAGCTATCGAGTGCTTTGAGTCGATTTTACGCTATACGCTAGATAATGTAGCTCCTCTCAAAAGAAAATCAATCAGAGAGAAAAAGTTAGCACCCTGGTATAATGATGATACATGCACACTAAAACAGAAAACCTGTAAATTAGAAGAAAAATTGTGTCAAACTAAATTAACGGTTTTCCAACTAGCATGGAAAGAGAGTCTCCTTAACACCAAAAAAAACCTCTTAGTGCTTCTAGAGCAATATATTTCTCAAATCTAATTGAAGATAACAAAAATAATCCAAAATATTTATTTAAAATTGTAGCAGAATTAACTAGGAATAAGACCATAAATAAAACGTGCAGTCCGTCAAGCTATAGCAGTGATGACTTTATGAACTTTTTTAATGTCATGTCATGTCATTTTCTGAACCGCTTAATCCTAATTAGGGTCACGGGGAGGCTGGCGCCCATCTCAGC
>JAQMYF010000001.1:17895744-17906225 GCA_030014195.1 Neosilurus mollespiculum
ATATATGCCATGTCTGTTATGAGTAAATAGATCTTCAGTAACAGGTTGCAAGATGTGAACTTTATATTATACCCTATTATACAATATTTCACTGCTAATGACTTACAATTTGGCCTAGAATTGGGCCAGTTATAGTGTGCTATACTTTACAGTGACATGTTCAGGAAGTTACCTAAGTGCTTTACGATGATATGACTTTGCCTTGTAGCACTTTAAGCTGATTTCCAATCAGTCTTATACAGGAAGCTTTAAACAAGGAAACTGAGTAGTGCATATTTGTAATCCACACAGGGCTGTATAAATACCTGTGTTCGACTTTATGATGACAAATGCTCCAAGCTAATAGAGTGGAACAGTAATTGCGAAACTGCATGCAGCTGGGTGCTAATGTAAAATGCAGTCTTGCACAGATCTAGTCTGGTAAAATAGCTTTAAGGATTTAATTTGCATTAGAATAAGACATGGGCCTAATGTAAATAAGCTTTCCTAATGACCATGAGGCATGCCTACTTAAAATACCCTGATCTGAAGGCAGTAAAACAAGGCCGAGCTAAGGTCAGGACCCTGAAGCTATCGCTGGATAGTGCTCTCCAGATGAATCAATACGACTGGAAACTTTCCACAGTCTAGTAAGCATACTTTAGTGCTTAGGCATAAATCAGGTAAAGCAGCAAAAGCCATGGGAATTCATAGAGCTTAACATCAGCTACAGATATTCATATGCTGGTGTTGGAGGTCTCCTGGGTAGCCTGAATAGAAACTATGCAGCTTACCACAATGAGAGTTTATTATGTTGTTTGAGTTTTAGACTATAGAACTTGAAATACACAACTTTTACAGTGACAATGCATTATAAATAACTCCAACATTATTTCTGCTTTCAGTGTAAGAAATGAATGAGGTTATATCAGGTAATAGTAAACATCTTCTGCTGCATGGAGGAGCAGTAGGTGTTAGTACAACTCAGTAAACAAATATGAGAAATTGTGCCCCTTTTTTCCTTACTGTGCAATCTATAATAGTTGAGTTGAAATGACCTGATTATACAATATTGTCCATTGTGTAAGGCAGGTAAATAGTACAGAACAAAATTGCAGTTAAAATAATAGCCTTTTGCGCAACCATGCATTATTTATTGTCACATAGCTGTGGTTATTCGATGTTTGAAAATGCAGTTTTGTGTGTGTGTGTGTGTGTGTGTGTGTGTGTGTGTGTGTGTGTGTGCGTGCTTCAGTGTTTAGATACAGAGGCTGATGACTGGCATGTAGTGACAGTACGCCATACACTATCAAATCTGTAATTTTCTACACTGATGGTTCCAGGTTCCACTCTCAGTGGACCAGTACAGTTGTCTGCAATCCTGCACCCACTGAAAAACCACAGAGCAATGCTAAGCATCTACTAGAAACTTCAGCACAAGCTGTAATTAATTCTAGTTTTTAAAAAGTTTCTTAAAAATGTGATGAATGTTTTATGTCTGTATGTGGTTTAATAGCATTACTCTTCAAGCTAATTCTAAATTAACCTTTTGATAATTATATGAAAGTCATATTTTATAAATAATTAGACCAAGGGTAATATAGTTAAATTTCATGTGATTCATCCATTCATTGCTGTACCACTTATCTGTCAGGGTTCCAGGAGAAGCTGGAGCCAGTCCCTTTGACTTTGGATGAGAGGAGGGGTACAATCTGAACCGGTCACCAATCTATTGCAGGGTTAATACAGAGACAACCAACCATTCACACCTTTGGCCAAGTTAGAGTAGCCAGTTGACATCATATGCATGTCTTTAGACTATGAGATGAAACCAGAGTACTCAGAAGAAAACCTACAAAATGTATGGGGAGAACATGCAAATTTCACACATAAAGTCCCTTGGCTGAGATTTGAACCCCAAATATTTTCAATGTGAAACAACAGAGCTAACCACTGAGCCACCATACACACACAATTTAATGTAATTTCACACTAATTACACTGTAAGACTTGCAGCACTGTGTCTAGCTATAAGCTAAAAATATTTTAGACAGGAACCCATGCTTGATACTATGGTTCATATTTTCTCAGAGGTCAGCTAGTGGCCTGCTACTTGTTAAGTATAATTATGTACCAAGCAGGCTGTTACTTAGGGCCCCAAAGGTTCAGAAACAGTCCTCAGGTTTCACCTGATTGGGTTTTGGTAGTTCTCACATAATATGCTTGTAATTAAATTTATTTTTATTCTTTACACTCTTAATGTTCCTCGGTCGGGTCGCAGGGGCAGTAGCCTAAGCAGTGAGGTCCAGACGTCCCTCTCCCCAGCCACTTCCTCCAGCTCTTGCGGGGGATGCCAAGGTGTTCCCAGACCAGTGAGAGACATAAGCGTCCAGCGTCTTCCCGGTTGGACATGCCCGAAACACCACACCAGGGAGGCATTCTAATCAGATGCCCGAGCCACCTCAACTGGCTCCTCTCAATGCGGAGAAGCAACGGTTCTACTCCGAGCTCCTCCTGGATGACAGAACTTCTCACCCTATCTCTAAGGGAGAGCCCCGCCACCCTGCGAAGGAAGCTCATTTCAGCCGCTTGTATATGCGATCTTGTCCTTTCGGTCACTACCCAAAGCTCGTGACCATAGGTGAGGGTTGGAATGTAGATCGACTGGTAAACTGAGAGCTTTGCTTTCTGGCTCAGCCCCCTCTTCACCACGATGGATCGGTACAAGCTCCGAATTACAGCAGAGGCTGCACTGATCCGCCTGTCGATCTCAGGTTCCATCCTTCCCTGACTCGTGAACAAGACCCCGAGATACTTGAACTCCTCCACTCGAGGCAGGACCTCATTCCAGACCCAGAGGGTGCATTCCACCCTTCTCCGGCTGAGAACCATGACCTCAGACTTGTAGGTGCTAATTCTCATCCGGGCTGCTTCACACTCAGCTGCAAATCACTCCTATGAGAGCTGGAGGTCCCTAGCTGGATGAAGACAAAAGGACAACATCATCCGCAAAAAGCAGACACGAGATCCTATGGCCACCAAACCAGAACCCCTCAACACCTTGACTGCGACTACAAATTCTGTCTATAAAAATTACGAACAGAACAGGTGACAAAGGACAGTCTTGGCACTTCCCAACCCTTACGAAAAATTAACTCAACCTGTTGTTACCAATGCAGACCAAGCTCTGGCTGCACCTATACATTTTACATTTACAGCATTTGCCAGACAATCTTATCCAGAGCGACTTACAATTATCATTTTTATACAACTGAGCAATTGAGGGTTAAGGGCCTTGCTCAAGGGCCCAACAGTGGTGATAGTGGGAATTGAACCGCTGACCTTCGGATCAGTTAGCCATCGCCTTAACCACTAGGCCGCCATTGCCCTAACAATACAGAGCGTGTGGTAGCATTGGGTCCGGTATACCATATTCCCAGAGCACACCCCAAAGATAGCCCGAGGGACACGGTCGAAAGTCCTCCCCAAGTCCATAAAGCACATGTGGACAGGTTGGCCAAACTCGTCCACCCTCGGAGCCCGGCCACAGAGGAGCTTTTTAACTACCTCAGCGACCTCTGCTCCAGTGATGGGCAGACCCTCCTCTGAACCCCCAGGCTCCTCTTCTTCCACAGAGGGCGTGTTGGTGGGATTCAGGAGGTCCTCGAAGTATTCCTTCCACCTCCCGACAACATCCCCAGTCGAGGTGAGGAGCTCCCCGCTTCCACTGTAAAGAGTGTTTGTGGAGTACTGCTCCCCCTCCTGAGGCACCAGATGGTGGTCCAGGACCTTTTTGAGGCCAACCGATAGGATAACCGATAGTCTTTTTCCATGTTCACCCTCACCGAACTCCTCCTATACCCAAGATTTTGCATCGGCAACAGCTGATGATGATGATTATTATGATGACGATGATGGCTCTTAATGTGTAGCATGTGAGGAAGCACAATTATTAGTTTTGACTGAAGTAATGGTGTTTTTTAACCCTTTAATATTCTGTTTAGCTGTTTTTATTTATATGAATATACTGCACTACTGATACAGCACAAACACTTATTAAAGTGCAGAACAAACACTTAATAAAGTGCAGGCTAAGTCAGTGGATGACAAAACATAAGTCACCCATCTATGCCAGTATCGGTGATGTTTCTAATACCCTTATACCAGCATTACACACACTAGTCAGTGTTACTCCTCCACTGAGGCAGTGCTCTTCTTATGTTGGTCTGTTTTAACTGACTGACAGGCTGAGAAACTGGGCAAAAGATGGCCTACACTCAGAGAGTCTACCTACACAGTGACCTACACTGTAAATGTGCGATGATTTGAAATGGCCAGTGCATCCAGTATATAATTCTATGTGAAGAAATGAATCATAAATTATCCAGAGCAAGTTTTATTCATGTTATATATTGAAGAGCATACAATGTGTTTAATAAAGTTAACAAAACACAAGTAGTGTTTACATTCATTTTCCCATTCTGTGATTGTAAATGATTACAATATTAAGTAAATAAGTCATTATAAGCATGCAACTAGTATTTTAATGACACAGCTTTGCAGATTATATCAGGTTTTTAAACAATATTTCATATGACTATCTGATGAGTTAGTCAAAAAGAAACACACTCAGATAAAAAATAACAAAAAAAAAACAAATAAAGCTCACAGTAAGCGTACACATTTAGCAGCGGTTTGTTTCCATTAAAGTTATTGAATAAACTGTAGGCTTCAAGTGTGTACAATCTGGCATGGACCACCTTTGCGGAGAAATACAACATTTGCATATAAGTTTAGATCAAGGCAAAACACAAGCAGCAGACTTCATGGTTAGAAATGTCTAGTATATCTGTGATACTGTGTGGAGTGTGGTGTTCGTCTGGATTTAGGGTTCAGGTTTGCTACATGATTTCCATCCAAACCTAGCCCTTATTTGCAGCGATTTTTGGAAAAGTACATTTCCTGATGAAAGAATTAAGGCTGGATATATTTACATTTACTGGCAACATCTAAAGATGTAAAGCAGTAAGAGCTGAGAAGGATTGTCAGGACAGCAGCAGCAAAGATGTGATTTGATTCATTGTGAATTATTGTCAGTTTTTATGGATAAAGCTCAAATATTATAACGTCTAACCAGCACAAACAGTCACCTGATTTTAAGGGGGGGAAAGATAGAAAGCTAAGAATCCTGTTAAAAGTGCTACCTTTAAGGTATATAGTTGAATAATAATAAAGCCCATAAAAATACAGATTATTTATTACAGGACCATAAAATGTGTTACTAACAAGACTTTTCCACTGGACACTTCAGTATCAGTAGGTACTATAACAAATCCTGTTGCTATACACTGCAGTGTTATTGTAGAAATGTTTACTCTTTTTTTCAGCTTAAAAAATTTCTATTCTATTGATAGATAATTTTGATTCCTTTTGAAATGACTAAAACATTTTTAGAAATAGGTTTAGCACACTTAATCCAATAAATTTTAATATTCATTTTGTTATTATGTTGAATTATATGATATTCAAGATAGTTTTAGTTGCCCAAAACATACATTTTCCAGTATAACATAAAAAGTATAAAATATCTTAAAAATTAACATTAAATTAACCCAGCAATTGGCGTCACACAAGCCAGAGTGCAGGTAAACGGGGAGGGTTGTGTCAAGAATGCCATCCAACGTAAAAAGCAGTGCCAAATCAAACATGCGGATTCAATCTTTTAAGAATGGTCTGCTGTGGTGGCCCCTAACAGGAACAGCCGGAAAAAGAAAAAGAAGTGGATCTTAAATATTGTTAAATTCATCACGTATTTCCTAAAAGATTACAAGAAACAAAATTATCCAATCTATTTACAGACATTCATTATTAATTTCATATTTATTATAGGTAAAAGGTAAGGTAAAAGTCTGTTGGGCTTTTACACCCAAGAGTACTGGCTCATCAGGCCTAGTGAAGTGACTAGTTCAACTCCTCCTGGATCGCATTGCAGGTTACCTTCCAAGTATTTTTACTGGTACCCATTTATTCTGCTGGGTGGACAGAGGCACATTTGTGGTTAAGACCTTGCCCAGGTATCTTAGCATGATGGGGGTTCCAACAGAGATTCGAACCCACGACCTCTCAATCATGAGCCTAGCACCCTGTCCACTACACCATTTATAGACATTCATTACTAATTTCATGTTTAATGTGCGCTCATGTTACTGGCAGACTCCAGTTCTGCATTTTTCTGGATGCAAAATTTTGGCAAAATGTTCTACCAATAGCACAAGGGACTCAATTAATGAATATAATTAGTGAATAATAAAACACTGGTAAAAGTTTTAATGGTCCTATAGGCTTATTTAGTTTATTGTAATCAAATAATAGGAAATATCGGACAAATTTTACTAGATACCTTTGACTACATTTAAGATATTATCACTTGGTGTCGTTTTTTTGCAGTATAAATGCCCACGATAAATTTTGTTTCTCTTCATACAAGTGTACCAAACAGGGACATACCAACGGAGCCATAAAATAATGTGGAGTGATTAGCCAAACAGAATCATCACAGAACCACCGTGGTTTTCACATGAGTCTGACAATCACCATTCACACAAAAAAGGCACAGCGATTACTAGTACTTGTGTTTGATAATGATTTCATCAAGTAGAACAGAAAAGTGTGTAAGCCCTCATCGGTGTGTGTATAGAAAAGTAGATCTGATACTGTTGCTACTGTAAATGTTGCATAGAAAATTATGATGAAATCCCACAATCCTCTAGGAACTGCCTTCAAATTAACTGATTTGTGAGGAGAAACTGATTCAGGTGTTTTACCAAGGTAAGGCTAGTTCATGATCTGTATGAGTTACAAGGCCTGCTATACTACAGTGTCCAGTGTAAAAGACATATCAACAGCACACTTTTTGGATATGCTGTTCCGTCAAATTTCGACAAAGAGAAAATAAAATTAGCTTACATTACCCCCACAGTCTTCCTCAACAAAATTGTGTGCTGATGAGTGAGCAGAGTTTGATTTTGTTCTCAAATTAGTCGAGCCGTACAGCTTTGTTGAGTGCTTGGAATATGAGAAGGCCTTTCTTCTGTACATCTCCCCTTTCCACATTGAAATCATCAACAGAGTAGAAAGCACTACCCCGCCTAACGTGAGAAGGCAAAGCCCAGCAATAACACACCGATCCAGGTGCACTCCTAGCCTTGCACTCTCACTTTCGAGTCTCTCCATCTCCCGTGCAGAAACGGTGTCTGGGTTTACTCCTGAGTCACGAGGGACAGAATACGATATGATTACTAAAGTTATCCCCGTCACTAGGAAGGTGACAGCACTGATAAATCCATAATCTACTGGCTTTCCTGTGCTCTCAGACGTCAGGTCGGACATTAAGGAAAATTCAAGGCGGTTCTCATTTGGGGAGTCGGGGCATGGCGTTCCATCATGGAGGCTTGTGTTTGGAGTGGCTAGTCTCAGATTGACATTTTCATCAACGTAAGTGAAAGAGGTCTCCAGCTCCTCGTCACAACACACCCTGACCTTCTCTTGATGAAAGGGCTTGCCTGATAGTCTTTTGCTGACGGGCAGCTTTGCCGCTGAATGACGCTGATCTTCGTTGACAACCACTTTCCCATGCGAGCTGCTTTCATGGTCCCCAGGGATCGTTTCTTCCTCCAGACCATCTGCCCCATGGACTTGAACAGGTGCTACCCAATCATTGACATCCAGTGCATTGTCTTGCCCTTTTTCTTTATCAATGTGAAGCAGCTCCATGGAAGCCATTGGATTCTCCACTTCCAGATCACTCCATCAAGACAGCCACATCAACACCTATCAACACAAATCATCAGTGTCCCATGAGATCTCAAATATTTCACTGTTTCTTTTCTCAGTGTTGACTCTAAGTGCTATCAACACATTAATCTGTCACACATTGAAAAACACCATGCCTATCCTGCTATTATTACAGCTTTAACCCTCCTTGATTTTGGTGAAAGCTGATCAGGTTTCCTTGCCTGACCTCATGAAAGGTTATCAGAGTGAACTGATTTGTGTATAATATTACTCACTCACTCTTGTGCTAAACCGCTTAATCCTACCTGGGTCGCGGGGAGGCTGGAGCCTATCACAGTGCGAAGGTTGAGATAGTATACCCCGAATAGCTCGCCAGAGTGTCACAGGGCCAACACACACACACACACACACACCACACACACACACACACACACACACACTCAGACCTAGTGATAATTTGGAGTAGCCAACTGGCTTAATGTGCATGTCTGTGGTCTACGGAAGGAAACCGGAGTACTCGGAGGAAACCCACACAAACGCTGGGAGAACATGCAAACTCCACACAGAAACGCCCGAGCCCAGGATTCGAACCCAGGACCTTCTTGATGTGAGGGTCTATGCCACCATGCCACCCTGTAGAGTATTAGTATTCCATGAATGATAAAGGAAATAATCATACAAATTTATTACAAACAAGATATGGTATCTTTAAAAAAGAAAAACGCACATAAGAAGAGCTAAGACTTCTACAAATCACATGTAGATATAAGTATCATAAAGCGGCTGTTTATAACAGAGAACACATCAAGCTGCTTGTTTCCTGTAATAAGCCCTGGGAACTGAACCATGAACATGAAGGTCGCATCTGATAAAGCAGTAGCCCAGTTCCAGCCTGCTAGAACGGCTACAACAGAGAGACCAGTACAACAGTATGCACTGTGCACAGGTTACAGAGATTAAATACTGCACTGTGTTTTATAAAGAGATGAAATACTTGCTCAGGAAAGCCTCTGCGCGCTGATTAAACGTGGTCGCATCCCGGCGGCTCTCAGTACCGCGCAGTCTCCAGTTCCGCAAGGACGCCGCCGCTTCCCGGAACATTTCACATCAGGACCGAAAACAGCGCAATCGGATTGGTTCACGAGGCTCGTCTGTCAAAAACAAAGTCCCGCCCATCACCTTTACGCCTGCTGACATCTTTCAAATCAGCCGTGTATCCTAACAAACCTTTTACCGACACCTCGATTGCTCACATCACGCCATGTGTAGCTGTGATTCACAAGAAGAGGAGGAAGAGGAGGAGGAAGAGGAGGAGGGCTGTATTAACGGCATAGTATTAGAGAAAGGATGCTACCTATGCATATACAGACTAATTAAAAATGCCTCTGTCATGTAAGATTACTGGAAGACACATGGGCTACAAATAAAATCATTCTCACTGCTTTTTATCCTACAGCTCTGTCCTGGGAGAGGACAGGGAGCCCCCACTTCCAGGATGATGTTGCCCCATCTGCAGCCCTCACTCAATCATTTCTTGAATATAAATCATTCATTCATTCATTCATTCATTTTCTTAGCTGTTTAATCCTAATTAGGGTCACGGGGAGGCTGGTGCCCATCTCAGCCAACACTGGGTGAGAGCGGGTACACCCTGAATGGCTTGCCAGACCATTGCAGGGACAACACACATGCAAGCATTCACACACACTCTCACACCTAGGGCCGATTTGGAACAGCCAATTAGCCTACTGTGCATGTTTTTGAACTGTAGGAGGAAACCAGAGTCCCTGGAGGAATTGGTATGTACGATGCTCCACTACCTTGATGTGTTATTGCAAAGAGGTGGTGGCTATCGCCAGTATGAGACCGTACAAACTATGGTGTCACACTGAAATACGTCACCAGAGTTTGTTGACCAAGCCATTGAATTGCTGTTACAGAAGAAAGTAATTGTGGAGTTTAGCACTGTGTATACCAAGGCAAACAAAGCACCGTATCACATGGTTTTGGGCATAGCAAAAGCAGGTAAACACTTTGCATGTTTTTTTTAATTTCGTGCACGCACATGTATGGTGAAGCTGCTTTTTGGTGGGCGGCCCACAGTCTCAGACTTTAAAAACTCCTGATGTAAATCATATGCTATGGATGTCACACTCACCAGATCTATGGGAGGATTTTACTCACTGTAAATTTGTACATGCTAAATACAGTGTTTAAATGCATCTAGTATGTTATGTTTTATATAAACAAAGGTCAAGATAAATGTCCTATTTTTCAAGATGAACATGTATTACATAAACAAATAGGTGCTTATCTGAACTGTTTGTGTGATTGAAACAGCCGATTCACGTACCAGGCATATTAAATAAACATAAATTACAGTGTTATCTCTTCAAAATAAAATGGAATCGGACAATGTCTTACTGAAACCATTTACTTACTCCTGTATGGGAGTGTCAATGATACCCTGGAGAACGTAGATATATATCTGCAAGATCTGGAGGCGAGAGTGCATAACTATCATTAAACAAGATTGCAACTATCAACACAGACACAGATGAAATGAGCAGTGAAATATTGGTTTTAAGTTTTAAGTAGCTCAAGCCATGTTGAGTGTAATCTGTGTGTGTGTGTGTGTGTGTGTGTGTGTGTGTGTGTGTGTGTGTGAGAGAGAGAGAGAGAGAGAGAGAGGGAGATTTATCTTTAGC
>JAQMYF010000001.1:17915398-17931170 GCA_030014195.1 Neosilurus mollespiculum
TTTCTTCCTCGTGTCAACTGAGGGAGTTTTTCCTTGCCACTGTTGCCACGGGCTTGCTCATTAGGGATGTGTAGGGGTTGTAGAAAAATTTCAGATTCCTCCCTAATTTAATTTTACTATGTAAAGCCGCTTTGTGATAATGTCAATTGTAAAAAGCGCTATACAAATAAAACTGAATTGAATTGAATTAATGTATGTCTTTGCACTGTGGGAGGAAACCGGAAACCCACACAAGGACAGAAAAAACATGCAAACTCCACACAGAAGCTTCCTTGCCAACCACAGGGCTCAAACCCAGGATCTTTTATCCATGAAGTGAGTGTGCTAGGAAGTATTACTAAAATTTATTCAGTAGCACAATTGAATGGCACTCCTCTATACAAGTCTTACTAATAGTTCTGTCTTCACTGATAGAAGTAATAGACCTGTCAGTGTTGTCAGAATGTGGGTAGCAGCTGGAGAGCTAGACTGCTAAGGCTTATTACACGCTTTGCAGCTGCTGTCCTGTGAAACCCAATTGACCATGCCTCTAAGAAAGTTACATTTATTTCTTCTTTTCTGAACTTTAGCTCTGCAGATGCTATTCTGACCACCTGAGTCTGTTTTCTATTCACTCCAGTTTTTCCACAAAAATATGTTTTTATGTCATATCTGGGGCACAGTGGTGTAGTGGGCTTCTGTGTGGAGTTTGAGTGCGTATGGTTGTAAATGTTGGCCATTTGATGGACTGGCAAACTGTTCAGGGTGTACCCTGCCTTCACCCAGATAGGTGCCGGCCTCTCCATGATCTTAGTAGCATCAAGCGATTCAGCAAATGAGTGAGTGAGTATCACTATCTACCAGCTAATCTGGCAATTTTACAGGGAGGTTATGGCTGGTAAAGGCCTAGGTACCACATTTTTTCCTTATCAAACACACACACACACACACACACACACACACACACACACACACACACACACACACACACACACACACACACACAAAACCCAAGGGCCAAGAAGAAAAATAACAGTATTCCATGAGAGTCTCAGAGTAGGAATACACAAGTCTCCAACACACAATAAATAAGTGTTTCACATATAAACACATAGTAAATTACACAATAAATATCTGCCACTTTCTTGCCATCATGCAAATGTCCACATTAAATATTTTGGTGTGTCCTATCTTGCCACGGATCTGCAATATCTGGTTTCCAAGGAGGTCATGCTTCGTGATTTGAATGTAAATGCCATCAACACATTTGCTGTGGTAGCAACACTGGGCTAGGGGTGGGTGATGAGGCCAAAATATCATATCACAATACCTGAGCAACAATTTCATGATACACAGTATTAAGGTTTGGTAACAAAATTTAAAAGAGGTAACACATTTAAAATAGATTATTAACATCTTTAAAGAAAACACTGATTTTAATGTCCACTCAGTTATTTGTTGTGATGTGAGTAACCTCAGATTATCTGGGATCTGCATACAATTTTCGGAAAATTTTAATAGGAACACATGTACTCTGCTCATGTGTACAATAATCCTGTCATGTAGAAGCAACACAATGTATAAAATCAAGCGGATATACATTATATTAGGAGCTTCAGTTAATGCTCTCATTAAAGAGCGAAGAAAATACTGTATGATCCTAGTCACTAAGGTAAAATCAGTAATTAAAACGGTATCTTCGATATTCAATCCAGTTTGTGTGAATCTGTTCCCATTGGAGTCTAGTGTTCTTGGCATACATGGAAACTCAAATAAGCATTGTTTGCAATGGTGGTGAGCAGAAAAGAATCTCATGACATATCAATGGGCTACAACAGTTGTAGCCCATTGATGTGTCATGAGATGCTTTTCTGCTCACCACCATTGCAAACAATGCTTATTTGAGTTTCCATAATCTTCCTGTCACCTTAGTCCAGTCTGGCTATTCTACTCTGACCTTTCTTATTAACATGGTGTTTCCTTACACAGAACTGATGCAGACTGGAAGAGTTTTTGTTTGTTTGTTTATGCACCATTTGCTTCATTCTTTGCAGAGTATAAGCTTTAAAAGTGGTATTTGTGCATGAAAATCCAAGGAGATCTACAGTTTCTAAACTAATCAAACATAGTCCATTCCTCACCAATAAACATGCCCCTGTCACTGTATCACTGTATCATCCAAACTACATTTTTCCTCATTTTCATGTTTCATGTGAACATTTACAGAAGTTCTTGCTATTGTATAATGTTATGCATTGTGCTGCTAACAGATGATTGGCTGACTGAATAACAACAAATATTTTTATTTTTTATTTAATAATTATTATGCAGAATTAAAACACGGCAGTGTTTATAGATTTATGTTTTTTTTCCCTTGTTTGTGTTGTAGGTGACCAAAATGCTGGCTGTAATTGTGATTCTCTTCGCATTGCTTTGGATGCCCTATCGTACATTAGTGGTGGTCAACTCGTTCCTAAATCACCCCTACTACGACACATGGTTTTTGCTCTTCTGTCGACTTTGCATCTACCTGAACAGCGCCATCAATCCAGTCATCTACAATGCCATGTCTCAAAAGTTCCGTGCTGCTTTCCGCAAGCTGTGCCGCTGCAGGTCACAGAGCTCACAGAAGCCGGCTACATACAGCATGGCACTGACCTACAGCGTAATCAAGGACACTTCAAATGGGCAGAGCCCAGACCACTACCCCACAGAGATGGAGGAGCTTGCAGGGCCTACAAATAAATTCTTGGCTGGAAGAAAGAATCTTTCATATAAGGAGTCCTCTCTGTCAGACAGCATGCTATCTACAAATTAGTTTTATGGATGGATAGTTATTCATAGCCTATAAATCAGTCTTATTATTCATAATTGGAGAAAGTAGGACCAAATGTCCTTTATTAGCTCATAACAGTTCTGGTATATTTTAAAAACCTAATAGGAGGGAGTAATGACATAGGCTAAATACACAGACACAGCCCTAAAGCACTAAGTCTTTTCTCTGTAGACTTAGAGATTTAAGTTAATGAAAAGCCCAAGAACACACAAGTCTCTCAAATTATTCTGCTCAGATGATTTACAGCCTTGTGCTTGAAGCCCAGCACCCATGGTTTAATAGAACTGCTGCACAATATATCAGTGTTAAACGCCTCCCACCTGAGAGACTTCTTACAATTAACGTTTTCACACTTACATTCCACTGAGATATTAAAAACTGATTTACTGTAGTCACTGTGGAAGTAGATAAATAGAGGGATCAAACCTACATCCTATATCTTATTTATTTTATGTCTAAAGTGTGTTGATTCTAATTTTGTTTAAAAACATTAAAGAATGTAACATTTAAAAGTAAAATGCAGTCCAGTAAAATGTACAGTGGCATTGTGTTAGCATGTTTAATAAAGAAAAAAAAGATTTGTAAGTGTAGAATAAAATGAAGAATAAAAGAGGATTAATGTACATCCTGGTGTATTTTATTTTATTACATAAATATGTGATTTAAACTGAAGTTAGCTGGTATGGAATTGTAAATTAATCATTCTTCTTATTTTTTTTACTTTCTTTGTTTTATCTGCAGTTTGTGTATCTTTATATGCTAGAAGTTTGTATTCCTGAGTGTGGACTGTCAGTCTTGGATCTAACATTATAAACTTGATGTAGACTGGTTAAAAAAAAATATGATGATAATGATGATGATGATGATGATGCACAGTTATAAATGTTTCTGTCATAGAAATTGTTTAGTCAATAGACTATGGAAACCATTCAAAATGTACTGTGCCATACTGCGCAATGAGCAATCAACAAGCTTTGTGGTTCACGTGAATGTTTACAGTATGCACATGATAGTTCGTACTGTTGTGTGAATATTTATATTTTGTTAGTTGCACCTTGTCTTGAATAAACTGATAGAATGGGACTACCATAATGCCGTGTTCTTCAGTTGTAACAATGCATACATCACTATATGAATCTCTGGTGGTTCATTCAATTATTTAAAAAAACAACAACCCAGATCTTCATATCTGTATAGCTAAAAAATAACATTAATTTAGGCATTGCATAAAAGCGCAGCTTCCGAGAAATGGCTCTATAGATTTCTGATTTCCTTTGTATTACCTGGCATGTTAGTTTAATTATCCGCTTAACCAGTTTATGTTCTGTCAAGCTTTCGATTACAGCACTTGCTTCACAAGCAAAAGTAAGTACCTGTAAGTCTTCTGCCTACCTGAGTTAAATTATGTGTTTGTTATTTTGGATGAATCTGAGTGGTGCATGGGGGCCTATTTTATTTATTTTTGGACGGACATGGGACAACCATACATGCCATATTCCTTGACCATGGTACCCTGCTCAGGAGTGAGAGCTCTATCAAACTCTATCTAATCAGCATAACCACAAGTATCATAGAACCACATACAAGAAAGAAAAGTTTATATGTCAAAAGACCATTTAACTACATAATAAATAAAACAAGGGGTGAAGATGAATGGTTGTGTGTGTGTGTTTTGGCCTTGGCATGGTCTGGTGAGCTGTTCAGGGTGTACAGTGTCTTCGCCTGGAATTGCCTGAGATGGGCCCGAGCTTCGCCATGATACTAAAAAAGTTCCACTACATTAGACAATATTGTGGGCAGGATGTAACTGAATATATTACTTGGAATTAATATATAATATGCTCTAAATAAAAATTAATACAGATACATGCACTAGACCTGATTGAAACTAGTTGTGCATCAGGACTGAGATGCTGCAGGACACTATGAACAGTTGTGTGAGCAGCAGGCTTCATTTTCATGTGGGCCTGAGCATGGGTAAGGTTGCAAGACAAGAAGATAATTTGAGTTTCACTCCAAATGCTGACCCTACATTTGGAGTATTAAACAAAAACAGATAATATTACTATATCGCTTCTTTAGCAGACACTTAAGGAAAACTGAAGAATATGGAGTGAAATATTTTTCTGAGCTGTGATTTAAAAATGATTCACAGTTGGTACACAAAATAAAAGGAATTAAAATGTGATTATTATAAAGTACTATAACAATTCTCCCTTCTCAATAAGCTTCTACTTTTTAATCAGCTCGATGAGCTCAGGGTTATTTGTTATTTTATATATAGCAATCAATTGCTGTGGCAATAGTATCATCATCATCATCTTCTTCTTCTTCTTCTTCTTCTTCTTCTTCTTCTTCTTCCACTTGTCCGGGAGCAGCCAAAACAGTGAGGTCCAGACGTCCCTTTTCCCAGCCACTTCCTCCAGCACTCCTGGGGGGACACTGAGGCGTTCCCAGACCAGCCGAGACACATAATCCCTCCAGCGTGTTCTGGGACAACCCCGGAGTCTCTTCCCGGTTGAGCATGCCCAAAACACCACACCAGGTGAGTGTTGGGATATAGATTGACTGGTAAATTCAGAGCATTGCCTTCCGGCTCAGCTCCCACTTCACCATGACAGACCGGTACAAGCTCCAATTTACAGCAGAGACTGCACCGATCCGTGTGTCGATCTCCCGTTCCCTCCTTCCCTCACTTGTGAAGACTCTTCCGAGTCTTCCGAGATACTTAAACTCCTCCACTTGAGGCAGAACCTCATTCCAGACCCTGAGGGTGCATTCCATCAGACTTGTAGTTGCTAATTCTCATCTCGGCCGCTTCACACTCAGCTGCAAATTGCTTCAATGAGAGCAGGAGGTCCCGGCTTGAGGAAGTCAAAAGACCAACATCATCCGCAAAAAGCAGAGACGAGATCCTATAGCCTCTAAACCAGAACCCCTTAACACCTTGGCTGCACCTAGAAATTCTGTCCATAAAAATTATGAACAGAACCAGTGACAAAGGACTGCCTTGGAGCACTCCAACCCTCACCAGAAACTAACTCGATCTGTTGTTATCAATGCGGACCAAGCTCTGGCTTCGGTGGTACAGAGACCTAATGGCCCGTAGCAGCAGGTCCAGTACACCATACTCCCAGTGCACACCCCACAACACAGAGGGACATGGTCTAAAGCCTTCTCTCAATCCACATAGTACATGTGGACAGATTGGGCAAACTCCAGTGCTCCCTTCAGGATCCTGTAGAGTACATAGAGCTGGTTGAGAGTGCTGTGGCCAGGACGAAAACCACATTGTTCTTCCTGAATCCGAGGTTAAACTATCGGTCAGATCCTCCTCTCCAGTACTCCTGCATAGACTTACCTGGATAGGCTGAGGAGTGTGATTCCATGATAGTTGGAACACACCATCCGTTCCCCCTTTTTCAAAAGGGGAACTACCACCCTGGTTTGCCAGTCCAGAGGTATGTCCCCTAATGACCACGCAATGTTGCAGAGATGTGCCAACCAAGACAGTCCTACAACATCCAGAGCCCTGAGATATCCAGAGCAGATCTCATCCACCTCCGGAGCCTGGACACCGAGGATCTGTTTGACTACCCGGTGACCTCAGCCCCTGCAATGAACTAACCCCCACCCAAACCCCCAGGGTCTTCTTCCTCCCTCGAGGGCATGTTGGTGGAATTGAGGAGGTCTTTAAAGTATTCCTTTCACCTCCCGACAACATCCCCAGTTGAGGTGAGCAGCTCCCCACTTTTACTGTAAACAGTATTTGTGGAGTACCGCTTCCCTCTCCTGAGGCATCAGATGGTGGTCCAGAAAGTTTTCAAGGCCAACCGATAGATGCTTTACAGGCCCTCACCGAACTCCTCTCACACCTGAGATTTTGTATTGCCGACAGCCCAGGCTGCAGTGCGTTTGGCCTGCCGGTACCTCTCAGAAAGACCCAATAGGCCTCCTTCTTCAGCTGGACGGCCCCCCTCACCACAGTTGTCCACCACTGGGTTCGGGGATTACCCCCAAGACAGGCATAGATGACCTTCCTGCCATAGCTATGGGCTGCCGCATCAATAATGGAGGCACCAAACATGGCCCATTTTAATTTCATGTCCTCTGCCTCCTTTGGGATGTGGTTGTAGCTCTGCCGGAGGTGGGAGTTAAAGGCCTTTCTGACAGGAAACGCCGCCAAATGTTCCCAGGAGACCCAGACTACACAGTTGGGGCTCCCAGGTCTGGAGGGCGGCCTCCTCCGCCATTGGAGCCAGCTCACCACCAGGTGGTCATCAATTGACAGCTCAGCTCCTCTCTTCACCCGAATGTCCAGAACATGCAGCTGCAAGTCCGATGACACAACTTCAAATTTGATTATTGAACTGCGGCCCAGGGTGTCCTGGTGCCAAGTGCACTTATGGACACCCTTATATTCAATCACGGTGTTCGTGATGGACAAACCATGATGAGCACAAAAGTCCAACAAAGAAACACCATTCAGGTTCAGATCAGAGAGGACGTACCTACCAATTACAACCCTCCAGGTCACACTGTCATTACCCATTTGGGCGTTGAAGCCCAGGGGGAAACTCTCTAGCACACCCACTAAGGACTCCAAAAAGGGTGGGTACCCTGAACCGTCATTTGGTGCAGACACACAAACAACAGTCAGGACCTGTCCGCCCACCCAGAGGCAGAGGGAAGCTACCCTTTCGTCAACGGGGGATAACCCCAACATAAGGATGCCAAGATGGGGGCAACACGGATGCTCACACCAGCACGGTTGGGCACTAGGTTTAAACTCAGAGCCTTCTTGCTGGCATGTGAAAGTGCTAACCACTCCACTGCCATTTACCCTGAAATAATCATTTAATTTTAAATCCCCAAACTGGAAAAATGTTGGGATGTTATATTTACATTGAAACTAAAATAAGAAACTATATAATAATTAGAAATTAAAAAAAAAAAATGATGTGACCTGTATTGTTAAAAAATACAACTGTACATTATTTTATATTTTACCTTTTTGGATGTAGTGCATTAATCCCACAAGGGATTGGCTCTGCATTTAACCCACAGAAAGTGAGAACACACACCCGTAAGCAGTGAGCACACACACACACCCTGTGTGAGGGAAGCCACAGTGCGGTGCCCTAAGAGCACTTGGAGGTTAGGTGCTTTACTCAAAGGCACTTTAGTTGTGAAGGTGGAGGAAGGAGAGGAAGGATACTACTCAGTCCCTCTGTCACCAGACATTTTTTCCTGCTGGTTCGGGAATCAAACCAAATCAAACTTTCAGTTCCAGCCCCACTTCTCTAACTATTATGCCTCGGCTGCCCCAATTGTTATTTTTTTTTATTATTATTATTTTCCCCCAAAATAAGCACATATCAATTTTGATTCTTGCAACACAATAAAAACAGTTGGAACTGTAAAGCATGTACCACTCTGTAATGTTTCTATTCCTTCATTAAACATTTTGGGACAGAAAACAAAGATAAGTGTTTCAGGTGTTATTTTGTCCCAATCCTCCTGCAAACACGTCTTAAGATCTCCAAGAGTCTGGCTTGTTGCTGCCACATTTTTTTTTACTTTAAAATTCGTCACACTACTGTAAGCAGGTCAGGAATGCAGACAGGTCAGGTCTATGTAATGTGTCAGGCCTATGTAATGTGTGCAGAATTTAGATTTTTATCTTCCTTTTGGAATATACACCACAGAAGTGTAAGTTCAACAGTGGGACTGATAAAACCCCATACCATGACAGACACTGGCTTTTGAACTAATATTCTGGGCCTTTGGTCTGGTACATGCACATGGTATCTCTTTCATCAAACAAAATAAGTGGAATACTGATTAATCTGACCACAATACACATTTCCACTGTATGATGGTCCATCCCAGATGCCTCCAAACACACAGAAGTTGACAGTGCTTCTGAACACAGTAAACATAAGGCTTCTTGTGTGCATAGTAAATGCTTAACTAGCATTTGTAAATAACTCCATATTATAATGCTTGTCAAAGGTTTGCCAAAGTAACCCTGAGCCCATGAAGTTATATCAGCTATAGATGAATGACGGGTCTTGATGCAGGCCTGCTCGGAGAACATGGATGTACAGCCTATGCTTATGCCCTTTACACACTAACATTCCACCAGATTCCTTGAACTGTTTGACGGTGCTATGCACTGTAGAGTATTGAATATTGAAAAACCCTTTCTACTTTTCTTGGAAGAACACTGTTTTTAAACATTTAATTAATTTTATCATTCATTTGTTGATAACCTGCAGATCCTCAGCCCATCTTTGATCTTCAAAGACTAGGTCTTTCCTAGATATAGCTTTTGTACCAAATCATCATAACAGTCACCTGTTGACATCCCCTATTTCAAATCACAATATTATTTAGCTATTTTAACCCATTACAATCCCTAAATTGCCCCATCCCCCCTTGTGTTGCACCACACCAGTGTGTTGCAGGCTGTGTTGTTGAAGTGTAAAAATTAATGTATATTAATAAAATGAAATAAAGCTGGACAGAACACGAAATATCTTGCTGTCTGTTATGAAATACATGTAAAATACAATATATATTTTTTTTAATTCGTATTTACTACCTTTTTCTGATTTGGGTTGTAATTTGAATAGTTACTATTGAGCCACAGATCAATTATGAATATAAAGGGATAGACTTTGGTAAGTAACCTTTCAGGTATGATCTTACTGCATGCCATAAATAAGTCAATAAAGACACTAAACCATTTTGAAGTCTCCATGGCATGAAGTTCAGGAATCAGGATGCAAACAAATAAAGCAGTTACTACAATACTAGAGAAATAAGATTTTCATTGTATTTATGCTTTTAGAAACAATTCATATATTATACAAAGTCAAAATATTATCTTGCGCAAGTCTGGATACAAGTCTCATTTGCTCAACAGCTCACAATGAACAGCCATCAGTATAGATTTCTTAGTATTGCATGCATCACTATCAACACTATCAATCAAGTCCATGGACTGAAACACATTGATGTTAAACCACCATTTCCTTTGTGTGCTTGGGGCAAGAAAGAAACACATACACATGAATCTGAAAGCACTGGCCCACTGGGGTGAGAATGAAATGTTAGACAAGGCAAAAAGAAATGAGCCAAGAAACAACGTAATGGACCTGGGTGCAGATTAAGGTGAACTTGTGTAACAGTTGTGACCCATTTAGCACTACTTACATAAACACCTGACCCAAAGACACAGAAACCCACACAATGCCTGACTTTATTTTTACACATAGTTTTGTCAGTAAGAATTCTGATCTTCAACATGCAGTAAAATCAACCCACTGGTGAGATGTGGGTCACTGATTTGATGAGAACATTAAAAAAATGATTAGTATTCTCTTTTACACAGATCCCCCAGCCGCCCTTTTACAGCATTACAAGCTGTTATACCAGTGGGTTCTGCGAACAATGTGAGGGGTCTTTCAACAAAATCAACACAGCTGTCAGGCCTGATGGAATTTCAGGACGTTTATTGAAAACCTGTTCAAACCAATTCATGGCTGTCTCCACAAACATTTTTAATCTGTCTCTAAGTAGTTCAATAGGACCGACTTGAATTAAAAACAGTACTATTTACCATTCATTTTCTCTACTGCTTATCTGTCATGGACTTGGGGGAGCTGGAACTTATCCAAACTGTCTTCTGGTGAGAGGCGGGCTACAACCTGGTCAAGTCATTAATCAATCACAGACTAACACAGAAACAAACAACCATTCACACTCACATTTACACATAGGGGCAATTTATAGTAGGCAGTTGACCTAATGTGCATGTTTTTGGACTTGGAAACCAGAACATCCTTCTTCTCCTTGTTCTTTCAGCTGCTCCTGTTAGAGGGTCACCTCAGTGGATCATCCTTACCTGTGCTGTCCATCTAACATATTAATTTCTATTTCTGTCCATTCTTGTGCCTCCCAGAAAAAAATCACAGCATCTTCATCTCTGCCACTTCCTGCCCTGCTTCCTATGTTTTTGTCAGCACTACCGTCTCCAAACAGTACAGTATAGCTGGCTTCACTACTGTCTTATAAACCTTTCCCTTCACTTGTGCAGATACCATGCTATCCTTTAAGCCACTCTTCTCCACTCATTCCACCTTGCATGCACTCTTTTCTTCCCTTCTGTACCACACTTTCCATTACTTTGCATACTTGACCCAAAGTATTTAAAAATTATCTCACTTCATCACCTCTACTTCTTGTTCAGTTCAATTACCCTCCCTTTCATTTACCTACATGTGCTCTGTCTTACATTTCTCTTCTCACCAGGGAATACCTCCACTTCTCCAGATTCATCTCCACCTGTTCCTTGCTTCCATTAGAATTCATAATGCCATCCACAATCATAGTCCATGTAGACTTTTATCTGACCTTATCAGTCAACCTGTTGACAAGAAAAGGGCTCCTCCTACAGTCCAAAAACATGCACAGTCGGCTAATTGCCTGTCCCAAATATCCCAAGGTGTGAGTGTGAGTGTGAGTGTGAATGGCTGGTTGTGTCGCCCAGAGTCGACTGAGATGGGCGTTGTCCTCCCCGCGGCCCTAATTAGGATTAAGTGGCTTAGAAAATGAATATATAAATAAAAATTCCAGGATGTTTATTAGAGCTGTTTATACTTGCTGATTGTCACCACTTATTTGTTTTATGTTCAACTCATGATTATATATTTTTCATATGCTTGTGATTATTTATGGTTATTGTATGGTTAGTGACTGGTCTTGACTGTGGTAAAGAAGAATTTCACTGTGCTTGGTACAGTACTTGCACATATGACAGTTTAAACCCTTGAATCCTTTGATTAATTGTGCTTTCTTATTACCAAAACCCTTGTGAGTAAATACTCAAAACCCCCTTTATTTTTCATATTTTGTGTGATAAAACGGTACATGTATTGTATTTATTGTTTACCGTTTCCTTTCACAGAACATCAAAAAGAAACTTTCAGCATTTTCCCCTCCCTTTTGATTTAAATTGACCTGTATTAAGGTTTGACACACAATTAGCTACAACAGACCCGGTCATATAAGGCAATTCCACAATGGGTGAAATCAAAGAGGGGAATGTAATTGCCCCTGTAGACAGGAGCAAATTATATGTGAAGAAAAAAAAAAGAAGTAATCAGTAAAGGAAAGCAAACTGCCTCATACTTACATATAAGAGCAGACACATGCTATCTGAAATTAACTTAGTGGTGATATTAAATCAGACATCAGAGTTTGAGTTCAGACCACAAGTTAAACCAATTTAAGAAGGGAATAAAACTTGACTATATGTGTTACTTTAGGAAAATAATCAACAAAAGAGTGGTGTGATGCTATTATCATCAATAGCCACCAATATTTTTTATCATCCCTGTGATACCACAGCAATTTCCAACAGTCAGAATTCAAGTGTTGAAGAATTTTGCACATTATTTATCATGTTTTTAATGACACCTCATTGTCACAAAGGCAGATGAGGATGCAGGTGCAGGTTAAATAAAGCTTAACGTTTAAAGTTTTAAGTGTTCATATACATCAAGACAATAGGCTACAACTCAGCAATTGTAAACAGGCAAGGATCAGGCGATGTGGAAAAATATTGATTAGCAATGCAAAGATTGCAAAGCTACCAGTTATTAGACGCTACAACCGAGTCAAAATGTGGCCAGCCTCAATATTTCTATGTCTTGAGATATATATCCAATACAAATAGGGCTTTTCACAGCAATATATTTATTGCATAGAGACTAAAACAAGACTTTTAAAAACACATTGCTTTTGCATGAAATAATTGTATTATGGTGCAATTTCCCATTTTGGATGTTATTTATGAATGATAAACAAATACATACTGATGACTTTTAATAAAACATGCTGTCATGGATAAAACTACACTTTATATATATTAAAACATATTGTATTATTAATTTACATGGCCTGATTAGACGTTAAACGGATTATTGATCCAGAAAATAGTTATAGAAAATTTAAATATTGCCAAATTTTGGTCAAAATATGCAAAATCAAAGGGCTCTGGGGGACCACTCAGACTTATTTTATAGGCCTGATATTTTTACTGGGTTATTTTGTTTTCATCAAACCTCCTAAAATAAGAGTGTGTGAGAAAAAAAATCTTTAATTTTTTTCCATATAAAAATTGGCCACCCTAGTATACTCCCAACCCCTCTACAAGTACAGATATACAGAAATTTATCTCTCAAAGTTTTCAATGACTGTCAGTATAGTTTATTTTTACATATTTTAACCTTTAAGGAGGCAGGTCAGGTTAGGACTGCATGCTCCAAGCCGAACTAAACAAGTCCATTCAGAGTTTCATGTATACTGATGGTAAAGTTAATGAACCACATTCTGTAATGGTGTGTTTTTACACTGAGTCAGAGTTGTAGCATGTACTATGAAGAAACACTACACAGAACAAGATTATCATGGTTATTTTTTCATTGTAAAGTGTGATAATGGGCCCTGCGATGGCCTGGCGAGCTGTCCAGGGTGTACCCCGCCCTCGCCCAGAGTCGGCTGAGATGGGCGCCAGCCTCCCCTCGACCCTAATTAGGAATAAGCGGTTCAGAAAATGAATGAATGAATGAGTGTGATAATGATGACGCCATCCACTCTAAGAGACTGTGAGAAACCTTAAATTTTGACTCAAGCATTATCCACAAAATATTTTTTAATCCCCAGATAGTCGACGAATCATGTAGTACATACTAATAGCACTTTTGCAGCATTGTGTAAGTAGTTGTAAAATACTGTATAAATGTGATCAATATACAATCACAGCACTTTAGTGGGAAAATGTTATCACATGAGCTATATTAGATTACATGAATTAGTGTGAAACAGCAGCAGCTTTTTTATTGATCACATCCTTTTCTCATTCTTTTATAATTTGCTCCTTTCCTTTTTTCCCCCAATAGACAATGAGACTATGTGAGCATTTTCAGCCCCCAACTCTGCCAGCAATAAGGTGCCGCACAAAAACACAAACAGAATTAACATGCAGGGCACCTAATACTAACACATCACATTCACTAACGCAATAATACAACTAATCACAATCTACTGGACACATCCAGAGCAAAAGTTAATTACAAACACAAAGCTATTTCACAGGAGTTTAGAAGTGCTGGCTTTAGTAGGGAGCACTATATTAGTTGTTATCTGTACTTATGATAAATTTAAATGAACTACTGATGCATTTTCAGAATTTGAAGCAGATTATTCCTGAATTAACTACTGTCATCATATTTTCAACTAAATCCTAATACAATTTGACTTCTGTTGGATGACTTTTGGTGATGTAGTCTGCAACCCAAACATTTTACAAACACTTCTAAAAAGGTCAACCATCTGAAAAAGTCCTCTTGATCCATTAAAATAATGTACTGCCTGTAGCAAATATTGAAACATGTCAGATTTAGTGTATTGGTTAAAAGAATGATTTATTATCCCCAAACAGAAAAGCCCAGGACTAGCAGGTTTGCTTTAGTACTGCCTGTAAGGAATTGAAAACTCCATCAACGTTATGTGCATTATTAGATTTATGAAAACAAACTCAGAGCGAGTCCCTCATGCAGCATGTGCTTGCTTGTTCTGGTTATTTCAATGTCTAAACCTTTCCAATTTAAGAAATATAATGCAGACACAACTGCAGAAAAAGACAGGCACCTTTTCACAATAATGTTCAAACAAATCAAACATTTTCAAGTGGCCAAGAGTTTGAGAATGTAATGGTTCATTTATTTGTACTATAGGCACACAGTCTCTCTAAGTTAGACAACATGCAATTTCAGATGAAAATAAAAAAGGTCAACAATTCACAAAAAGCCAGCAGTGAATAGTGACATTTCTGAATGAATAAAATGAACAAATAAGAATATTTATTACATTTCTTCATTCCAATTTATTATTGGGTGGAGCAAGAATCACAATTTCACACACATTCACACTTCGGGGTAACTTAGTGTAGATAATCTGTTTGTTATTTTAGACAGTGATAATCAGAGATCCTGTAAGAAACCCATGCACACATGGGGATAACATCTAATGCTCCCCAAATTAGGTAATTCATACACTCATTCATTAACCATGCCACTTTTCCTGTTTATAGGGGAAGCTGAAACCAATCCAAGCTGACTCTGGTTGAAAGGTGGCGTACACCCTAAATATCTTGCCACTCAACATAAGATTATTTAAAACGTATATGAGAGATTAAAAGCATTAAGGTGGTGGTAGTAGTGAACATTCAATTCAATTCAATTCAATTGCATTTGCATAGTGTGTTTAACATCTGATGTTGCTATAAAGCAGTTTTACTTAGTAAACCAGTTTGGTTAAGAATTTAAAGTTATGACTGCAAACCATCAATTCATTTCTTAATTAATTCATATGATAATTATCAGTCAAACCATTTAATCCTACTAGGTCATGGGGAGGCTGGAGCTTATTTCAGCTAAATCTGGGTGAAGGCCGGGTACACACTGAACAGCTTGCCAATCCATCACAGCGCAACACACACACAACCATTCATGCTCACACCCAAAACAATTTAGAACAGCTAATTAGCTTAATGTGCATGGTGAGCATAACACAAACTCCACACAGAAGTGCCCACACCAAGCCCAGGACTCAAATCCCAGGAACTTTTTGCTGTGAGGCGGATGTGATAACCACTACACCGCTGTGCTGCCAGTGATTTTAAATATTTCTTTATAAATCCTGTACCTTCTGTTGTGGAATTATATAAAACAAACTAAAACAAATGAGATACTTGCTAGCATTGCTGTCAATAAAAAAATAAATCTGTTTATCTGCACTAGTATTTCACAAAATGAATGACAAATGAACAAATGAACCGCCACTGATTTTAACATAATTTTTTTAAATATTCTCTGACAAGAAAAT
>JAQMYF010000001.1:17931270-17941915 GCA_030014195.1 Neosilurus mollespiculum
CGAGCTGGGAATCGAACCCAGGACCTTCTTGCTGTGAGGCGGACGTGCTAACCACTACGCCACCGTGCCGCCCTATAAAAGAATCAATTAAAAGTAAAATTAGTATTCATTCATTCATTTTCTGAACTGCTTAATTCTAATTAGGGTTGCTGGCAGGCTGGCAGCCATCTCAGCTGACTCTGGGCGAGGGCAGAGTACACCCTGGACAGCTTCCCAGGCCATCACAGGGCGTAAATTAAGTAATAATAAGTAAATAATAATAAAAAAATAAGAACAATTAAAATGTATTGTGAGTCCTACTACTAATTGCAGTAATGGTTTGCTCAGTTATGCTTTCAGTACACTTTCTAGGTAATTATCAATACATACTTTTATAATTACTTTGCAACATTAGTTTGTTCATTATATTTTTTTATACACTATCTATATATATATATATATATATATATATATATATATATATATATAGTCTATAAGTATATTTATATTTATGTATATATGTGTGTGTGTGTCCGTGTGTGTGTGTGTGTGTGTGTGTGTGTGTGTGTATACTGAGGCCCTATTTGACAAGAGTAGCTTTTCAAGATCTTCCTTCAATACTCAGTGAACATTGAACAATGAATTGTGAGAAACCTACTGAGTGAAGATCAGAACAGCAGGCCAAACAGCTTCAAAGTTCAACAAGATGTTTATTCTTACTGGGTACAGCTCACCATCATGGCCAGTGGGAGCTCAATATAAGCATCTGTTTCAAAAACCAGTGTGCACATATACAGTGACATATCAAATGTAAATACATACCATGATTTTTGAAAGATTTATACATAAACATACATGTAGCCCAGCTGATGGACTCACTTGGAGATTCTGTGCAACATCAGTTGTCTTACAACAGGGATTATTTTCAAGAGTTTTCTTTACAGTCTGAAGACACCTGTCAGAGGACACAGGTCGACCTGAGCAGGATGCTGTTAAATTTTTTGCCCTTGCTTGTGAATTGTACAGTCACTATGTGTCTTTGATGAGAGGAATCCCAAGGTTTTGTGCAAACAAGGATAAGTCCAGCCTTAGATTGGCCCAAAATACAGCCTCTTTAAAAATCAGATGCTCCTGATATTTGCGGCATAGCTAGCTGCTATAAACAATTTATATACCGTAATCTAAAATAAAAATACTTATATACACTGCCCATCCAAAAAAAAGTCACACACTCTAATATTTTCATGGAGTACATTTAGCCTTGATCACAGCATGTGATCTCCATGGCATTGTTGCTCCAATTGGTCAGATCGAGGCTCAGCAGCATTAATATGACAGTAAAATGAAGTCAGCTGATGACCTAAATGCACTGAATGAGCAGGTTAACACATCAATAGACTTTTTCTTCCCTGACAGCACGGATTTAAAATGGGGACTCAAATAATGAAAGAGTGTTTCAGGGAGCATAAGGAATCATTTTCATTTTCAGGGTGTGCTGGAGAAGACTTTGTGGAGTGGTTCAACTTTTTCCCTCAAATAATCCCAACACTGGATAAAATTTGTTGCTTAAGTTTGTTGAAACAATGGCGTGATGATTATGTGCTGTAAGCAAGTCTAAAGGCGGAACAACAAATTCCTGTGTGTATGTGTTTTTTTTTTTTTTTTTGGCCAGGCAGTGTATGATAACAAGTTTAATCAGATTTAATGAGTTTCACAGACATTCTGTAATGAGGGCTGTTTATTTACTTTTGATATGTCTCTGTAGTTCAGAACAAATCAACATAATTAATGACAAAGTATCTTTTATCTTCATAATGAGACCTCATCAATTCCAGTAATGCATGTTTTACTACTCTTGTAGTACATTTTGCTTTTTTAACTCTACTCTCCTTTAGGAATTATCAGCACACTCCTTACAATCTTTTAGTCAAACTAAATTATTCTGGGTTACATAATCGAGCAGTTTTAACATATCTTATTTATTATTTATTATTAAATCAACCCCTTTAACAGGAATTAAGTGATAAAATATTAATTCATTCATTCATTTTCTGAACCGCTTAATCCTAAGTAGGGTCACGAGTATGCTGGTGCCCATCTCAGCCGCCTCTGGGCGAGGGCAGAGTACACCCTGAACAGCTCGCCAGGCCATTGCAGGGCAGAAACACGTTGATGGCTATGCAGCCTACTCTTGACGAAAATCAGCAATGGTTCTTTTACATGCCTCTCACCATAGACAGTGAGAGACATGGCCGGCATTTGATAACCCAGTTAGCTGCACTGGGGGATGATAAAATATCTTATAAAGAAACTTAATTAACAGCTGTTGAAATATATCCTTATAATAAATAAAATTACATGTAAATAACAAATCAAACACAATATTTATGAAACTCAATGTCTTACTATTGGTTTAAGTTCAGTTAGCTACATACACAGAGACATGAGTCAATTACACTACATGTGCTAACAGGGGCCACATGGTTATCTAAAATAACTGATTAACTAACCAGAAGAAAGCAAACAGCACCGGTTCATTTACCAAACACAGGAACACACCGTCAATAAAACACAACTGCTAGCTTCTAATTACTCACAAACTTGTCTTTTCAGCTCTTTTTCATTATATCATTTTTTTTTTCTCTGGGTAAACTTTCACATTCATTGAAAACTTTCACTGTGTGTGTTTTTATTTTGGGGCAGTATGCTCAGATGGAATGCACATAAAGGCGAATGACCTGATGACAGTGTTAATCCTTTAGTTTAACAGTTGTGTATTGTTTAACAGCTACAAGTTTATTTGCACTACACTATTTAAAATTATAATATATTTGAAACACAATAAAGTATATTTATTTTTCACCAGGGATTGTACTATATCTGTGTAGTAGTTTCTATTTCATTCATTCATTTGCTGAACCGATTCATCCCAGTAGGGTCACAGGGAGGCTGGAACTTATCTCAGCCGATTTTGGGTGAAGGTGGGGTGCACCGTGGAGAGCTCGCCAGACCATCCAGGGGTCATATATATACTATATATTGTAATTAATGGCTAAAGCATGACTTTCAGTTGCCACACTCAGTTATTTGTTTATTTGATACCTTTTTTTTTTTTTACATTATAAACCGTGCTGGAATCACCATCTAATATTCACCGATCACTGATTTTTTTTCTTTCTTTCTTTCTTTCTTTCTTTCTTTCTTTCTTTCTTTCTCTTTCGTTTGTTCATTCCTGAGCAATGCTATTTTCACACTCTTATATTAAAGTCAGCAGAGCTGTGTAAGATCAATAAATTAGAAAGAAGGAAGTGTACACCTCAGAGTCAAATCTAATCAGAATCAAAGCAAGAGATTATTCTTTCATTCTTTTACACTCTCTTTACACTCACCCAACCTACACACACACACACACACACCAAACCTAAAGCAAGAAGAAACACACACACACACACACACACACGCACACACACACACACACACACACTACACCCACCCACCCAAACACACACACACACACACACACACACACACACACATTTTTACGTATGAATCTGATCAGTTGGTTCAGTTTGCAAATGCACTTCTATGCGACTTCTAAAGTAAATGTGTCTGTAAGCCTCTGAGATGTAGTAGAAACAGTGGTGCACGCTGTTAATGAGGTCCAGTTGCTCACAGCTCACAGCTTTCCTTCCTCTCCCAGTAGTGATGTACACAGAATCTCAAGCAGCTGAGCAGAAACACTGTGTTAATAATGTATTCATTATGGCATAGGTCAAGTGACAGAACAAATGACAGAACAAAAAAGGATTAACGAAGTATAACATCAGCCAGGAATTGATGAAACAGCGTTTTTAATCGTATTCGTATTCATACATCCTCAATCAGCTCAGATGTACTGGTCGTGTGTTTAAATAATTTTTTATTTCAAAGTCAGCATTTGTTGTTCAAACATAATTTCTTTTTGGATACCATTTGATTTCAGCAGCATTTAAATCATGGCACTGTTCAATGCTTAATTCAAACTTTTCAGAAACTGTTAAGTAATGTTTCAAGTTTCAAGTTTATTTGTCATATACAGGTAAAAATTAAACATCACTACCGTCAATGAAGTTCTTGGACTCAGAGCCCCCTCAAAATTGCACTTAAGAAACAAATATTGCACATAAATTTAGCAATGGATAACATATTTGTCCAACCTTGTCAGTTTCAATAATTAAACCGCAACAGGTTATAAACCCTAAAGTGATTTTGTGTAATTGCTTAAACCCTGATGCAAAGCAGAGGGTTTATTTCACCATAATCACAGAATCTATGTACATTGTCCCACTGATTATATGGCTGCTTAAAGAAATCAATAATATGACCCAGAATATTGAATTAAAAATGATTTTATTGCTCCTACTAATGGCATGCTCCATAGCAATGGTCTGTTATACATAACAACAAAGTGTTATAAAGAAATAACAGACTACTGAAACCTGTGAGGGAGGCTCAGTGGTGTAGTGGTTAGCTCGTCAACCTCACCACCTCATGGGTTCAAGTTCTGGGCTCGGCAAGAGTGTTTCTGTGTGGGGTTTGCATGTTCTCCTCAAGCTTGCGTAGATTTACACGCACTGCACATTAGGATAATTGGCTGTTCCAAATTGCCCCTAGGTGTGAGTGTGAGTGGTTGTGTGTGTGTTGGCCCTGCGATGGAGAGCTGAGCTGTTCAGGGTGTACCCCGCCTGGAGTTGGTTGGGATGGGCTCCAGCCTCCGCACTGCCTTACAGAATAAAATAGTTTGTGAAACAAATGAATTAATTTTACTTGAATCTTCAGGATTCAAGCACTGTGTAGACCACCCCATCATTCTTTTTTTTTTTTCCTACAGTGGCATTCCCCATGCCTTATTGTTGCTTACATAAATCTGCTGACATGCAGCACTCTTTTCCCCAGAATGACTTGGGTTTAATCTGTGTTGGTACAATAAAAAAGAAACCAATGTTACTGTCATTGACATTAAAATAATTTACTTCAGAGTGAGAACCTTTGTTTAGTTTATGAAATGAGGGTAAAAAAGAATTGCTTTTTGCCAAATTTTATCACTCCCTGTCCAGCAAGCTGTGACATTATATATTTTATAAGGGCCTGGTTGACTCTAGAACAATTTGGCAAGCTCTTGTTTTTGGGCATGAAATAGTCTTCACAGAGCTGACAGAGATTACATGACAATATAATGCATAACGTCTCAGAAGAGATCTTTTTGAGTAAAGAGCTGTTTTTGTAGACAGTTTTAAAGATTTATTCAGCATTTGTGTCACGCATCAAGTGTTGGTTGTCAACAGAAAGAGGTAAATCGTGATAGAATTATGTTGTATTAAACAACAACAAAAAATAAAAAATAAAAATGCACAGACACAGTACACACAAGTGCTGTTCATGTTGAACAACAAAAAAACCTAAGTGCAGCAAGTGCGTGATGTTAAAAGTAGCCCACTAATGACATTGAATGTGATATGTTCAAGGTGAATGATTATGTTTTTCGTGTTTGTTCAACGTGTGCAGTAATGTATTACTGGGAGTGGAATGTAGACTAGACTCTTTAACAGACTGCGCCTCTAGTAATAAATCTTTACTCATTTAGCTCTACTTATTGTTTTGCTTGTGGCAAGAAGTGAAATAATAACATAACGTGTTGACTTGAAACAGCGCCTACACTGGAAGTGAGGAGTGACAAGAGAATCTCTTCACCACTGAGTGACACGCAAATTGCCTCGCAAAGCAAGCGAATTTCTGAAGTGTCATCAGCTCCTGTTGTCTTGGTAATGTCATGATCTTGCATGTCTCATCACTAGGGGAGCTGTTGTGTGTTTTGTTTTCCTGTTTTTTTTCCATGTACTGTACTTCTCCAGGCTACTGGTGTGGCCTTGCCTCCTCCCCTGCTTCCAATTATCTCCACACACCTGTTGCTCATCGAGACTTCTATTTATACTCCAGCAAATCCTCTCCCCCGTGTTTATTAGCCTTGGAACTCTAATAAAGACCTCAGTTCTTCACCCCCACTCTTCCTCTGTTGTCCTGAATTTGGGTCCTACTCAGCTTGTCTACTCTGCTTCCTGCATAAAAATCTGTTTCCGAGTGAAACTGTGAGCAGCATCAAGCTAATTCATTTTGTTTATTTTAGCTCATGATTATAAATAGCTGGTTTTATCATTATCATAGTATGGAGACTCTTGTGCATCATGAACTGGTATAAATATATAAACTCATGTAAACTTGTATAAATATATAAACTCATGAAAACTACCTATCGTATTGGACATGTGGACCCAAGAAGCATGTCTCTGGTTTTTATCCTTGTCAATTTTCTGTGTGGACCCTTAAAGCACGGGACATTCAGATATGGAAATAATGAGCTGCCCTTTCATGTTAATGTAGGTGGAACAGTTAAACTCGTGTTTGTTGTTCCCTACAGAAAATGTTTTGTCTTTGGCGGCATCTTCCATGCTCTTGGTGTGTATAAGTCCTAAACTTATCACTTGTATGCCTTTCTGCCTCCATTCTTCTTTCCTCCACTCTCCACCTATCTCTCGTAAGAAAATTAAGCACAACAGCTAGTGTGATTTATGCAATAAGAGCAATTATAAGGTTTACCCGGTGTTAATTATTTACTCCATTGGTTAACTTTATCTTTGTTCAAGGATCTGATGGTGTATAAATGATAAATGAAGATCATGGTTAGATATATTATACTCTTCACAAAGTAGTTCACATTAAATGTAAACCTAAAAATAGGATTATTTAACAAAAAAGATAACATTGAACACTCACTATTTTGCGGTTATGAAGTAAAACAGTAGTGATGTAACACTAAATGCTATTTAAGAGCTGTTGTTTCAGCTGAAGCAGAGCACAAGAAGTCCTTGTTTTTACCCAAACCAAATGCTCTTCTGTGAACTAACATACATCATCTCAGACAAACATAGCAATTTAGTTGTTTGATGGGACATTCCACAGCTTACTGCTTACTTAGTTACTGAGTGAAGAGCAAAAATGTGAAGTCAAACTCTGTAGCACTGCAGGAAAAGAGGGAGCTACGGGCACATCCTGACTCATTCTGTGAGAAGATTATTGAGGAAAAGGGGTTGGGATGTTATTTTCTTCATGTATGCATATATACAGTAAATACATACGAGATTACTTAAAGTTCTTGACCTCGCCTGGAAACAAGGGGGGTATGTAAGCTGAATATATGAAGAGTTTAAGTTCAAAAACAGATAAGTGCCATTGTTTTAATTATGAGAAAAACAGCTTTTTCAGTAGCTATATTTTAAAGCTACTGAAAAAAAAGTTTTTGAAAGCTACTTATTAAATAAATTAAAAAGTATTTATTTATTTATTTTTTGTAAAGCTACTTAAAAATGATTTTTCTCATAATTAAAACAATGGCAATCTGTTTTTGAATTCAAACTCTTCAAATTGTTTTTGAATTCAAACTGTATGTGTATGTCTCTGGAATAGAGGAAAGATGCCAAAAGCAGTACTTAAACAATAATTTTTTTTTTCCTTTTTGGAACTTACCAAATAGATACAGAAAGATAAATGTTTATGAAAATGTATTTACTTTGTAAATAAAGTACAATTTGTAAATGGAGGGCAGACTTCAGGACAACTAGTGGATATTTTGATGAATTGTGTGATTCTTTAATACTGTCTCTTGCAGTGAAGGGAAAAAGATGTTAAGCACCGACTTTGTAGGCCAAACAGATACCAGGCAGAAATCTGTGTGTGTGTGTGTTTTGCCTTTTTTTGCATTTGAGTTGGTGAACAACATGCAGAAAAGCAGTCTGGTTAAACAAATTCACAAAGATGAGAGAGAGAGAGAAAGAGAGATAGACCAAAGTTGCAGTGAAGAAGCAGAAGGCAGAAGAGCAGATCTCAATTTAGGTTGCTGAAAAATTGGTGATTTTGCGCACCCTGTAGTTTTAGTCTGTATTCCAGTAAAGAAGTTCATTATGTCTATGAGTATAGTGTTGGGAAGTGGCTTAATTAGCATCACTGTAAATACACAAAGTAGAACTTTTAATATAATTTCAGAAAAAGGGAGTCAAAAGCATTTTAGTTTCCTTGTTGAAACCCACCAAACAGAAACAGAAATAATGAATGAATGAATAAATAAGATGCATGGTGTTTTGTTCCTGACTTGTCAATGTTTGCACTGCACTCCAACTTCGACATAAGCAAGGCATCTTATGTGTAAAATTTTATATTACATTTCATTCCCTATAGCTCTTCTCATGGGTGCATTTATGACAACAAACTCACCTCACACACTCCATACTGCCGATTCCCAGGGATGGATATCACTTTTACACTTATTATTATTCTTGTCAATGTACATCATAAAACTAAGTTTATGCCCCCTTAATATACAATGGCTAATGGAACATTAATGTCTGCTCTCTGATTTTTATGAGGGAAACTTCCCTAACCTCCAGCATACCGCTGTCTCTTTTCATTCCTGCTTTAAATGTTTTTGCGAAATACAGTTTTAGATTTCATCAGTATGTGCCATTTCAAACATAACGTTCAATACCATTCAAGTAAATTGAGTCTCCTTCCTCAGCACTCAGCACTAGAAATTATTTATTATACACTATTCTATACTTGATCTCTTTCTGTTTTGTACTTATTACTGGTTCATCACTGGTGAGGTGGTTTTTCCACTGATGTATATTAAAACCCCTTGCTCACTGGGGCGAATGTGGTGGCGAATGTCACGAATGAGATTTTTCCTAAAAAATCACAGATGTACATGTTTCAAGTGCAAAAGTGGGGTGAATGGTTCGCCAAGTTCACATCAGTTTGTCTCGTGCGCGCTGGCTGCACGGAAATTTCAAAGTTTGCAATTATCGCCAAGGTCTGGTGAAGGAGTGCATTTGACCTGTTATGTAATCACTGTGTTATGAACACCGAAATGCATGTTTTGTACACATTTTTCGTGTTTCATTTGCCATGTGTGCCTTCCCTGCATCTTCCCAACGTGTTAGCAAAGCTCACTTTCAAGGCCATTCGTCCCCTTGCTCGATCTCTTGTGGTGGTGAAGGGGGCATTTCCAAAACGCAGTTAGTGCGATGGAGACGAAGGAAACGCGATGGTGACGAATGCAACCCAGTCCCAATGCGCAGTTGACACATAGCTAACACACTAGGGGTGTGAAGAGAGGATGGTGATTTCGCAGAAATTGGCTGCGAAAGTGGAAAAAATTATGTCGAGTTCGCAGATTTTCAATTCGCCCTCATTCGATGTCTCTCTCTCTCTTTTCTGAACCGCTTATTCCTAATTAGGGTCGCGGGGAGGCTGGCGCCCATCTCAGCCGACTCTGGGCGAGGGCGGGGTACACCCTGGAAAGCTCGCCAGGCCATCGCAGTCATTCGATGTCTTTGCTGTCATTTTCCAGTTACTGTTCGCCCAGTGAGAAAGGGGTTTAAGCACTTGTTTCCACAAGCACCACTTTCCCCTGGTATAAGAAGCATTATTAGTGGTGGATAAATTAAAACAAGTGGTCTAAAAAGTGGCTCACATCATGGATCCTTGTCATTAGATGAAAGGTGTATGACACTTCATTAAACCTTTTCAAACTATACATTTTTATTAGTTAAGCAATAATGTTAAAAGTACTCAACATTCTAATAGCACCTTGACAGCAATAAATGAAATCAAGCATTTGCGGTAAGTGATGATGAGTCTTTCGCATCGCTGTGGGGGAATTTTGGCCCACTCTTCTTTGCAGAATTGTTTTAATTCAGCCATATTGGCGTGTTTTCGAGCACAAATTGCCCGTTTAAGGTCACACCATAGCATCTCAATTGGATTTAAGTCCGAACTTACACTTGGCCACTCCAAAACCTTAATCTTTTTTTTTTTTTTTTTTTTTTTTAGCCATTCAGAGGTGAACTTGCTGGTATGTTTTGAGTCGTTGTCCTGCTGCTAACCCAAGAGTTCTTTAGCTTGAGGGCATGAAGTGATGGCCAGATGTTTGCCTTCAGGATTTTCTGGTAGACAACAAGATTCATTTTTCCAACAATCACAACAAGTCTTCCAGGTCCTGAAGCAGCAAAGCAGCCCCAGACCATCACACTGCCACCACCATGTTTAACTGTTGAAATTATGTTTTTTTTTTTTTTTTTTAATTAAATGCTTTGTTATTTTTACCCCAGATGTAACAGGCCACACACCTTCCAAATAGTACACTTTTGCCATTTCTCCAAAAGTCTTGGGGATCATCAAGATGTTTCTTGCCAAATGTGAGATGAGCCTTTGTGTTCTTTTGTGTTAGCAGTGTTTTTCACCTTGGAACTCTTCCATGGATGCCATTTTTGTCCAGTGTTTTTTTTTTATGGTTGAGTCATGATCACTAACCTTATTTGAGGTCAATGAGGCCTGCAGTTCCATGGATGTCGTTCTGGGTCCTTTTGTGACCTCACTCTCAGACATTACCGTAAAAATTATGGTAAAGTATTGTATTTTGATAACGGTGTCACCATATTTGAGAAATATGGTGTATTTTTTTGCCGAATCATGGTATTCTAACGTAATAAAGACTAGACGGAATAAAAGTGCTAGCTTTTATATACACATACACACACACACACACACACACACACACACACACACACACATATAT
>JAQMYF010000001.1:17983049-17998818 GCA_030014195.1 Neosilurus mollespiculum
GGCGTGTCTCCAACACTTTTACACTGTCATTTACGCAATCACTCTAAGCAAATCAGCCGCAAACCGCAGTTCCACCCAACACGCAAAATTCTAGACTGCGCACCCAAATTACTACACGCAGGTTGGGATCTTAGTAGGTGTGGTCCATGGTGTCTTATTTTAATATGTGTTGAAAATGTACATGTCATAAGCAGACATACTTCACTTAAACTGCAGGCGTGTTCTGAGAATTCAAGAAATTATTCACAAGAAGTAAGGGAAGAACAGTGTTACTCATTAAAGAATGACACATCATACTTTTTAACGAATTAAAGTTATTATTTATGTATTTATTCATTATAATTTATTGAGTTACTTATAGAGTATTAGAAAAATGATTTCCTCTAAACACTTGTCTTATAGCAGCTATAAATAAAAATTAAATGCAATTGACATTTTTCATTCTCATTCATTTTCAAAGCTGCTTAATCCTAATTAAGGTCATGGAGAGGCTGGCGCCCATCTGAGCCAACTCTGGGTGAGGGTGGGGTACACCCTGGACAGCTCACCAGGCCATCGCAGGGTCAACACTCACACAACCATTTATATTCACACCGATTTGGAACACCAATTAGTCTACTGTGCAGGTTTTTGGACTGTGGGAGGAAACCGGAGTACCCAGAGGAAACCCACACAAGAAACACCCGAGCTGGGAATCAAACCCAGGCCTTCTTGCTGTGGGGTGGACATGCTAACCACTATGCCACCATGGGGCCCACATTTTTCATTCTCTTAAATAAAAATTAAAATAAAATAAAAATGTATATAACAATGCATTCATTCATTCATTCATTTTCTTAGTTGCTTCATCCTAATTATAGGGTCGCGGGGAGGCTGGCACCCATCTCAGCCGACTCTGGGCAATGCAGTGTACACCCTGAACAGCTCGCCAGGCCCTCGCAGGGCCAACATACACACAACCATTCACACTCACGCTCACTAGGGGAGATTTAGAACAGCCATTTAGCCTACTGTGCATGTTTTTGGAATGCCCGAGCCCGGGAATCGAACCCAGGCCTTCTTGCTGTGACTGCGCCACTGTTTTATCAGTTTATTTTTGGACTTCCTTTGCATGGCATGTCTCTCATACTGAAGTGCAAGTGAATTGGTTTATAGAAACAATAACTACACAAAGAGCAGCCAAAAACCAATACATGCAATAAAATTACAAGTGCACAAGCTAAGGCTAAACAAAGACCTGGAAAACACAGGTGTGTTGATTAGGAAGCCAACAAAGCATGAAAGGATAAACAAGAACCAATAAATGGGAACACACCATGAAAAGAAAACCAGAAATGTAGACATAAGCCGTTAACTAATAATGAGACACGTCAACAATGAGACACATGAATAAGAGAAGTAACTAATAAAAGTCACTAAACTAAGAAAAAACTTTACCAAAAACTTTATTAATCTGAAGAACTGATAACAAATCACCTAGTATCTAAGAGAGTTCGGGGGGAATTCGTGACAGGGCACATTATTATAACCCTATGAGTTACTGTGAAGTCAACACTACATTCAGAGCTGCCGTTATAAAAAATATCAATCAACACCTTTAGACCAATTAAGACTGAAATTTCAAAAGCACTTTGGTATAAACAAAATTAATTCATGTCAGTTCTCATAGCTTAGGAGGGGAGAGTTTCTATATGCCTTCATTCATTTAATTGACACTGTCATCTTTTACCACATCTAATTGCATCATTCCAGTAACACAATAACACAATCCATCACTTCAGAGGGTTTGCTTATTCAGTATCAGTGTTACTTTATGCACTGTACAGTTCCTGTAGTTGCTGTTTCATAAGAAAAGAGGGATCATGGTGTGAAGACTGCGCCGTGTCCCCATTTATGGACGATAGCTGTGTAGTGAGGGTAGTTGGGGAGTGTTTGTGTTTACTACATACACATACATTTTATACACGTTTGCGTGTCCTAATGATCATAGGAGCTAGGTTGTTGGGGGCAATAAACACTTGGTAGGGTTACCCAAGGCAAACAGGTCCTAGGTTAAGGTCCAGACTAAGCGTGGTTCAGAAGAAAACCTCTATGAGCAGGATTAATTCAAGGAATTGCCTGGATGCGGGTCATTGGGGTCCCCCCTTGAAGCCAGGCGTGGTGGAGTGGCTCGAAGGCGAGCACCTAGTGGTTCTGCCCATAGAGCTTGGCCAGGCCCAGCCCATGGACCCATGGACCCACCACCTGTAAAAGTGGCTATAGGGGTTGGGTGCACGTTGAGCCATGTGGCAGCCGAAGGCGCAGGTTCTGCCGGACTGATCTTTGGCTACTGACTCTGGCTTTTGGGACATGGAATGTCACCTCTCTGTCGGGGAAGGAGCTTGAGCTGGTGCACGAGGTTGAGAGATACCGACTACATATAGTCCGGCTCACCTCAACACATAGCTTGGGCTCTGGAAACACCTTGGACCTTGTTTCATTCTGGAGTTGCTCATGGGTAGAGGCGGCAAGCCGGTGTGGGCATCCTTGTTGCCTCCCATCTCGGTGCCTACATGTTGGGGTTCTCCCCGGTTGACCAAAGGGTAACCTCCCTCCGCCTCCAGGTGGGGGGACGGGTCCTGACTGCAATTAGCAGTTCAGAATACCCACCTTTTTTGGAGTCCCTAGGGGGTGTGCTAGAGGGTGCTGCCCCCAGGTACTCTCTCGTCGTCCCAGGAGACCTCCAGCGCCCATGTGGGCAATGACAGTGTGACCTGGAAGGGTGTGATTGGTAGGTATGGCCTTTCCGATCTGAAACTGAATGGTGTTTCGTTGTTGGACTTCTGTGTTCGTCATGGTTTGTCCATCACAAACACCATGTTCGAACATAAGGGTGTTCATAAATGCACTTGGTACCAGGACACCCTAGGCCACAGTTTGATGATCAACTTTGTAGTCTTTGACCTGAATCAGGTGGTGGATACCTGTTGTGAGGGGGCTGTCCAGCTGAAGAAAGAGTCCTATCATGTCTTTTTGGCCTGTGGGACTCCTGAGGCAGTGGACAGGTACTGACAGGCCAAACATGCTGCAGCTCGGGCTGTCGCCGATGCAAAATATTGGGTGTGGGACAAGTTCAGTGAGGGCCTGGAAAAAGACTATCGATTAGCCTCGAAAAGGTTCTGGACCACCATCTGGCACCTCAGGAGGGGGAAGCAGTACTCCACAAACACTGTTTACAGTGGAAGTGGGGAGCTGCTCACCTCGACTGGAGATGTTGTCGAGATGTGGAAGGAATACTTTGAGGACCTCCTCAATCCCACCAACATGCCCTCTGTGGAAGAGGAAGAGCCTGGGGGTTCAGAGGCAGGGTCTGCCCATCACTGGAGCAGAGGTTGCATTGGTAGTTAAAAATCTCTTTAGTGGCAGGGCTCTGGGGGTGGACGAGATCCGCCCTGAATACCTCAAGGCTGTGGATGTTGTAAGACTGTCTTGATTGACACGTCTCTGCAAAATCGCGTGGCCATTGCGGGCTGTACCTTTGGATTGGCAAACCAGGGTGGTAGCTCCCCTTTTTAAAAAAGAGGACTGGAGAGTGTGTTCCAACTAGAATCGTGGAATCACACTCCTCAGCCTACCTGGGAAAGTCTATTCAGGAGCACTGGAGAGGAGGACCCAGCCGATGGTTGAAGCTCGGATTCAGGAGAAACAATGTGGTTTTCGTCCTGATTGCAGCACTTTAGACCAGCTCAACACACTCTACAGGATCCTGGAGGGGGCATGGGAGTTTGCCCAACCTGTCCACATGTGCTTTGTGGACTTGGAGAAGGCTTTCGATCGTGTCCCTCGGGCTATATTGTGGGGTGTGCTCCAGGAATATGGTATACCGGATCCGTTGCTACAAGCCGTTCAGTCTCTGTATGTCTCTGTTACCACATTGGTAACAACATATCGAATTCATTTCCAGTGGAGGTTGGACTCGGCCAAGGCTGTCCATTGTCACCAGCTCTGTTTATAATTTTTATGGATAGAATTTCTAGGTACAGCCAAGGTTTTCAGGGGTTCTGGTCTGGTGGCCATAGGATCTCATCTCTGATTTTTGCGGATCAAGCTTCCTTTTGGCTTCATCGAGCCAGGACCTCCAGCCGAGTGTGAAGAGACTGGGATGAGATTCAGCACCTCCAAGTCTGAGGCTATGATTCTCAGCCGGAAATGGGTAGAATGCACCCTCCGGGTCTGGAATGAGGTCCTGCCCCAAGTGGAGGAGTTCAAGTATGATCACAAATACATGCGGCTGAAATGAGCTTCCTTCACAGGGTGGCAGGTCTCTCCCTTAGAGATAGTGAGAAGTTCTGTGATCTGAGAGGAGCTCAGAGTAGAACCGCTGCTCCTCTGCATTGAGAGGAGCCAGTTGAGGTAGCTTGGGCAGCTAATTAGAATGCCTCCCGAACGCCTCCCTGGTGTGGTGTTTTGGGCATGTCCAACTGGGAAGAGACCCCGGGGTTGACCCAGAACAAGCTGGAAGGACTACGTCTCTCGGCTGGTCTGGGAACGCCTTGGTTTTAGTGTTTGTATACATTTTCTATCCACAGTATACAGTAGTAATGGGAAAGAAACCTTCTCTGTCCTGATTATTGTCCACCAGTCAGCAATTATCCTGAAAATGCTAAACGTGACAAAATATACTTTGTTTGCTGTTGATATACAAGTCAAATATAAGTGAAGAATCTATGTGTGTGAAAATGTAGGGTACAAGATTCATGAGCAGTGAATAACAGCTTGGGGAAGTCTTTACTGGTCGCATCATATAAATATAAAACTGATTACAGGTAAGCATAATTCTACCTTATTATTTATATAAATCATGTTTTATAAACTTTTATAAGTCAGTGCTTTCACCTTTTGCAAACTCCTGTAGCAATGACAAAAGCTTGCAAGGGAAACACACACTTGGAGCAGTGGGCTGCCACACACTGCGGTGCATAGAAAGCACTTGGGGATTAGGTGCCTTGCTTAAGGGCACTTCAGCCACGAAGGTGAAGGGAAGGTGCAGCTTGCTCCCCTCGCAACCACTCATTTTTCCTGCTGGTTTGGGAATTGAACCAGCAACCTTTTGGTCCCAAACCTGCTTCTCTAACTATTAGGACATGCATTTTTATTTTATTCCATTGTGTTTATTCAATTTTGCTTTTATTCCTAAATTTTCCAGCCAAATATGCTATATATTAATTTCATTAGGGCCATATATAATTAGGGCTAGATTTTCTTTTTATATTTTCTTTTTGAAGCAATACTGCCATCACATGGTTGCCATAATGAATATGTTGAATATCAGTTGACTGCATTCATTTTCTGTATATAAAATAAGAGACATTTCATGTACGACAGGAAGAACAATACACAAATAGATGCTGGGATTGAAGTCTAGTATAAAGCAGAAACTAAGGAAAGTGTGTATGCAGCCTACTTCTACCTTTTTAGGGATACTTCCAGCCAGAAAACGGTTAAATCGTAGTTGTAGTCTGCTTTATGTACTTCACCACTAAATTCACAGCATTGAATAATTAAATTTAATAGAAGGCACATATAGGTACCTTGAAATATTTATTTTCTTTTCATTTTTTTTCTCATTATTTTCTCATTAATCACACTTCCTTCGACAGCACAGTTCATGCAACTCGGAACCATTTTTTCTTTTGTGCGAGTTTTTGTGTTTCATTGGGGACCGAAATAAGGTAGGGACCATTAAATACAAGGTCCTCGAGCATCCGCTAAAGAAAATGTCTTGTTGATTCTTCAGTTTTTAAGTAAATTTTTTGCAATACATTGATATTTTGATATTAACTGTCGTGTATATTTTGCGTATGTGTTGTACTTGTGGTTTTATTTTGCATCAATAAGTGCAAGCTAGCGTAAATAGCGAGCCAGCAAGCTAACTTAACAATATTAGCTAACCCGTATGAAGTGGTACTACATACCACTGGATATGTTTAGATAAGTCATTATGAAGCTTAAAAAATACACGGCGATAAACGGCACTTAAAATAATTTTTAGAAAGAATTTCTCGTGTGAGTATCTGTTGGTTATTTAATTGTTTATGACCACCGAAAGAGAAATGCTTTGCTCAGATTAGCAGCTAGCATTGTTTATATTATGTCCTATTTCTAACTGAATTTGAATGTCCCTCAGGTTGAGTGATGAATAAAGAGTTACAGATGAGGGCTGCAATTAACCAGAAGTTGATTGAAATGGGGGAAAGAGAGCGGTGCGTGTGTTTTATTTTAATTGTTTATTTTCTATGTGTGTATATAGCTACATACAATAGCTAACCTGCATTTGGTATTGATAGAGACATTCCCCGGATATAAAGATCTTTCCATTGTCTGTATTGCAGGCTAAAAGAGCTGCTCAGAGCCAAGCTTATTGAATGTGGTTGGAGAGATCAATTAAAAGCACATTGTAAAGGTAAGAACAGGATTGACAACTTTATTATATGCTGTAAAGTCCACTCATTTTACCGTTGCCATTATTACTTATATGCCATTTCCATCTTAGTCATAGTCATCATGAAGTTGTCTGGTTTTATGACTGTTTTGAAGTTCCTCCTATTATATTGCCACGAAAATCAATGCCATCTTAGCAGTGCCATTCAGTGATTCAAACATTGTTTGGGCAAATTGTAAGGTCTCCCACCAGAAGAAATTGTAAGAAAAGCCAAAGTCATAAGAAAAATACTTCAAAATGATTAGCTATTACAGATTGCGATAATTATTCAACCCTTACTTGGTTTAGTTCTACTTTTAAAGACATCTGCTTCCATATCAAAACTGATTTTACAGAAGTCATCAAGGAAAAGGGGATTGAGAATGTTACTGTAGAAGACTTGGTGGCTGGAGTCACTCCGAAAGGAAGAGGTAGGATTTTTCTTTAAAATTTCTAGTAACTATTGATTTATCAGAAACAGATAGTTGAGCAAATAAATCCTTTCCCAGTGATTGTACCAAGTCATGTTGTCTGTTTCTCAGCACTGGTTCCAGACAGTGTAAAGAAGGAGCTTCTGCAGAGAATAAGGGCCTTCCTAGCCCAACATTCTACATGATGCACATGATACCGGGTCTTGATACCAACTGAAACGCCACATTAGCTGTAAAACTGATCATGATTTTTTTATTCAACCTTTTTTTTTTAATCTGTTTGTGTACTGCCTCGAATCTTAGTAAGGAAATGAAAAGCAAGTCTGCTGAATGATTTTACTATGGAGTAATAAAGGTTGTTCATGTTTGTAAACGATTAGTGTTGATTGCTTTCTTGCATGGAGTGAAAAGTGTTTAATAAAAACAATGTCAGAAATTAAATCAGTCATTTAAAATGTAAGTTTACTCATATATAGCTTACTTTTGTAAATTCGTCCACATGCTCCCTACAGCTGAGAACGTATCAAATGGTTAATGCCCAAACAGCCTTGCTGTTCTTACATGAACATCTGTAGAGAGACCTGAAGATGGCAGTTCACAGACACTCGCCATCCAATCTTACAGAGCTCAAGAGGATTTAAAGTGCTCAAAGCCAGGTGTTCAGAGCTTGTAGAGATGTCTCCAAGAAGATTTGTAGCTGTTATAGTCTTAAATACAGTATTTTCAGTCTTAAAGCTGACTCACACATAAGCGATTTTGTCTGAAAGTACAAGCAAATTTTATTTTAAAGGGAATTGAATAAATTAGAACTGGAATTCTCATATTTTCAGAAACTGTCACATTCAAGGTAAATGATCTGTATTCGTGATCTAGGTGAAAAATTTTGGACCTGTGTGAAATTCACATTTTTGAAGTATGACAATTCCCGCCAATATGGTATTCGAAGGTTTTTGAAGAGACCGCTAATTTCTAGCATAATGGTGGTATTTTTGTCCGAAACCAACCAAAAATGGCATTGCACTGTTTCGCGGCTATATTGCTTACGTGTGAGTCAGCTTTTAGGGACCCTATTTTTTTGGTACCACCTGTGTTACACATTTTTGTTTTATGACTTCTTTAATTTGGAGTCAGTGCAAAAAGAAATTTACTTTTCAAATATTATCGTTCGAGTGCGAAACCAAATATTACAGAAACAATTTTCTATGTCAGTAAAGAAAGAAATTCTTTGCTTTTATTATGTAAAAGACCCCTTTTCAAAACAGAACAAAAAAATTGGACACAATACGGTACAAAATGAATACAGTAGTATTAAATAAAGACAGTCATCAATAGTAAAGAATGTGTCACAATTCAAAGAACTGGACATCCCTCCAGAATTGGTGAAAAGATGAGAAGAAAAGTGGTTCAGGAGGCTGCTAGGAGGCACAGCAACATTAAATGAGCTGCTGGAATTTCTGGCAAGTAGTGGTAGTTTTCTATATGTGACAAGTTTGTAATAACCTACATCAAGTCTCCCAAAAGCATGTAGAGGGAAAGTGTGATGATCTGATGATATTAAGATTTAACTTTTGGCCATGATTCCAATTATATATTTTAGTACAAAAGTAACATTTTACATCACCGAAAAGAACATCATACCCACGGTAAAGCATTATGGTGGCAGCATCATGTTTTTTTGTTGTTTTTCTTCAGCTGGAACCGGGGCTTTGGTTAAGGTGGAGGGAATTATGGATGGTTCCATATAGCAGTCAATTTTGGCACCATATTTTCAGGCATCTTTCAGACCTTCAGCGTGACAATAATGCAAAGCAAACCTCCAAATGAATAAAAGCATGGCATTACCAGTATATTAGTAAAGTTTTCGCTCAGATGGCCATCGTACCATGCTGATAGACTTCTATCTGAAAAGAAGAAATGCTGTCATAAACTCAAATGGTGTATCAACAAAGTATTAATTTAAAGGTGACCATATTTATGCTTGACATGCTGGTGAAGTAGTTAGCACTCTTGCCTCACAGCAAAAAGGTCCTGGGGTCAGGGAATATGGGTTTTGTATGTTTTCCTTGTACTTGTATTGGTTTCCTCTGAGTGCTCAGGGTTTTCTCCCACACTCCACAGACATGCACTTTAGGCTAATTTCCTAATCCAGATTGTGTATTGCATCTAAATGGATATTTGTTCCAGATAACAGATTCTGCACAGGGCTTGCAGCGCTGTCAGGTAAAAAAAACACAACTTGCAACAGAAACTACAAACGTGGCCCAGTGCATCGTGGGTGTGAAATGGGAAACGAGAGTGAGATATTTATGCTAACAGGATATTGTATGCTTTTAATTTGTTTTGTTTTTTTCCCACTACAATTTTTGTTTTTCAGTTTAATTTTACAGGTTATAGGTCAAGGAGGGAGAAGTCCTGAAAAGACTTACCTTGGTCTCTTTTTTTTTTTTTTTACATCACAAACTTGTCCATATTTTTACATTCACAGTTGCAATAATTTTTCACCGAGATCTTGTATTGAGTCTGTTGGACAATTCTTACCAAATTCCAGCAATCTCCCTGTTTTATTTGCTTGATACAGGCCAATAATTTGTGTTTTTTAATTACAGCAAAGGCTTTTCCATAATCACAGGATTTGTCTTCCAACATGACTGTTTAACTCTGGGTTTACACTTGGGCACAATGAGAAAATCATGATGGGCATGGGGAGTCATGGGATTATTACGATGTATTATGATTTGATACCAATCGCGATAGAACATGGGTAGCACAGTAGAGCTTAACAAAGTGTAACCTTTTTATTTTATTTCTTTATCTTGATATACTGTATTAATACCACAAGGGAAATTATTGCCTCTGCATTTAACCCCTCCAATGTGAGTCAAACTGTCTGGCGCTCCCTCGTAAGATTTGGCATTGCTAGATCTGAGGAAAGACACATCACAGATATAGTACAGAGATGTCAGCTGAGAAAGGACGCTCAGCTGAGAAGAGATCTCCACGTCTCAGCCACATCCCCTGTCCCCACTGCAACAGACATTTTCGTGCGAATATTGGCCTGTGCAGCCATCTCCGCACAACCCTCACCCCCCAGTGATGTGAAGTTAAGGTCATCTTCGCCTTCGAAGGACAAACATCATGAGCACACATGTAAACAGTGATCACACGCACTTGGAGCAGTAGAACATTGGGGGCACCCGGAGAGCAGTTGGGGGTTAGGTGCCTTGCTAAAGGGCACTTCAGCCAAGAATGTGGAGGAAGGGAAGGTGCAACTCACTCCCCCACCACTATACATTTTTCCTGCTGGTTCAGGAATAGAACTAGTGACCTTTTGGTCCCAAACCTGCTTCTCTAACCATTAGGCTACAATTGTTGATACCAGATGGGTTGGTTTGACTATTTCAGAAACTGTTGATATCCTAAGAATTTCAGACATAATAGTCTCTAGTGTATGCACTGAAAGGTGTAACAGAGCATAACAGACCTTGATACATCATCATATGGGATCTTGATCAACTTGGAACCACAATTCCTTTAAGTTTTTCTAATGGATGCGAGCTGTCACCTTTTTATTCCCTGAGTGTACTCCATGCGTGGGCATAAATTGTGTAGTTCAGCGCTTTTTTAATCATGGAGATCATGGACATCGTGCCCCAGTGTAAACCCAGGGTAAGAAATAAGAAGGAACTTACTGCATCATTTGCATTTTTCAAAACATTGTTGCCAGCCAAAATATATTTATCACTGCAGCAAATATCCAGTCAAAGGCTCCTAAATATTTGTTTATTTAAACCCAAATGGCATTTTTTTTGGCCTTGCAGTGTACAGTATATAGCAGTACCACAATGCATAAAACCATGCAGGTCAAGATCGTCATTTAATGTTCAGCTCAAACACCAGAATAGGGGAAAGTGTTATCTTTATGCCTTAAAGTATGGTATGACATGGATGCTGATATCAGGTGGGTTGGTTTGATTACTTCAGAAACTGTTGATATCCTAAACTGTTGATATCATAATTTCATAATAGTCTGTAGTGTATGCACTGAAAGGTGTGAAAATTGATTGAGTGACAGTTTTATGGGTAGAAATCCTTGCTAATGAGAGATCAATTCAAAATGGCTCACCCAAACTGCACAGTTGAAGACCATTACAATCAGGTGTATCCATGACAGTAAGTTTACGTCTGGTGCATACACATTTGAATGGTTGTAGTCAGTTGGCTACACTTAGAAGCAATGCAATAAAACTACTAACATTAAGAATTGGTTTATGAGTCTGCTGCACCATCTGTTTGAAAATAAATAAATCGAACTAAAATTGAAGAACATATGCTGCACCCTATTCATTATAATTCAGGATCCCTATTTGGGAGCCTAAAGCATCAAATATTTTGCATAAAGCCTTATGCATTTAAAATCATACATTAAATGTATATCCAGTGGCTTTACCCAAATAAATTACAATTTCCTTAGCTTCATTCCAATCTTATATAAAGTCAGAGTCCGCCTCAGATGCCAATACTCACATAAGTACAGTGTCACCCACAACACCGGCAACAACAGCCTGAGTTCCTTGACTCCTGTCCTTCTGCCCATTCTGGCCTCACTGTGGTGGTGGGTAGCAGTCTTCCATCTAATGTTTTGACCTTAATGTCAAATCACTACTTTTTGAAATTTTATCTTCTGTTCAATTCCCTAACCCTGTTATAGTAATTTACATTTATGGTGGTGTAATAGGGCAGCATGGAGGCATAGTGGTTAGCACGTCCGCATCACGTGGGTTCGAGTCCGGGGCTCAACATGGTTTCTGTGTGGAGTTTGCATGTTCTCCCTATGCTTTAGTGGGTTTCTTCCGGGTACTCCGGTTTCCTCCAGCTGTCCAAAGACATGCACATTAAGCTAACTGGCTGTTCGACATTGCCCCTAGGTGAGTGTGAATAGAAGTATGTGCTGGTGCTGCAGTGGACTGGAGAGCTGTTCAGGGAGTTATACCCTTAAAATTAATACATACGATTTTGTGAATCTGAATTTGTTGGTGTATATACAGCTTTCCAGTTTCATGCATATGCCATGTTGCAGTATTAATTCCACAAAAAGCTTATGATACCCCTGGTCTTTTCACAGTTTTCAACTTTCCAATTTGGGCTGCCACACGAAAAGCTCACTACATAAACAAGCAGGTGTACAAATGGCCATACACACAGACACACACACACACACACACACACACACACACACACACACACACACACACACATACTAATAATAATATAATAATAATAATAAAAGATAATCAATGCAAAGTAACTTTGAGGATAAATATTTTTGCCTTGAAACTAATTAAAAATATTTTATTAGTATTGGGTTTTTTTTTTTTGTGATCTTAAGGATAATCTATTTGATGATTTACATTTATTTACTATTTTTGCACCTATTATATTTTACAATTCACTATGTTTATTACCCTCAGTATTCAATCTTAGTATTCTCAGACAAACGCATTCATCCTGTTGTTTTGCTCAACTTAATCCTGTAGCCTTAGAATCTTTTTTGCAGCACTTTCATGAGTAAAAGTGAAGACAGAGTAAATTTAAGTTCAGGTTAAACTAAACATGTTGAAATATATCCACTGTCTAAAACACTTGAAATAGTTCTCAGTTTGTATGCAGCTTTCCATTAATTCACTTTGAATTACAGCGACTAACTTTACAGGATGTGCAACATGGGTTTTCAAATTATAGTTTATGGGGTCTCTCTCTCATCCCCTCAGTCAGAGAGCAGGAAAATTTGGCATGAAATGTGCACATGTCTGAGAAGTTTTACATATATATTTACACCCTGTTGCAACTCATGGGAACTGTTTTCCACCAGCTAATGAGACTCTGGAGCATGGTTCTTTCTGTTATTTCTGGCATCTACCAGTTGGTCATGTAGACATCTCTCTTGCTCACTCCTTCACAAACTCTCTCTCAGTAGCTCAGTGCAAATAACAAATATGAGGAAATACATCATCCCTTTTAATTTAAAAGCCAAGTAGAGGTCTGCCAAAGTTAACACGAGGTAATGCTAGGTAATGATCAGCAAATGGGTATTAAGTTTCATTGAGCATGAAGTCACATCACTCTTGTTTAGCCCTAACATGGCAGTATCGTAACTGTGCAGCAGTGGCAGAGGGGATATTGTTTATGAGAACATCTAGAATTGAAATAAATTAACTTAGATGATTTCTGTAATTATGTATAAGAATTCTACACCTAAAGGTGGCCCATTCTAGCCTCTCATTTATTTCCTGAATCCTTCTAGTGTTGCGGGGAGGCTGGAGCCTATCTGAGCCAACTCTGGGCAAAGACAGGGTACACCCAGAGAAGCTCACCAGTCCATTGCGGGGTCAACACACAAACATTCGCACTCACATCTAGGGGTAATTTGGTACAACCAATTAGTTTAATGCGCATGTCTTTGGACTGTGGGAAGCCAGAATGTACCTGACGAGCACGGAACTCACACCCAGAACCTTCTTGTTGTAAGGCGGGAGCGCTAACCACTACGCCACTGTGCCACCCCCATTCTATCCTGTAATCACCTAAAGCCCTCAGTTCCAACATAAATAAGTCAGACTTTCCACTGCTTTATGGATGCTGAATGCTACAGTCAGTATAATTTGCTCAGGTGCCATGTGTGCCATTGTGACTCAACTGATCCCATCTTCTCAGTCTCAAACTACAGAATAGGTTGAAGCTGATGAACTGGTAAGGCCTGAGCAACATAAGACTGAAATATAAGCCTGGTATGTTTATGTTATTGCTGATACTATGACAGTCACTGTCTTGTTCCTTGGCTTGCCTTAATTTGCAGTTTCTCCCTTTGAAGTGTGGTACACATTTATATTTCCTGACTGTGAGGCCTGTGCTGCACACACTTCCAGTGTTTGCCCGCTGATGCTGCAATCGGATAGCACATGTTTCCATGTGGGCCTTGCTCAGGCCCTCCTCAGATGATAAAAAACACAAGCGGAGAGGATTTGTGTGGCGAACAGGCCTACAGAGAGGCCCCCGAGCGGCCCAGACACCGCCGCAGGGGCTTCTGGCACACCCTGGCAGCAGAATGGTTTCAGTTAAGAATTTCAGTAATCACTTTTAGGAGTGTAATATATAGCTGACCTTTGGCAGTGACACACGACCCTTTGCTCCCCTGGTGATTTGATCAAAGGAAGCGGCGGTGGCTGTGCAAACAGTGCTATCAGTGAACTCCAATGGATTTACTGCCTGCTTCTTCTCTCTTGTCTCTGCTGAGTCGTGTGCTGATACTGGCAGAAAGGGAGGTTTCGTCTTACAGGATCTCACCCTCCCCACCTGAATTTACAACCCTGATCACAGCCAGCCCCGTCTTCGGCTTGAGCAGTCCACCTCTCATCCGCTGAAAATAGGCAGCGGTTCACTTAAAGCAACTCAGTAAACCAAGCAGCCACTAGATGGTCCACAAATTCAGTCGAACCCAAATAGTCCTGACTGTCGGAGAAGACAGAAAAGTCAACATGGAAAAGTGAGGGGCAAAGCTGAGGTTTATGCTCCAGCACAGGGGAGATGCTGCAGAGGGGAATGGGGGAAAAAAGTAGAATATAGTTAATCATGTCTAAAGGGCACAGCAGCAGGAGGGAGGGAGAGTGCATGACCTGTGTATCACAGCAACTGCTGCCTCCAAAAGATGGTATGGAACCAGGTGTTATGCAAGCCATTCACACTGAAATGAAGCACACACATCATGTGAATGAGCAGTAGATTACAACTTCTGTCAATTAGTCTCTTATGTATTTCTGAATATATTTCAAGTGTCTATTAAGGACACAAGGAAGAAAGATTCCAGGGTATATTGTACATTTTACCTTGGATCAGTTCCCTGTGGGAGATTTATTGTGTACATTTCACATGAGGCTCTCAGTTGTGGACAGATGACACAATAAAAAGACATACAGTATCTTCTTACTCTGATCTAATATGGCCATACATCATAAATATCCTGCTGTTTCATCAAACGATCTCATTTTTAAACCATATCAGATGCATCCCTCTGCTTCTATTGTTTACATCTGGACATCTCATGGTACTACAGTAACACAACATGACATAACTTTATATCAAAATAAAACAGAGTATGTGCTGTGCATGCCTCATTTAAAATCACTTACAGACTTGTGTTATATCATGTTCCATTGATGCACATACAATAAATAAAATATAGTCATTAATGAAAGTTATTAACATATGAAAACAACAGGATTAAAGAAAAAGAAAATGTGTATATGACTCACTTTCTTGCTTCACAGCCCATCACTCCATTGCAGAAAATGACATCTTAGCAAATTGAAATATCTTGAAATTATTCAAAATAATTTAGCGTTTGTGGCGGCATGGTGGGTATCATGTTCGCCCCCCAGCAAGAAGGTCCTAGGTTCAATTCCTGGGCTCAGTGAGGACGTTTCTGTGTAGATTTTGCATCTTCTCTACATACTTGTGTGGATTTCCTTTGAGTACTCTGCTTTCCTCCCACAATCCAAGATATGCACATTAGGCTGATTGGCTGTTTCAAATTGCCCCTAGGTGTGAGTGTGTATGGTTGTATGTATGTTTACCCTGCGATGGCAAGCTGTTCAGGGTGTGCCCCGCCTTTGCCCAGAGTCGGCTGAGATAGGCACCAACGTCAATGTGACCCTAGGGGGATTAAGTTGTTCAGCTAATGAATGAATGAATGAATAATTTAATGATCTAGTGTTTCCTATTAAAAGTATACAAGACATACAATCTGAGATTCATTCATTCATTCATTTTCTGAACCGCTTATTCCTAATTAGGGTCGCGGGGAGGCTGGCGCCCATCTCAGCCG
>JAQMYF010000001.1:18001285-18028926 GCA_030014195.1 Neosilurus mollespiculum
TCTTTTACATGCCTCTCACCATAGACAATGAGAGACATGGCCGGCATTTGATAACCCAGTTAGCTGCACTGGGGGGAAGTCAGTGTTAGTTATTATTATTTTGATTATTTTGGGGATGGTACCCAAGATTGGGGATCATTAAGGTGTTCTAAATAATAGCGTCTGAACACTGTAGACCGTAGATTAAGTGATAAAATCCTATTACCAAAGTATTATTTTGGTGCAGATGAAGTTATTAAAAATAAAAAAAAATAAAAAAGTAAATAAATAAATAAACACCTGCACTGCATTTATAGGATGCCATGGCTAGGAGTGTTTATTTGACTCATTTGATTACAATGTGTGCTGTGTCATTAAAGGTCCACAGGATGTCCTGTGTTTTTATGAGCATCTTAGTCAAAGGAGAGGGGGGGACAAGAGAACTGCTTCCTCATTCTGCCACAAGAGCGTAACCACCTCAAATTATGACCATCCTGGAAAACAGCAGGAAAAAAGAAACACAGGAAAAGATGCATTTTTCTTACTCTCTTTCCCATCAGCGATGTGGCCTAGACACTATCAGCTCTTTGCGGGTAGCTCATGAAGGTGTAAGTGTTTTACAGCTTTGCGTGAAATCATTAGCGCTCTTTGATGTGCCTGATAGCGACTCATGTTTGACGTCATTACTGTGAAACAGCAGGAATGTGTCTGTACAGGTATGTGTCTGGGGTACAGTCGATGTGATTCACCTTGTTCGTACGTGAACTCTGAGCTTAATTAATGCACTTCACTTCACAGCTGTGAAGGAATTGCATCATCGGCCAATGAAAATAATAAAGCAGCAACGAGTATGATATATTACATGCAGCACACGAAATAACAGTTCTGGTCTTCCACTAAGTCCAATTCAAATCAGATGCACTGACCTGGCCGCAAGCTGCTTCATTAGACTTTTTCTTTCTCTACTCCCACCCTGACATCTGGCTGCCACAAGGTAAGTTAGAAGTGAAAACACCTTGAATGTTACCCCAGAGACAGCTTTCTCCTGAAGGCCAGGTAAGTGGAGTGTGTTCTCAGGCTGACTCAGGCCTTAGCACTCAGCTGGTTCGCAGAGGGATCAGCTGAGACTCATGTGGCTGGCCTGGCTGTGCTCCCCACGACCCTGCAGGGCTGAGCCGCTCGCTAACCCCGACCCAGAGCACATTCCTGCCTTATTCTCAGAGCCTCAGCCATGCTGATCAAGCCTACACAAAATATTGTTAGCCTCAATGAACACACACACACACACATCACCTTCACCTACTGCTCCCTGTTAACTACCCAACTCTTACTTAGCTAATTTAATGAAGACAGTTAATTAATCAACCAACAATATGCCATAATATATTTTGCAGTTGTATTGCATTGTACACAACCCCATGAGCATATGCACACAAGTTCACCTGATTCTCTAGTGTACCACACACACATACACACACAAACTCAGCACACACCCTTTTCCTCCAGACTACCATCAGAGTGAGCCAAGCACAGCTGTCAAAACCTCTGCACTTCCAGCACGATTGAGGCGAGACAGGCGGGGTGAGAAGAACAGAGAATGAGCCCAGCACCACACACACACACACACACACACACACACACACACACACACACATACTTATAGAATACTGTATCATGGACGAGATGAAATGACTCCCTGGGACCTTAGCTTAGGATCCACCTCAAAAGGGCCTCTCTCTCCTCATAGAGTCACGCTCAGCAGCAGAGTGCATGCACAGGCACACACACACACACACACACACACACACACACATTGCTGAGGGCTCCAACTCCACCCTGCTCCTCACACATATGCTGTTATGGGTCATGTATGCACTCCCGTTATGCACATACGTATTCCAATCCGGAGCAGCAGGATCATGCTATGAGGCCCATTGTGTACATTTTCTGTTTTCATTGTTGAGATTTATAAAATAACATGCATATGTCTATGCATATGTTACTAAGAAAAAATAGATTGTATAAACTTTGGATACTGACATATTTGTGTATAGCCTATGCTGTTGTTTATCTTTCCCTGCTAATGACATTTGGCTAATAGCGATGTTTTGTATTTACTTTGATACCAGCCATGCTCTTGTGTAAAATAGTGATACAATTTGAACCTTGCTACCACTTCCAGTCAATTACAAAGTATGTATGCTAGACATGTCCTTTAAATGCCCTTTTAGTATTGCATACTGTAAACCAAAAACAATAAATAATATAAATTATCACTAATGTCTTGAGGTAGAGTGGCCAATGTTTAATCTAGACACTGGCCTTGTTAAGAATCTCACTAAAGCAGGTTGAATTCCTAACTTGAAAAGGCCATAGTTCTTTATTCCTTACTCTTTTGTTGTATAACAACTCAGCACAAACATGCGTCTCTAATCCCACTCCACCCTGATGTCTTAAACGAGGCGCGAGGAATGCGTTAGACACTTTAGATTTGCCACCGTGCAGCTGGGTGATGTCAGGAATTAGAGCACTACCTGACTGGTTTGTATTATAGAGACAAGGAAAGAGTTGCGCTCAAGAAGTGTTAGCATGCAAGAGAATGTATAATATGGAAGTAACATAGTGTCAAAAGAATGCAATACAAAATAATGTGTTGAATCACATGAATTTAATAAAAACGTGTCACAATAACAAAGCTTGAAGTTTTATTCAATTTATGCTATTTTGCTTTGAGGACTTTTGGCATGATTTTACTTGCATAGTATAATCAGATCAAAGAATTTAGTCATGCAGAATTATTCTCAGTTGTATTTTTAAATTCTTACAAAAAATGTAAGGAGCTATAAAAGCCCAGTTCCAAAAAAGCACAAATATTTCAGTTAAAGATTTGGTTTGCAATTCTCACTTGACTCTATTGGATGGCACCTACTTAAGAAAAATATGTTTTTCTGATGTTAGTGCTAGTGCAAGGAAACGGTGTGGTTTCACAATTTCAAGATTGTTATAGAGATCTTTAGTTCTCCCACCACATTAAGAGGTTATGGTGCACACACAGGCCCTCTGAGACCGTAGAAACATACACAGTGGTTTAACATTGGGCATATGCCAAAACAAATGGCTGCTTCAGGTGAAAACAAACCTTGGCCAGAACTGCTTTTTGTATTCCAGGGGAGGAGGGTTACTTTCTAGAACAGTCTTACTCATGTGCAGCCATCACTGCTTGAACATGTTCAGAACTTGTGAATTCTCCAAAATGAGGAAATCATTTTAAAATACTGCTCTGCAAATAAAACTGGTTCATAGGTGTTTCAGGATTTAAGGGAAACAGCCCCTTTAAAGCCATTAGTGCCCATTTCCACGCCCTATTTGTGACATTAAGTGACGGAAACTGAGGAAAGCTGACTGAGGATTTGTCAACCATAAAGCAGTACTTAACAAGGAGGAAAAAAATTGCATGTTTTGTGTCCACCCCCAAGTTTAAGGTCATTCAACCCAGCGTTCACCTATAACTGACCATAGCTGGCGTAATACCATATAAATATTGGCTATACCCTGAATAGCTATAAATCCTGCTGAGAGAATTTTACCTCTGCTATTTCACAGGGTCATTTCCCTGTGTGCAGTTTCATATTCAAATATTCGCTTTTTATGAGCAACCAAAAGCTTGTTAGAGTCTTCTATTGGGAATGTATGTTAGATAAATCTCCATATCATAGCAGTTCTGGTTCCACTTACTGCTTCCTTGTAGCAAAAACTCAAATGCTAATTATGAACATAAATCTACACAATAAAAGGTTTGGCAATTCCTAAAGCACCTTTTATTAGGAATTGATCCAAGCTTGCATATCAAACAATAGAAGAACCAGTTGTAGCTTCATTCCTACCTCTCACTATGTGTTGAGGGTCTGGCCAAAAAAGACGACACTACATCTTAGTGTAATCCAGACATTTTATGTCTGTTTGTTATGCTATCAGCTCTTTGACTGATCTTATACTCTTCACCTGTGGCACACCTGAGGGGGTAAGGTGAAAGGGGTTAAATGGATTCAATTAAGAGAACAATTGGTTTAGTCACACAATTAACAGCTCAGGCTTACTGAATGCAAAAAGAGCCTGGAGGACCACAGCTAAGGATCTCAAGCATTCAGTCAATCTGGACTACACCCCCCTGGTCCAGCAGAACTCCAACTGGGAGCTTGTGGGAGCAGAACTCTACCACTCTACTCCCCCACTCCATGACCAGCAACCTGTCTGACCTATCAGTTTCTCTCATTGGTTCAAAAGATGGTTGGTTACACTGTGATTTCATACTACAGAAATGGGCTCACCAATAATTTAAGCACAAGGTCAGTAATCAGTCAAGCTGTCAACAGGCTCTCCTACGCCCACCTTATGTGAAATGTCATATTAAATGATGCCCAATGAGGGAGCAATTTGTATAGGGTGCAAAATATCCTTTGCTTGTTTAGAGTCAAAATACCACCACCACCACTTTCATTACTTTAAAGAGCACTGGACTCATGAGTAGAGGATTCGAAACGGGCATGAACCATATCAAAGAAGCAAGGTTAGAAAGCTAATCGGTACTTTACTCAGCTTGCACTAAATCCTCTACTGAATGGTCTTTTAATCCCTTAAAAACTTTCTAACTGTACATACACAGTCCGTTTCTAGATTACCAGATAAATTAAATGTTAAATCTGATTAAGCGGTAAAATCTTTGTCACATGGAAAAAAAAAACCCAAAAACACACATTTGTGACCCTGCACAGTAATGGTAATGCTATGCCGGGCTTCATTCATATAAGATTGTCTTAAGACTATCTGACGCATGACATTTTCAGGTTTCGCAGGTGGAACTGATTAAGGTTCAGCTTAGTGAATTTTAACACAAGCATGAGTGAGAAAGGTCTGATATACATACTTTCATTGCTCTCCTAAGAGTTGCACAGGCCTAAATAGCCCATTTATCCAGGTATGTGTGTCCAAGTTATTTCACAGTGAATAAACATGGACAAAGTGAGTGTTTTATGGCGTTCTCTGTGTTAGTTAACTGTAAATAGCTCGCAGCTATTGGTCTTTTGTCTGCAGGTTTGTATATATGTGCACTCTCGTTTAGGAATGTTGAACATTAAATTATGGTCCTTGTGCTTGATTTAACTGCTTTGGGTTCATAACATTGTACACAGTGTTATTAGCTAAATTAGTAACTATGGGAAAAATTAACTAACAGCATTTGTGTAAATCTGTTCAAGCTTAAAACACACAACAAAAGGTCACAATGTATTTTTCTCACAATCGAACACACTACAATATGTTGTTGTTGGAGAATGCCTCTGTTCTCAACCAGGTTCTTGCTTTGCCATGCATTCCAGTCCTCTCGTTAATTAATCCTTCCTTCTCTTTCCTTTCCACCTAGTTCTCATCAGGGCCTGCATATAGAAAAATAAGATATATCCTCTGGGATCTCCTTCACATCAGACTAAAAATGTCAATCACCAAGTTTGACTTTTGCACCTGGCTTGCAGGAACGTTTGCGCCATTTCCAAATGATCTGATTCGCAACGTTTCCTTTAGCTGTGCCTAATTGTTTCCAGTTGTAATTAAAATAACTTGGGCCCTTTCTTTCCATGTAAAGAGAATAGGCTCTCGTCTCTCAGACTGCCTTGTGTAAATATGCTCCACCTGGCCAGAAGAGCACCTTTAGAGGAAATCAAAGCATTCCTAAAAAGCAGGCAGTATGTTATATCCCCCATGTTGGGACTATGTGCTATGTTTGCAAGTAAGTTAGATGTTTCTCCTCTGGCTGATTGACCACGATGGGCTTTTTTACACTCACCGCACGTGTTGTTCCTGTCCCACACCCGCACTGCATCATCAGGCTTTTCAACACCTCGACTTTATTTGGCTCTGACTCAGTCCTCTTCCTCCAGGGTGAATTAGAAAATCTGATGGAAAAAAAGAGATTCGCCTGTTTCTTTAGGAGATCATGCTGGGGAATATATTGTCACCTAAGACTATGCCTGACGTGGAAAAGTTGGAAAACCTTGGAAAAGCTAAACTTAAGTTAAGTTGGGGTAATAATATGTGTATTATGCAAGAAAGATATTTGGGGCTACTGTTGCAAGTAAAATAGTTTTTTTTTTTTATCCTTTTGTAATTTTGCCTCTGCACACTCCCACGATGCAGTTAAAAATGAAACAATCAAGATTTGAGTAAAGTGTAGACTTTCAGCTTTAAAACAATGACTTTAACAAAACTATCCCATTAATAAGAATTTTGGAGTTTCAGGCATTTATTTATATATTCCCTACACTTTTACAGGCTTAAACATAATTGGACAATTGACTGATTAACAATTTCATGCCCATATGTGCCCTGCTTCCTTTTATTTCATGACATGATTATAGTCTGGAAGTAATGCTAAGTGTTGAATCTGAATTTGGTAACTGATTGTAAAAACTCCTAATAAACTATGCAGTTCAAAAAGGTTTCAGTGCAAGCAAAGGATGTGGTCATTTACTGGAAAAAAAAAGGAGAAACTTTAGGAGTGGTCAAAAACAAGCAATATTGTTATTCTATAATATACACTGAACCAGCTGGTAATTAAAGATAAAGATAAAGATAAAGATAAAGGGATCTTTATTTTCAACTGTTGCATGAACAATGAAAATCAGTTTAGCAGCTCTCTGTTTAGCAGCAGTTATAAAAAATTTAAAAAAGTACACAAAAGACAACTAAGGAACTACACTAAGCTATAAATGTGTGCATATACCTACATACACATATATACACAGACCTATATGTACACATATAGACACATATACATACATATATCTTATATATGCAAACACATATACATCTATCCACATAATCACACATGTACAGACATATACATCTATCCACATACTCACACATTTACATTTATCCACATATTCACACATATACACACATACACAGAAGGGTGCATGATATGTCAAAGGCGCATAGTACACACAGGGTGAGAGGTAGCGCTTTTTAATCATAAGGTGCATGATGCCAAAATATTATATGATGTTCGAGACCTGCTCTAAACATGAGTATTGAACTTAAACATGAGTATTGAACTTAAAGAGTAATATTGCAACGTCCTGGTCTGAATGATGGTTATTCAGTCACAGTGTGACAGTGGTGGTGGTGGGGTTGCACCTGTAACAGCTTGTGGGTAAAAGCTGTTCTTGAGTCTGTTAGTTTTTGTTTTTAGTGTTATGTAGCTTTTTCCGGAGGGGAGAGGAGAGAAAAGGTCTCTGATAATTCCACTTGCTCTCCTCTGCAGTCTGCCAGTGTAAATGTCACTGAGGGGGTAGTGTAGTTCCAATTACCCGCTCTGCCGTCCACACCAACCGCTGCAGAGCCTTCCTGTCCTCTGCAGTACAGCTGTTGAGCTGTTGTTGGCGGAGGGGTAAAAGTTTGTCAGTAGGGGTCGGGGTAGGCGGGCTTGTCAGAGCTTTCTGAGGAAGTACATCCTTGGTTGTGCCTTCCCCACCTGGTCGGAGATGTTTGTGGTCCAGGTGAAGTCAGCAGAGATGTTGACTCTAAGAAATAATCACTCCAGATCAGCTAAAATATTATCTCTTTGTATTATTATTAATGTCACCTAAATACTATGAGTCGATTATGAACATAAAATCGCTTGTATGTGTAATATACTCTACTGCTCTGCAGCAGCTTTTTTTCTTAGGCAAAATAGCATGATAACACCTATAGGGGGCAGTGTTCGCTCTCAGCAGTTCACTTACAGGTGAGCCCCTGGTCACTGCAATGACCATAGACTTTCCACTGCATGCTACAACAGTCTACACTCACTCCTGCTCAATTAGTCTTTCTGTTTCAGCCCTCTCCTGCTCTAACACCACTATAATAGCCACTACATAGGAGGGCATTGAAGTATTTAGACACACTGAACTTCAACCAGACCAAGAGGCATTTGAAAGACACTAATGTAAGGGGCTGAGCTCTAATATAAACAACATTTATCACATGAAAGTTCAGGCGGGCCCATTAGACCGATTTGAAGAAAGGGCACTGCTGCCTGGATTCACTAATGGCCAAGCTGCTTCATCTGGCTGCTTTGTGGGCCTCGACTGATCCATGTTCTACAACCCAATTTGGACTTTTCAGTTACCTTATCATATACATCTACAACTACATTCCTGCACACCATCCTTTTCGTTATTGCTCTCTTTTTAGGCACAGACAGAGAACTTAAATTCAGAAATATGATCTAATGAATGTTTGTATGGTGCATGTGCCAAAAACATCTTAATATAACACTAATGTAGCACATAATTCATAAATCACTAGGTAGTTATACCATCTGTACTGCTGTTTCTAGATTGTATAACCAAAAATTTGTGAAAGTGCTTGAAAAGTTTGTTTATAATCCCTAAAAATGTATCTGTGCAATGAAACTTCTGAATATACCGAAAAATATTTAGGTTTTCTACACAAAGAAACAATTGAATGCCTTATTAATTATTACTGAATGAATAAAGTGTAGGAATTACTTTTCATTGAATTGTGGCTGCTTCTGCATGAATGTTTCAAAATTCATCTTCATCCAGTGAATGAGGCCAATTAAAATCACACACACACACACACACACACACACACACACACACACACCTTACTATCCTTCTAGGGACCTTCCACTGCAGCCAATTAGACTGATATGCTAAACCTTAATCTAAATCTGTCACCTAAACATCATTAAATAAACAGGGGAGACCAGGCAAATATCTCGGCAAGGTTCAAATTTTCAGATATTCTTACCCCATTTGGTCCCGACTAAGACCAAAAGGCATTGAAGTGTTATTAAGGCAACTGAGCAGCCAGAGTTAATCATACATAACACAGGGAAACATGAGCTAATGAGGCTTTTGCCTGATCTTTCATTTTCTCTTGGTGTGAATTTCTCTTCCTCGTCTGCACATGATAAAGAATTTTTGGATGGTAAAGGCATGATCACATTTCTCACAATATCTCATTGCAATGAGCAATCATTTTTTTTTAAAGGCAATGAAATGCAAGTGCTTAAGAATCTGTAAAAATCTGAACTATACTTTTATAATAGTCATAAAATCTACATTTATGTAGATTCGTCTAAATTCATTGTACATCTATATTTATGCTTATTTTAGTGCTCTGCTCTGTAAACTTTGTCTGTCAACTCACATTCCTTTGTTTTCTTCTTACCTTTTGTTTGTTCACTTGTTTTCTTTTTAGCATGTAGGGGTCAGTGGTCTGAAACTGCTTGTGTGCAGATGTGAGTGAGTGGCGTTCTCTTACATAGGAATTGAAGAGATTGTCTGGGCTTCTGGTTTAAAGCTCGACTTACCATCTAGTGACTCGCTCTCTTGCCCGCAACATTATAGGTGAACACAAAAACAAATCATTTGTTTCATTTGGAAACTCTGATTGTCGTTAAAGTTCTCTATTGATTCTGTAATTTTTAGAGACCTCGCACTTACACAGAACCTCAAACACACTCGGCCAATACTCCTCCTTCTTCCTACGCATGGAGTAATGGCCCTACCACAAGCACGGGAATGAGAGAGGATGCATGACTTCAAAAGCCGTTGCTGATCAGTTTAAATGCAGATTGTGCATGCAAGATTAGTCATTTTATTTCAAACAAATACTCTTACTCGCTCTCTTTCTCTCTCTCTCTCTCTCTCTCTCTCTCTCTCTCTATCCTGAACTGTTTGCCGTTTTATGAAGAAAATGCATCAGCAAACTCTTATAAACATGCCACATTTTCACTCTTTAATACTAAAATCTTTTTAACTATACACATCCTAATTTTTCAAGGTATTTAATTTTATTAGACATAGATGATGAAAAGCTCTATAAATATTAAGCAGAAATGTATTACAGTGTCTTGTAAATATATTAGATTAGATTGTATAATAAAGGATACACATTACCTGAGAATTTACCTCTTTCTTGGACTTAATATTTTAAAGAATTACAATTCCATGTGAATACTAATAACCTATGCTGTCTGGCCTAAGATGCATGTAACCTTTGGCTTGCTTCCACAAAAGAAATAGACAAACGACAGAACTTTGTTTGAGATGAGTTATTAGATATGCTCAGCTGGCCTTCTGGGCCTTTGAAGTTCGTCTACAGATGCAAAGAACATTTCTAACATTTTTTTATTTGGCTTTGCAGGGCACCATTACTTACCGTTTGTACAAAATATGTTCTTTTAAAATGGGCAATAAACCATCTTTTATGGCAGCATTATCCTTGCTCCTACTGTGAGAATGCTGCATTTACTTTTCAAATGAAGCTTGCTGGAGTTTGAGCTAGGCTTGCTGAATCAGAATAACATAGCACATTTAAAAGTTTGACCTGGTCTATACAACAATAATAAACAAATAGATATAGATAGATAGATAGATAGATAGATAGATAGATAGATAGATAGATAGATAGATAGATATTGATGAAAGATATTGATTATATATAATCAATCATAACATATAAGACAATCCTATTCTTGTTTATTACACATTGCCATTTTTTCCGTTAATTTTGTATTACTTGTTGTCAGATGTGTTTCATTGCTGGCACTTCAGTAATGTTGCACCGATGCTTTGGAGAGCACCACTTTGTACTTCTGTGTGCACTATACGAATAACATTGCAATTAAATTCTTCAATTTCTCAATTTTCAAATCTATCATTAACCTATCCATACTAATCCATACTTATGTTTAAAATAATACCACTTTTAAAATTAAAACCAGCTATTAAAACTGGTTAATAAATATTTGTAACATACTATAAAAATGTTGGAAAATTATATATATTATACACAGATACTGTTTCATAATAATACTGAATTTACCTTTAATAGTAATCTTAACCTTTAGCCTAATTTTTTTATATTATTGATAGACTATTTTACATTATACTTCTGGACTAACTGCTCACTGCTACATATGCTCAGATTTCAATTTCATTTCTATCATTAGAGATGATTATAGCAGAAGGTCAATGTGTGCTTTAGCAGCTGGTCCATTTTATTCAATCAGAATCACAAACATCTTTTCCACTGTTTTCCTGGGCAACCTTTCCATTATGAGCTCTTTTCATTCCTTCATTTTTTCCAAAATAAATTAAATCATGCCCTCAGAGGAAAAATCAATCTGTAAACCCAGGTGACAACTGACCTCAAATGCATTCGCCTCCAATAGGAGGAACTGGCAGCTTTAACAGACAGGCCATTAGGCTCTAAACCTCCTGTGTTATAGTATATGAACAGAGGGAGCCACCCCGGGAGCAAACTGACTCTATTAGAGCTGCACTTACTGCACAGTGGCTTGTTATACTGACCTAACCAAGCATTAGGTCATTCTGATTGACCCCAGAGAGAGGTACAGAGAAAGACCAGGACGAATCTTTTCTCTGTAATACTTTTATCTGTCATTAAACTGAGTTGTACTAAATGGCTTGTTCAGTTGTACTCGATACACTCCATCTAAACTCATCTATTTTTACACACAGCTTTCTGACAGAATTTAGCAGTAGCTAGTAAATTGAAATGAACAGCTCACCTCAAGCATAGGTTTCCGCTATTCCTAATCTAGGCCTCAGTGATGGCTCATAGTTCAGCCTCCCCCTCTTAGTTAAGTGTAGATGGACTACTCAGATAAGCTGAGCTGGAATTCCTGTCTGGGGGTTCTCGCAAGTGACCTGGGTGGCAAAAAAGGAGACTCAGTGAAAATCACTCAGCACAAAATTCTATAAGGCTCTCTTCTTTCCTTTGCCCTTTTATTCATGTTTTACATTTTTTCTTCTTTTATTAACCCTGTAAATTTTGTATCCTTACAATGAATCCAACAATGAATATAAAAGTACTTCTTTGATCTGAAGAGTCAAAAATGGTCTGTATTATTGCATGGATGAGATTAGCTTCAAAATAACTTGAAAAATGCGGCTTAGACAAATCCTGTTTCTTAAAAACATTAGAAAGGGTTATGCACAGGTCACTTTCCTCGGTCATGTTTGTTCACAATACAGCACAGTACTGTTAGGAAATAAAACTACTTCTAAATTCACTCTACATTTACTCATGGACATACACACACACACACACACACACACACACACACACACACACACACACACTACAACCAAGTACAGACAATTTGGCAAAGCATTATAGTCCATTTAGACCTATGTTGCAAGCACCGTGGGTTTTGGGGTATGAAATAGAAAAACATTCAAAAACTAGATTCAACAAATTATGGTCTATTACATTTTCTTTTGAGAAAAAAGAAAAAGGAAAGGAAAATATTCCATATTTGGTCAGGGAGCAAAACTGATACATCCTCTGGTTCTTTTCGTATATAGTCAAATATGTACAGTCATGTACAGTCTTTGGGCCAGATCTTCAAAAGTTCAGTAAAGAAGGGAAATGTATTTATTTTACTATGCACTCAATATTTCTGCAACAATTTTAAATGTTTAACATTAAATTAGTCAGACATATCAATTATACTGTTTTGAAGTGAAGTTTATCATTAAGTGAGATTTAAATGTAGTCATTTGCATTGTCACTTTTATAGTATGTGGTACACAATGTGATCATATAGCCTTTCCTTTATTCTGTTTATTCCTTCATTCATTTGTTCATTCATTTGCCAAACTGCTTATCCTACTAGGTTTGCAGGGATGCTGTAGTCTATCCCAGGCGACACTGGGCGAAGCTCTGAACAGCTCAGCAGTCAATCACAGGGTAGCACATACACAACTATTTACACTCACACTCACGCCTAGGGGCACTTTGGAACAGCCAGCTAGTCTAATGTGCATGTCTTTGGTCTGTGGGGGAAACCAGAGTACCCGGGAAAAAAACCCACGCAAGCATGAGGAGAACATTTAAACTCCACACAGAAACACCCTGGCTGAGCCCTGGACTCGAACCCAAGACCTTCTTGTTGTGAGACGGACGTGCTAACCACTACGCCACCATGCCACTTTGAATGAATTGTCTGAACACTAAAAATAGTGTGTTCATCACAGTAGGAAGTTGTCATCATAAGGGACTTACATAGGGAAAAACACCTTGACTTCAGTATGCTCACCTAAATAGGTAAATAAATGCACATAGTATTTATTTATTTTGCTTTTGCTATACTGTAATCCCGCAACTGGAAATTGCCTCTGCATTTAACCCATCCAAAGTGAGCACACACACATAAACAGTGAGCACACACACTTGGAGCAGTGACCTGCCACACACACTGGGGGCACCTAGAGAGCAGTTGGGGGTTAGGTGCCTTGCTCAAGAGCACTTCAGCCATGAAGGTGGAGGAAGGGAATGTGCTGCTCACTCCCCCACCACCACACATTTTTCTGGCTGGTTTGAGAATCGAACCAGTGACCTTTCAGTCCCAAAGCCACTTCTCTAACCATTAGGCTATGGCTGTCCCCAATTTTCATTGGAAATCGTATGTAAGCATTCACACCCACATACCTATATACTCAGTGCTCATGATTAAGAGATCATTATTGGCATATCACATACGCTCATTCTCATGCACAACCTGAGCATTTTTTCATTACAAAGTGACTTGAGTCAGTCCAGGCCCCATGGCACTAACTCTGAAAAGCCCTGCTCTATGTTGTTAAGCAGATGACAGTTTTAATGAAGTGGTACGGGCTGCAGCTGTGTCCGCCAACCTTTCTGACTCCTTTCCCCCTCCAGGTCCTGATTTTGGGCCATGCTGACAGGACTGAGCTGGCTGACATTCCTGGCCCCTACCCTGACTCAAGCACACTGGGGAGAGAGTGTGAAACCAGTGCAGGGTGCCCTGTGACCACAAGTCAAATAAAAATCTCCATGATTATGGTCATAGTTTTAAGCATATACACACGACTGAGCCTTTCCACCCCACACAGGGGGATTATAAAGATGCACAATTGCAGATGGAATGAAAACTTTAACTGCTTTTACTTATACTACATTAATATGATCTCAATAGTTTAAAAAATAATATTAATAATAATTTCCAACCCAAGAGTTTGTAAGTAATTTGTTTCCTGTGTTACCTGCATGACAAAAGTGATTGTAAGGTAACAGATATCTGATATTTCTGATTTTCATTAATGGTAGCCATAGTAAACAGAAGTGCATAATCCAAACAAATGAAATTATTTTGTCATCTTAAGATCATCTGTGATTGACCAAGACTTGCCCACCCTGCTTTGCAATATGTTGCATATGACACAGTATGTACAAGACCATTAATTCTTTCATTGGCCGAACTATATAATCCTACTAGGGTTGTGGGGAGGCTGGAGCCTATCTCAGCCAAAACTGTGTGAATGCAGGTTACACCCTGAACCACTCACTTGGAGGAAACAATAATTGCTCTTTCAGTATTACCAATTTTGCTTTCTTGGACTTCCAGCCACACATGAATGTGCTATTATCACAATTAAAATTTCAAACTGCAAAAACTATTTTCTATTGCTCCACTGTAGAGCCTCTGCCAATCACTTCTAACAGGAAACTAGCTCACTATAAAGATAATCCTTCTTTGATCTGGGATATTGCACTTTCCTTCCAATGCTTTCTTAGCTGCTAATGTATTAGCCATATTATGCAACATCATTTCATTATTTTAAAATGTGTTTCATTAGTTTTTTTAACAATAGCTTATTGTATAAGTAAACTTCTTCTAATCGAATCAGCATTATGTCTGTTAGTGTCCTGGATTTCTCTAATGAAAAATGTACCATAACTTGAGCCCTGACCTAATAGAGTGCCAACAAAGAGGTTAAAATCATGTGGAAAAACAGACTCTGAGAAGATTATATGTTATTAACATTATTTTGTGTAATATTAAATGAAAACATGGAAGCAGATGTGTGTTTGTATCTGGTAATCAGTACTGTACTTTGTAGGCCTATGTTTTTTTTCTGGTAGCATGATTTCAGTAACATTTGCCTTCTAACGTAATTGTCTCTCCAGGAATATTCTCTGGCTAAAATGAGGGAGGGTGTTTCCAGATAATTCTTGCATTTCCTTGATCCTCTTGGTTTTAAATAATTATACAACCACTGAGAAGAAAAATAAAGCACCTCTCATTGTGTTTTATGGTGTCTCCACACACAGATGTGGGGTCAGGTGCTTCACCTCAAGTCAGATCTAAGAAATCTGTGGGTCTTTGCCTCAAGCCTGAGAGCAGGTGCTTGCATGGGTTTCCTTCAGGTACTTTGGTTTCCTCCTACAGTTCAAAGAAATGCACACTAGTTAAATTGACTGTTCCAAATTCCCCTAGGTGTGAGTAGGAATGGTTGTGTGTTGGCCCTGAGATGGTCTGGTGAGCTGTTCAGGGTGTATCCCACCTTCGCACAGTGTTGGCTAGGATAGGCTCCAGCCTCCCTGTTACCCTAATGGCATTGTATGGTTCAGCAAATGAGTGATTGATGAGAGAGTGAGAAAAGTCACATGTGGTTGGCATAGTGGTGCAACAGTAGAGTTGGCAGGTCACAGGTCCAATTTCCTCAGTTTGATCCTAACCTCAGCTTACTGTCTAGGTTGAGGTTTACATTTTCTCCCTCTGTTGGTGTGCATTTCATCTAGGTTCACCGTTTTTCTCATAAAGACATGTCAATAGGATGGATTGGCTAGACTAAATGTTCATAGGTATGAAAGAGTGTGTGAATGTGTGTGTATGGTGCTTTGCATTGGACTGGCGTCCCCTTCAGGGTATATACTCAACAAGTTCTGGATCTGCTGAAACTCTGACAAGGATAAAGCAAGTACTGAAAATGAATGAATGGATAAATGAATGAAGGTTCATGTAATCTTGGTTGTTTTAAATTGTAACTAAAACATTTAAGAATGGGCAACAAGACTTGTAATTAAATATTCCTTTATTACAAGTCTCATTATAACTGAAGAGCTGCAGTTAACAGAAAGTGCAAGTGCAACTACAGTGTGACTTTAAAAACCCTGTTAGTCTGTTAATGTTATTCTGATGTCATAAAGTTAAATTACCTCAACACTTCAAAGTGGGAAAACCATACATTGGAAAATGCAGTGCCAATATGACTTAAGTGGCAATGACATGGACATTTTGTCCCTAAGTCACCCAACAGCTGCAGGTGTCTCAAAGGAGGCCTTCCAAACAAATGTACTAGAGAGTGGAGAGATCTGGTGTTTTCCTTTGGTTATTATAATGCTTAGTAATGGCAGTTTGTGTTGATATATTGATATAATAACATAAAGTGTGTTGGTAGCATGATTTATTTAAAAAGAAAATGGCTTCCTAATGGATCCAGATTACCCTCTAATTGTGGCTTTCTGATAATTGATTGTAGTTTAATGGACTTCTGTGGTATTTATCTCCATCATCCCACAGACTCTCTGCAAGGAAACACAAAAGTGCTGACATATGCCACTCAGGTTTATTTAGATATAATTATCTTCCATTAGGGTATAACAATTCATTAGATTCCTGCAAACTATTAAACCATGGGTTAACAGAAGTCAGCAGGCCAGTTCCCATTAGCATGTAAATATATATATATATATATTTTAATCATTTTTAGAAGGGCAATAAAGAATTCAAAAAAACTTTTTTGTGTACCGTTTGCACAGAAATTGAAGAACACTAGGTATCACACCCTATTAAACATATATTATTCTGAGAACCTATTACTTTACAGCAAACTCCACCATACTTTATATTTACTGACAAATGTCAAATCATTTATGTAATTAGACCTACAATAAAACCCTATATTGCAGTTCAGTTGGGCTTTGTGGTTTAATAGCCATTACCTTTAATACGGGACAAAATTACCCTCTGTATGTAATATACTATTGCATAATACTAATTATGTGGGCCATGGGCCAGACAACATGTAGTCCATTAGACCTGCTTTTTAAAATAGACTGTATCTGTTCACTGTATGATGCTCCGAATAGCTGAATAAGAGTTTAACAATATTTTAGACAGCTAACTATTCAGAAATAAGACATGTCATAAATCAAAACAAAGCTCTTAATCACCACAAGAGACCATGTGCAGCCAGTGGGTTAGAGGCAAGCCAGGATGTGTGGCGGTCTAGCCCATGAAAAAACAAGTCAGCAAGTGCATAAAATATGGGAAAACAGCAAAACCTAGTACAAACAATAACAGTCATTTTTATTACATGAGTGTACTTCTGGTTCCAAGAGCAATGTGCAGTGCTTCACATCACAAGTCTCTAGATACTTGTGTAGTGCTCATAAACTGTTAGAGAGTGACAGAACCAGCTAAACTTCATTTGCTTCACTTAACACTGTTCATTTCTATTGTCCAGAAGCCTTGCAATGTTAATCTTATAAAAATAACTCTGATGATTTCATTTTATTACTAGAGTACTTTGTGGGTATAGGTCATGTTTTGGTGGTGCCCTGTTGCTGCAATGAAGTCCCAACAAAATACGTTCTGGCATCACAAACTGAAGTGGGAGTTTGTGTGTGTGTGTGTGTGTGTGTGTGTGTGTGTGTGTGTGTGTGTGTGTGTGGTGGGTGCCATGTTTGGCAAGAGGATCGGTGTTTGATTATGAAGTCATCAGTTTAAGCAAACTCCAGATGGCCTAGTGCAGAGTAAAATAGTGCCATCTGCTTACATTCAAACGCTCCACTTCTCTCCTTCTTCCAATTTGGCAGCACTGGAGCTAAAGTGTTCATAGCCCTAATGTCATTAGTAGAAGGTTTCAGAAGTCATAAGCAACTGACTTTCTCATTTCAGTCATACACAGAGAGCACATGCTTGTAGGTTTGGTCAGTGAATAAATTGCATTTGCACTTCCTTCGTAATTGTAGAGCTTTCATGCACCTGACAGTGGAATTTCTGCAATCTATCAGGATGACAGTAAAATGGGCTAAAACCTTGAGAGATCGCCCCGTTATTAAGCATTTACACAATAAATGTCATACTCTAGCACAACATGAATATTTACATACCACAAGCATTTCTCACTAGTCATGGAAGCTGTTTTGATTAATCGGCGGGGAAATGACTCTTGTATGGCCAAAGGTAAGAGTCATTTGTATCGGCTCACTGAGCATGCCTTGAAGCCTAATGACTTTAATACAATAAGAGCAAGAAGGCATGTTAAAACAATTCAGTGGTGGCAAAGAGCAACACTTGAAAAATAGTACGTATCCACTCTTACTAATGTACGGCTCAAACCCATTTGTAGAGCTACTTCATCTCACTTAAAGCATGTAAATGAAAAATCAGTTCAGCTGCATGCCTCCCAGAAGAAAAACAGCCATGATCCTCCTCAGTAGTGCTGTAATTACCACCACAGCTGGCAATTCCCATTACACCATCTTACACAGTCAGGAGAATGGCAGAGGCCTCTCTGCTTCTATGCAGTGCACACACAACACCTGTAACACTTAGAGAAGAATAAAAAAGTTTTTTAGGTAAGCACACTCACTCCTCCTTAATCTGCCAATCCCCTGGGCCCCATGGGGATTTTCATTCCCTTAGATTTTCATTCTCTAATTTTTGGCCCCAGCTGTGTGCATGGAGAGATGCCCATGTTGTTTCATGTTCAATAAAATTCACACCATCCTTTTAAGCAGTGAGGTACCAATATGCAACAAAGGGGAACAATTGAAAGGAATTAGACAGGCGGAGCCCCTGATCAGTTGCATATTTTTCCTAAAGCCACTCTGGACGATGAATGTGACCGGTCTAAAACTGCTGCCGCATGTGACCTCGTACTGGCCACACTGTGAACACAGCATTAACAACAGATAAAGTAAAAGGCAAGTGTAAAAACATGCATTTATAAGTATGTAAAATGTCAAAGTTCTTTTTCACCCTTGCCTAATCTTTAATAAATTCTAATATGCCAGTTGAAAGGGTTCCATTTTGTGGCTGTGCTACCATCATTCAGACATGTTCAGAAGTTGTCAGGAGTGTAGACGTCAGATGTGGACATTCCAGAATTACTGGCTGTAAAGTAAAAGTCCACAGTAAAATACATTAAATATGTTTATACTGTAATATTTCTGAAGTGCTTAAGGATTCTGGTGCTAATTTGTTTGTTGGTGCTGCATTTTTATAATTCTCATGAGAAGTTAGCAGTTGTTTGCTGCACAGATTTCACAGATGGACACTGCTAAAGCAAAGGTCTTACATAGACGTTTGATACATTATGTGATACGTAAACAGTGACTGGGATTACTGGCCGGCCATCCTGTGACAATTCCGATGGATTTTAGAGGCTTATTTTTAGTTTTAAATTTAGTCTTATGCAAAATTATGGACGACTGAAATATGCACTTATATGGTATATAAGCATCTGCCCAGTATCTATCACAGTCATCATTTCTACCAGTAATACATGCAATGCACACATGGTAGGCACTCTTCCATATACATGTTTAGCTCCACAGAAGTCTATGGTAACATCCTGTAGGACATATATGCCTCATGGACGCCTTCATGCTTGCAATGGTTGAACTGACCCAGCATTTGAACCAGAAAAACCATAGAAAACACAACCAAAGCTTCTATGGATGTAAGCCACACCTTCCCGGTTTTCATGGTAGCTCCCTGGCTCTCACGTATTCTGAGAAAAGTGCCCAGAACACGAGTGGTTTAATGCCAGTTGACCCTGGAACGCTTTAAAATTATCTAACATGGTCTAGTTTTAAGTTATTTCAGCAATGTGAGTTCTAGGCCTGACACATCTGATGTATAGTAGGATCAAACTTAATCAAGTTTCACTGTTAGTTACGAAAAACCAAAGCGTAAGAGCTTCTTCTTTCTAACTCATTATTTTCCAGCGATGTTCAGTCATATTAATGAAAAATCCAACCTAAAATGAGTCGAGTAAGAAATGTTAGTGTCCAACGTCCAGAATGCAAAGTAGTTCTATGAGTTATGATTAAGACTCAGCTCAGCCAGGAAGAGATCTACAAAATGGCAAGTCTTAAATTTATACCAGAAAGGTCAACTTAGAATTTAATCATGAAATAATGCTTTGCACAATTGATTATAAAAACTGATAAGCAAGTCATTGGGGAGTCTCCTTTAAATTCATGAGGTACCAAAACAACTTTATTTGATTGATGTAATCTCAAAAGTAGTCATCCATCCGAGCAATGAGTCTGTGTGTTATATGAAATGACCTATGTGTCATGTATTTCTGCTTTCTTGCAGGTGCTCTGCTTAAAAGTATATAGTGGAGGGGGGGGGGGATCCATGATGGAAAGCGTGGCACAGTCGGGTCACTGTTGTTTTTACTGAGTGGCTCTGTCAAACTTAAAAATGAGCATGCTTTGTGTTGCTCTGTCTCTCTTTGTGCTGTATGTTTATATAAGAAATTCTGTCAAAACATGGAAAAAAGATAGATGTGGCTAATTAAAAGAGCATTTCTTTGGTAGTCAGTGTAATAGATACCTTTATGTGAGGTCCACAATTACAGCTTTCCTTAACATCTCTAAGGTACTTCTGGGATTGAATTTGACTCCTGCAAGAGCAGGGTTGTTAATGTTTCATTCATGTAAATGCACAGTGTAGAGCAGACTTGTGCCAATAATCATTCAAACAATATGTAAAGAACAAAACATTATGGAAAATAATCTGCCTCACTCCACATCTTGAAGGATTATTATCCAATAAAAGCACACCCTGAAGTGTTTTATTCCTCTTTTACCTTAGCAATTTGCAAAGCAATTGCATTTTTTGGCAGCGCCCCTGAACCATAGGCATGAACATGATTTGGATGCTTGTCCCGTGTCCATGCTGTCCCACCACAGGAAAACTCAGTAAGGCTGCCATGTCGCTGAGTTAATGCCATATTGGCTGTTACGTATCGCTTACCTGCATGACGATGGGCAGCAATAAAAGAAAAAGAAAACAAGAAAAGAAAAGAAACAGATTTATTATTTATAACCAAACTGAAATCCAAAATATAGAGGCTCATACCCCACCACTCAGACTTGCACAAAATAAAAACACTCAATTTAACTCTACATAGGTACATGGATAAACTTTCACCAAGCAAAACAACACAAAACATGAACGGAAACACAGAACATGAACTTGTTAAACTAAACAAACAAGATAAGTGATACAAATCCACATGGATGTCAAAACCCAGTGTTAACCTTTCCTTTTTTCACTTCAGACGGTAGTTGGGAAATGCAGGGGAGACTTGTTTATTTTCTCTACTGCAGAAGTGGATTTAGCCCTTAAAGAAGTTGCACTATTCACATAACACCAGTCACCAGTCTTGGACACCTATCAGTAGAGATATCTATCAAGAGCTCCCCTTTAGGCAGTAAATAAATCTATATATTAATTTATAATCAAAAAGATGCCATGTTTATTAACCTTTAATGCTACATATAATTTTGTCAAAAATCTGCAAGCTGATTCTTGTTATCACTTTCATTATATCAAGTATAATATGCCCTTATTCAGAGTGAATTAGTTTAAATTAGTATCAATTAGTATTAATTAGTATCTCATTTAAACAACAGGGCAGTTGAGGGTTAAGGGCCTTGCTCAAGGCCCCAGCAGTGGCAATTGGCATTCAAATCAATAGTTCAACCATTCATTCAAATCCATTCAAATCAGTAGTCCAACATCAGTCCAACTGGCAGAGCTAACTACTGAGTCAGCTCTGCCAGATTAATACTTGTTCCTTCACAAGCATCTGTTGTTGTTTTTTTTCATGCTTTTAAATTTATTAAGAAATAAATATACTGTTGTGTTTCAGGGAAACCTATTTCTGAAGACTTTGCAGTGGCAGAAAACTGACTGCAACATACCAAAACCTGAGATTCCTTCCATAAATGTCTTACTGTGTTATAATGGGTAAACATCTCCCTAATATCTTCATCCTACTATTTTGTGGCACATACCATACAGAACCCTGTAAATAAAAAAATAATAGAATAAGTGTATTAATACAAGACTTTACAGCTGGAATTGTCAGAACTGCTGGTATGCAAAGAAATATCAAATCAGTCAGATTTACCAGTCAGGTATGCACTTAGGACAGATATGAAGGCAGTATCGCAAGCATCCTTCCTGGCAAAACAAAACACTTTCTCAGCATTAAATTTGGGGCAAGTCAATCAAAACAGTCTCTGATTCCTGTTGTTGTTGTTGTTGTTGTATTAAAAGTGCTGCTCAATAAGAATAAGAAGCAATATCATGGTTATACTGTAATCTGTGTATAAAAATAATGAAAAAATAAACATATAGGAATGCGATTAGGAATAATGATCATTTAATATCAGCATATGCCTTATCCATGCAAACACATATGTTAAACATGCCTAATAACAAAAATCTGTTATATGTCCTGTGCATGGTTTTTGTACATGTCCATGGTACAAAGTAGATTCCAAAGATGCTTCCACATGCATTGAGAGTGCTGCTGTGCACATGCTTCATGCACACTTTCAGCACTGAGTGGAAAATGTGGCCGAGGGAGGCCCCTTGAGTCATGGCTGGTAGGAGTATTGGATCGAAACAGCACGCTGCACACCTGCTACACCTTCACACAGTGTGTGTGTGTGTGTGTGTGTGTGTGTGTGTGTGTGTTTGGGTGTACAGAGTGTGATTTCCTTCACTGTGCCAAAGACCACTTTCCAGCTGACGGCAATTAAACAGTACACTAGAAATAATGACCAGCGATTTAGTTGTACATAAATTGTTCGGAATGCAGTTCCAAGGAGAAGTTCATTACCTCAGTAACAAGTGAATTGATATTAATCTATCTGAACATAGCTCTGCCATTAACCTCTTACCTTCCAGCTTTCCTTTTCCCTCTTGCTCTCTTTATGCAACTCTAACCTCATTTGAAAAAACAGACCACAATTCTCACAAATCACCAGCTTCACTATTAATCAGGTGCTCCGGTGTGAACTGCACTGGGTTCGCTTAAAACAGGAAGTAAGACAACTTATGAAAGGTACATTTTCATAAGTTTTCCCACTTTTTTCACTCTCTCTCTCTCTCTCTCTCTCTCTCTCTCTCTCTCTCTCTGTCTCTCTCTCTCTCTCTCTCTCTCTCTCTCTCTCTCTCTCTCTGTCTCTCTCTCTCTCTCTCTCTCTCTCTCTCTCTGTCTGTCTTGCTCACTCACTCACTCTCTCTGTCTCATTCTCACTCTCTCAATTTGCTTCTGTTAAATATCATGATTTGGATCAGAATGAGATGGTGGCCTGAAAAGACACTAGGGCGTTTTTCTACTCTTTTCCCCCCTTACTCAGTAGAGCCACTCCTCTCACTTCCAGCTCCAACTCTGGGACTTTCGACAATCTATCGTGGAAGAAGCAGGCGTTATGGCCCGACCCAAGGTCAGAGTCTGAGCTACGCAGGAGGCAGAGTCCTGGCCCGATGCACCAAATCTCCCCTTCTCTCAGTCCAGCTGGAACGACCAGAACACAGCTCATGCTCTCCCTCATGCTGACAAGGGTGAATGAAAACAAACTTGTTGAAGAAGAATGAAGAAAGCAGGGATTTGCGAGGAGAGAAGCTCGAAGGGAGATGGTACTTCCAGGGACTTCAAAAAAGTTCATGCTACATCTGTTGTCTATTATGATCCTCCAAAATTAGAGTCTCTTGGGGATATGTTTCCAAACTGACCTTAAAAAAGAGATTCACATTTAAGGCTGTAATCCAAATATATTTCATAGTAAAACTGCTGTTTGTGTATCAGTTAACTGGAGTAAGAAGCCTTGGCGACACAACTGAATGGAAACAATATAATGAGATAACAAAATCTTAGTCACAGTGATGACTGTGTTTACTTATTACTCAGTGTTTTATGGTATTTTTTCAGGAAATCACAATACACAGAACATGCATTGCTATATATCTTGTTTATTTGTACCAATGCTCATTGACTATATGGATTGTCTGAGTAGTGGAGATTGGGTGTTTCCCAACCCTCGAGACTTGGCCTGGACCCAGAATCTCAGTTTCAAAGCCTGAGATTGTCAGAAATTCTGGGTTATATCTCAGTGCTGAAAAGTAAGACAGACATAAGGAATATGATCTCAGATCAGCACTCTTATTCTAAAAGGCTGCGTGAACGCAGACCCGGAATGTATCAAAATTCTGCTGATGCTGATAGATTTGGCAGATAACTGGACTGTGCTGAAAGTAAGCTCTGGCCAAGTAATTTCAATCTGAAAACAGAGGACACTGGATACTTTTAAAATGACACTTATTTTATATTGCAATATGCCATTGAAAGAGCCACAATGCTTGAGATAGAACTCCAGTTTTCGCTCTCTGACAGCCAAGTTGTGCAAAGCAGGTCAAAATTAATCTTCAACTTGAATGAGCCAAAACATTACTAAGTCTATGAGCAAAAAGTCTACAGGCGTCAGTGCTGCTGAGCGAAGCTGAAATGAAATTACACATAACTGCTTTGATTATGTGGCACATTTACATAAATGTGACCCAGTCTGGCAAAATGAGTCACAGTGACCAAAATTCAAAATTGAGTTAGCCATACCATTTAAAAGAGGAGACTCTGGCTTTAAAATGGTATGGCTAACTCAATTTTGAATTTTTAGTCACTCTGACTCATTTTGCCAGACTGGGTCACAAATGTAATAAATTTCAACATACCAGAGTATAACCATTAGCTAAAAAATTATGTAACAGGTAGAGGTGATAAAGCTTTAATTACAAAGCATGCACCATGTAAAACAGACCGAACCAGCAATGGAGCTAGAAGAGGACAACGTACTGTTGAATGCAGAAGGAAGGCAAGCAAGTACTCTCAATTTGACAGACCTGGAGGAGAGTCAAAGCGCCTGCAGTGGATAACTTCACTCTTCTGAAACAGTGTTGTTTTAGGCAGGGAGTGAATTCACACAACGAAACCTCTCTCAAAACAATCACTACATCAGACAATATCCCAGAGAGCATATCCCTCTGGAAAGAAAATAAATGAAAGCTCTTGTTTTGGTTCAGTTTTAAAAGCAGATAATAACCGGATTGGTCCGAGCAGCCCCTCACTGTGAGGTTTGTACAACTGCGTGAAGGTTTGTTGAGCACTGTCATTCAGTGAGCTTGTGATTATTTTTGATCTGTTTCCAAAACTGAAGGCTAGTGATGTTCACGCAACCAATTTCACATCGGAAGAAAATAAATCAAACAGAACAAGGCTTTCTGCCTATAGTGGTGGTTTCAGGAGACAAACTGTGAATGAGCTAGTGATATTATTTTATCATTTTAAGATTTAACAGGACCAGTCAGGCTGAAGGAAGACCAGGGTCACTAAACATGTTTTGAGAGGAGAATTATGAGGTGCGAAAGAGGTAACAGGCACCAGAGACTCCGGAAGAATTCAGTGGTTCCTCTCATGTGGTCTTTCTCTGAATGTACTACTTTAAATGTCATGTTTTAGGGAAAGTTACAAGGACCGTGTGGAATTTCCAGCAGCTGCTTCAGTGCAGTGACTCAGGTTGCGGTGGCAACTGATGCTACATGAAACTACATCTGCTAAAATATGGCAAGGTGGAAACTTGCAACTGATAATCAATCAGGTAATGTGGTGACCTTTAAAGCCCAGTTTAATTTACCTTACCGCACCCTTTATTTTTAGAGTTTTAAAAAAATTATGTTAACTATTCAAACAAAGGGCAGGAAAATATCAACAGATACATATGGCCCAAATCCATCCACTCAGAATTTTAGTGTTTGAGGATGCTTATGCAGTAATGAATACTGTACGGAAATCTGCGGTGTCTTAGATTTGTTTGAGTGCAGCTTGTCTTACACTTTATCCACTCTGCAGATCTGAGAACCATGAAGAGATGCAATGATGAACACGGACGGGTAGTTCACAGAGATTCTGAACGGTGTAGATGTAAAGAGAGCAGCGTAGCTGAAACGACTCGCCTGCAGGGCAGTAAGGGGAAGGTCTCTGACCGCAGTGGACGAAGCTAGCAGGAGGCCCAATCTGTCTCACAGGCTTCAAGCACTGGTATGCATCTCATTAGGCTAACAGCTTGCCATCTGCAGGCAGAAAGGAAGTTTACTGTTGTGCGATGATGAATAATCTTTCACGCTGTATGTCCCAAGGCCCTATAACTATGCTTACTGTAAGAGATCAAGGTGCACAGTGACAGCCATGGAGGAATGGATGATTAGATGAGATTAAAAAACAGTGATTACATCGTTTACTGAAATGAAAAATCACATGAACTTGAGGTTACAGGTACAGATTTTTTTTTCTGCAGCAATAGAAATACACAAAATACACTTTTTATATAGCAGTCATATGCTTTTTATGTCTTTCCATTTCACCCTTTAGTGCTTATGTGAACATAGTTTAATGATGGCCAAAAAAGTTAGGCCAGTGTTGCTTATGTGGTTTTTTGTTTGTTTGTTTGTTTGTTTGTTTGTTTTTTCAATGCAGGATCATATACACTGTCAAGTTTAATCACTAATGCATATTACAGCCATTTACAGTTGATGCTGGATTGCTTAATGCAATATTCTGTTATTATTTATTTAATTGCTGTACAAAAATGCAGTTAAGCCTTTTAGCTTGTTTATAGAGACCTAGATAATGTGTCGAGAAACACACTAACTAATCCCCAGTGTAGCAAACAGTGCCTAATGTGTCACTTTAATGTGAAGTAAATGGAACAAAATAGAAACCAGAGTAATCTTTTGCAATTTGTGTTAGTAAATCATATGCATATTGTTTTGTGTAGACAAAAACAGATGGACTGTATTATCAAATGTACTACAGTGTATGTATGTTATGGGTAGACATAATTGGCTTGAACCATAATCTCCTTGGATTTATTTGCTTTTTCAAAATGAAAGTTGCAAAATGCAAGATTTGTAAGGACCATTTTTGATGTACTTGATGTACTGTATTGTATCAATACAGGAAAATTTGTACGTACATATTCACATGTACATATGCCTTAATCTACACATGAATACAAACAAATTAGGCACTAGAAAAACAAATAAACCAGAATAACTAATGGTTCTGAAAAATCCATCTTTTAAAAAATCCAGCTTTAAATCAGAAGCATGAAGAGACGAGTGTGTCTGATAAACAGGTGGCATATGTATGCCAACCCCAGGTCACTATGGTCTACACCATCCCAACCTCCTCGGTCTGTCTTTGTCTGCTCCCTCTCTACTCAACCACTAAAAACCACAGGAAAGAACCTGGGAAAGGAAATGAGCCCAGAGAGCGCTGAAGTTTAATAAAAATGAATGAATGGGGTGTCCCAGAAAGAGAGAGAGAGAGAGAGAGAGAGAGAGAGAGCGAGAGAGAGTGAGCGAGAGAGAGAGAGAGAGAGAGAGAGAGAGAGAGAGAGAGAGAGAGAGATGAATGCTTTTTTAAGAAAAGAAAAACAAGCATATTTATTTAATTGAACCCTTTACCCCATGCTTTTATTCTGTACTGGTGAAGCAGGTAAAATGAAACCAGTTGCTCTGGTTCTTATAAGAGAACATACATCAGCCATACATTCAATAATCATTTCAAATCAGTGATGACACTGAGAGAGAGAGAGAGAGAGAGAGAGAGAGAGAGAGAGAGAGAGAGAGAGAGAGAGTGAGTGTGTGTGTGAGTGTGAGTGAGAGT
>JAQMYF010000001.1:18028964-18045051 GCA_030014195.1 Neosilurus mollespiculum
GAGAGAGAGAGAGAGAGAGAGAGAGAGAGAGAGAGAGAAAGAGAGAGAGAGAGAGAGAGAGAGAGAGAGAGAGAGACTGAAAGGGAGAGAGAAAGAGAGAGAGAGAGAGAGGAAAAGAGAGCAAGAGGAGAGAGAGAGAGAGAGAGAGAGAGAGAGAGAGAGAGAGGTACACAGGTCGTTCATTCCTTTTTTTTTTTCTTTCTTTCTTTTTGACACAATGACTTTGGATGGGGAGACAAACATTCCATACATGCCATATATCCAGGCTGCCGGCGAATCATTAAACCGGGGAAGAGAAGCTGCAGGATGCCTCCTTTCTTCACTGTGTCTTCCCTTGTTACTATTAGACCTTTAATTGATCCAAAACATGAAACCGGTATTAACCTACAGCATGAGAAAAAGGGGGTGAGTAGGAGATCTGTGGAGCATTAAAAAGGGAGTCGAAAACATTGTGCTCACCACAGAGGATGTGTAATAAGGCCATAAATTAAAGAGATTAGGAGCCAGTGGCATGCACTGTTTACATGCTCGCAGTCACTTGGATGAGCTCTGAGTACAGTGAAGGAAATGATGATGGAAACACAGAACACATATGTCCAGCGGCTGAAAAGTAGGAGCATACACCCCCACTGATGGATTTCAACAGCCTGCACAAGCATTTAACCCCTGCTTTTAGAGGCAGCAGAGAGAAAAAAGAGAGAAAGCCGGCTGTTACCGGGGAGAGAAGAGTGATCAGATGATGGCGTTTGTCAGCATGGATACCACCATGGCAGTGCTATCGCCCTGAGGGCCAGAGCGTTCGCCGCTTTGAGCACAAACATCTAAGTGCTTGAAGTGTAATGACAAGCAATCTATTTGGAAGCAGGTGATCAGAAGAACAAAGGAAGGATTCAGAGCCCTGGTGACATGCTGGGAAAGAAATGAGTAGTTATTAGCTCCCTGCGAAACCTGACAGTCTATTTAAGGTCTGTTTCCTTTGATTGTGACAGTGTAATTGTTTGGGCAGATACAATCACCTCGCAGAGTTACCTGAGGCAGGTGAAACAGGACTTTCATTAAAGTGTGGGATACCCTCACAGGGAGCTGCTCTTTCTCTAGCTCTTTCCTCTAATGGGATGTGGTTGAGCAGGCCACTCTTCCAATGTGAACAAGCTCCTGTAATCATTAATATAAGCACACAAGCAGCAGGTTAGGATATTTATCAGAAAACCATATTCATGTATGATATGCTATGTCTAATTTCTTAGGAGACTAATGATAAGCAACACTTAAATGACCATACTTATATAGAGTAAAAAGATCTAATAATACAGATGAATTTGTTAGAGGAAATTTAGGAGTGTACTCTCATAGCGCAGGCAGTGATGCACTAAATTGAATGGTACGCTTGGATTACCTGGATCATTAACACTTATCAAAGGAGCAGGAAATCTAACCCTCATGAAAACCTTTGGCAATTCGTTAAAACCCACTAAAGACACCCATCCTATAAGCACCTGTTCAAGAAAGTCATTTCAACAAGTTCACCACACAAAACTAAGCATCTAGAAAACTGTTCATCTGTTTTAAAACACTGTAATGACCTTGTAGTAAGAAAAAAAAATGAGCGAATAAAAGTGACTTAAGCTTACTGCTGTCTGTTTGCTAGCATGACTTGCAGCCCTGCCCCCTGAACCCGGCCTCGCTCAAGTCCCAGCAGAAAAGCAACAAGGGCTGTGTGTTTGTTTTTGATTCTGGGGGCTGGGATGACACAGTCTGTTAGGCGCTCCATTGGCCATGTCGTTTAGGTCCGTTGAACGTGCCTGGCTTTCCGACAGCTCTGTGATTAGATAATAAACTACACAGAGAATATGGCAGAGATGCCCAGCATGTCTCCATCAAATGCAACAGTCTTCTTGGTCCTTGCTGTGATTTGCTGAAGTGGCACTCTGTCAAGATGTTAAGGAGAAGCAAGAGTGACACAAACCAGAACTGGGAACATAACCTGAGTTTGTGATTGCAATATACAGTCAATTGCAATATATTTATATAAGGATGAGTTGGCATGAAATACCAAACATCAAGCCATTTCACCTGGATGTAACTGTAAAAGAAACAAATCTATAGATCTTTAAACCTGTAGAGTATCACGCAGTAAGATGCCCACTTATTCTGCATGAGATGTTTTCTGAATCAAAGCAAACTATAATGTTTCTAATTTGACTGATAGGGGTGGCATGGTGTTGCAGTGGGCAAGACGGATTTAGGTTTAAGCCCTGTGGCTGGCGAGCACATTTCTGTGTGGAGTTTGAATGTTCTTCCCCTCTTTCGTGGGTTTCCTCCAGATACTTTTGTTTCCTCCCAAAGACATACACATTAGGTCAACAAGCTAGCCTAAATTGCCCATAGGCATGAATGTGAGTGTGACGGGTTGTTTGTATATACAGTGATGGTGTGTTAGCCTTTCAGGATTGCTTAAGGTGTACCTTGCCACTTAGGTCGGCTATGGTCTAGTTTTCCTGCGACCTTGTACTAAGTGCTATGGAGAAAGAATTAATTACAATGATTAAAAATGAAACCTTAACATTAAATACACAACACATATATGTATATTTCGAATTTGGTTTGTAGCTGGTTTATTTCTGTAATGCATTTCTGCTGTCAAGTATATTTAATTTAAGGAAAAAAATTACAGGTATTATTGTTTGCATCACTCATGTTTTCCCGTTGACCTGTAATGTAATCCCTCTCCTTCTTACCAGACGGTTTTGTGTTTCTCGGTCAATTTAAATGATGTATGTTCGTTATAAAGTGACAAATGTACTGTAAGTGATTTGCTCATTTGAAAAAATGTCATTTGTTCATGAGGCTGCAGCGAAATAAAATAGCAGGCTGTAATTGTAATTCTCAGTGTAAAGAACAATTCAGACAGCCAATGGAGGGAAGTAGTAAAAGCGATTGATGATGAGAGGAGATAGGACAAGACAAGGGAGGACAGAAAGTGAGGGCTGGGTGTCCGCTGACATTCCAGGCCTGGTAAAGAGGTAAGTGGCCTCTGTTCCTTCAGTGGTGCATTCCACAATCCAGGCCAAAGAGGCTGTCTCTCCATGCACCATATATACTACAGTGGGATGAATGGATAACAGAACTCCCAGGACCATGACTGACTGAGAGGTTTAGCTTTAGACTGATCAGCCTCGCTGCTATAGAAAGATCAGGTCCTCTCTTTAGGAGGCCCTGGATCCCTCACTGCCACCAGCCTCTGCTCATGTCTGTGTCAGATTTTTGCCCATTCCAGAGTAAAAAGTTTTGATCAAGGGTAATTACAGCCCTTTAAAGCCTACTTGTGATGGTGGGGTGTGTTTAAACGTCCTGAGGGGGCTTGGGTCATGAGAAACGAGGATGGACATATCCATGTCTCACAAATATTTGAGAGCAGGACAGAGAAAGTAACAGAGAGCACAATGCAGTTACCCCCCCACCCTTCCTTCACTGTCACACTTAAAGGTCTTTTTTTCTTCTCCACTACTCTCGCATCTCTCTCCCACCCCATGTCCCCCTCTCTTTCCGTTTATAAGTGACTGAGCCACAGAATTTAAAATAATAAGATCAGGTTTCCAGGCAGGTAAGTGCATCCAGACATGTTATCAGTGTTATCACAGGAGCTCAAGCCCCTCACAATCTCTCCCCTCTCTCTCTCTTTCTTCATCTCTCGCTCTCTGTACTGTACAATGATACACTATCCTCTGTATTATATGCTTTGGGAGAGGCAGTGTCTGCTGCATCTTGTCATCATTTGCAGGGCTGGATCTTTTTGAAGTGTTCTCCAGTTCTGGGTACTACGTTCAGGAACAACTTCTCCATTGCACAACTCAGTATTATTTACCCAGATGGGGTTAATTGCTGAATAAAAGAATGGTTCCTTTCAGTTAACTATTATACAGCCTTACTCCCCCCACCCCATCTCACATCACAACTGGAACCCATTAATTCCAAAATGCCAAAGTGCCACAACTTCCCACAAAGCCCCTAAACGTATGCCAAAATACAGTATAATTAACATTAAAGCTGCAAACTATCCGTTAATAAAAATACTAATACAAAACCATAAAAAAGCCCAGTGTTACTACCAGGGCCACTAAACTGCTTCCCATTCTGACTATTCAACCAATCAGTAAATGGTATTACAAAACCACTCTATACTGACATTTTATGGTCTAATAGTAAAGAGCAGCAGCTAAGCTCCTGGACGTACTGGACAGAAATACAAATCATTAAAAACTACAAAGAACAACAAAACAAGATGCATAGGAGAGAGAACCACACTGCTTCATTCTTTACTTGCACTTGCAGCACTCATTACCTTGATGGTGTATTATGGGGTAATTTCACTCCGTTGACTGCTTAAAGTACTACCCAACAATAATGCAACTTTTTACATGTATGCTATTTGGAAGAGAAACTGAGGATGTAAATGTCTAGGAATGCATTGTTGTAATGGATAAAGACAAGCAAAGTGATACACAGTGATACAAACTTCTCAATAATATCACACACACCATTTTTAAATCTCTGAGCATGGAAAACAGGCCTTCCACTATTCCCCCACCATCCTCCTCACTGACCTGGCCATTTTTAATTGTTACTTTACAAACCACATTGTCTTGCAAAGCTCCAACCACCCGCTTCCCCACCCACACCCCCTACCTCCCCAGGATAGAGGGGCTTAAAGTGCCTGAGGTGAAGAAGATGGACATCCATGCTCTCAAAGTCTTGGCTGCTCCTTTACAGGCCTTCTCTTTACAGGCCTTCTCTTTATAGCCTGCAAAAAGAAGCTTGGCTTATGCCACTGCATGCATACTACCTAATCTACTGCAGTATAATAATAATAATAATAATAATAATAATAATAATAATAATAATAACAACAACAATAATAATAATAACAACAACGAGCAACAACAACAACAACAACAATAATAATAATAATAACAACAACAACAACAATAAGAAGAAGAAGAAGAAAAAGAGAAGAAATCAAAGTTGACAGTATTTGATGAAGCCCTGAACAGAAGTTATCTTTGATTCCCTTTAGTAGCACCCTACCTATAGTCCTCCTTTGAAGAAACATGATGTTGACAATCTATCATGAAAGACAAGTCACATGATGAATGACTTAGATGTTGGGGAGGGTAGCAGAGCTATGCCTTTAGGGCAAAGTAAGTGTTGAGCACAGAGTGAACGGTAAATCTTTGTCACTTTGCTAATACTAACAACATAATATAGTGCTGTTGTATCATCACTGACAAATTACCTAAGGAATAAAACATAATGGTGCATGCTGTTACAGTAAAATAACAACAACAGTACTCTGATGCCATTCAATTCTGAGTTACTTTAACCTATACAAAGCTGACTGTTTTCCTAATAGCACATCCTGAAGTGTTTTATGCATATTGTCCTATACCAATTAGCTATTTGGGTTCTAATTTAATAATGAATGATATGGTTTTTTTATTTGTTTGTTTTTTTGCCTTATTAGCCTTATTAGCTGGATCATCCACTGTACCTCTCAACATGAATGTGCCATTACGCTAGAAATTTTCAAAATTTAAGAATGAGCTCATTAATACAAATTTATGCTATTCTGCTAGATAAAAAAACTCCCAGTTTCTCATCAGTGCCCGCACCTGGAAATTGGCACTGCGTTTCTGTGTTAGATTCTGTGATTGTGATTCTGAGATTGTTTTAGTTCTGTTTGAAATAGTTATATTTTCTAAAGATTTTTGGAACTGCAAGGCTGCTGTTCAGTAGACAGTTGTTCAGAGTTTCAGAGTTTAATACATGTAAAAGACTGGTCATCTAGGGTGTATTATGAAGCAGAAAATTTAAATAAACAAGTACTTCTAAAAGGTTTTTGTTAATTATCCTTGTTTATTTATTCAAAAATCACCTCAAATTCAAATCAAGTTCTTCAGTCATTTTACCTATGTTTAGCTTTAAATGTTTATGGGCATTGACAGTCACCTCATTTCTCTATGTAAAAAAAAAGGAAAAAAAATACCTTTCAAAAAGTTCTGATGATTTTTTTTTATCCAACCCTCTGGAAAACTAATGAGAATTCGGAAGTAGTGTAGTACAAGTACATATTGTAGTGAATGACATTCCCATGATGATATTTCCATCCAATGTGGATAGTAGAATTTTTTTGAACATCTTAGTGTTCCTTGACACTATCCCACACAATCTCAATTCAAATGTAGATAACAGCTGACCAAGCATTTAAAAATGTTCCCGACAAGCAAACTATGTGTCCCAAAAGAAACGTTTCTTATCAGAAGAACCAAAAGACAATCCTAACTCACCCTTCAGGAACCAGGGCCACATCTAACTTGTTTCAGCTCTTCAAACAGGCTGAACTGATTACCTAGTCAACTTTTCTTTGCCACCAACCTAATAATGCTGAAGCCTTCATTACCACCAAGCTAATGAATAGTGAGGAGTAAAGAAGAGGTGTTAACATAGCCACTTATTAACCAACAGTGACCTTCCACATCATAAAACTATGTGCTGTCTAATAAACAGAAGTCCACATGCCTTATCCCCCTGTCCCTTTAACTCAGCGCCTCACCCCTTTATTGTGCTTTAAAGGACAAAATTGGCCATAAACCAAGAACACCTGGAATGCAGTAGAAACAGTAACATGAAAAAAGTAGTGAGTGGATGGAGGACAAGGTCCTTAAGGTGAATTTACACACATATGCTGACAATAAGCTATTTTACAGGTACATTTTGTTCTCAAAGTTACAGTGTAACTCTGCAGACAGTAGAAAGTTCTCAATGATTTGGCATGAGACCCATGGTTCAATTCTTTATGTTGACTTATTTCCTTTTGAGATATGATTTTCTTTTACCAATAACACTGGAGATATATCATATCCTTGCCAATTATAAAAAAAACTTGACTGCAACATACAGTTGCAAAAAAGTTAAATATAGAACACTTAAATGTTTTAATTTGAGCATTTTTTTATACCAAGGAGGATTTCTCATAATGATTTTCACCTATTCAATTTTAACGAGGGCAAAACTATAGATCAGAGGCCCCCAGCCATCAGGCCACAAACTGTAAGCGGGCCATGACACATTTGCTAACCAGCCACATGAAAAGGATAAATATTTTCTGTGTGAAGGAAATTTATTTTTAAATTAGTAAAACATATTTATAGCCTAACATGAGGATATCATATTATTATTATTATTATTATCATTATAGACTTTAACTTCATGCTATTATAGATAGTACAAACCAGGCCCATCCTTGGGCCTAGGGTTAGAGTGAGGTTGACGTCTACTTATTATTATTATTATTATTCATTCATTCATTCATTTTCTGAACTGCTTAATCCTAATTAGTGTCTCAGGGAGGCTGGCACCTAGCTCATCCGACTGTGGGCGAGGGCAGAGTACACCCTGGACAGCTCGCCAGGCCATCGCAGGGCAGAAACATGCTGACGGCTATGTAGCCTACTCTCGGCGAAAATCAGCAGTGGTTCTTTTACATGCCTCTCTCCACAGTGAGAGACATGGCTGGCATTTGATAACCCAGTTAGCTGCACTGGGGGGGGACAGCAGTGACAACTCATTGATATTGGGGCTTGAACCCCCAACCTTGGGATCTGTAATCCAGTCCCTACCATCAGGTCACCACTGCCCTTATTATTATTATTATTATTATTATTATTATTATTATTATTATTATTATTGTTGTTGTTGTTGTTGTTGTTGTTGTTGTTATAGTCTATTCCTGCAGTATTTCCATATTTATCTTTTACACTGCAATCCTTGGGGGCTTTTTTCACCACTTTAAGATTTCTTATCCCTCATGCCCATGGCAGTTTACAGATTTTTAAATTGAGTAATACAAGCATTGTGAGTTCATAACTTACTAAGGTCTGCTTGATCCGTTTTGCCCACTACTTTTGTACTAGCTAGATAACATAAAAACAAATGCTGCTTGAGAGCTTCCCCAAAGGTGAAGGATGATAAAAGCCCACTGCAAGAAAAAAAAAGAAAGGGAAAAAAGCCTTCAAAATGGCATTGCAACATGGAGCATTGCAATGTTTTTAATATATGGCTATTTAATGCTTAATACTTTTGAAATTTCATCACACTTGACCTACTTTAATCTTGAATAGTATAACAAAGCAGCTATAGACCTAAAGAAGTTTTCGTTTTGATTCGTGTTTCCATGCATCCACAGTTGGCTGCTTGGCAAAAGACAAAGGAACACAATGGCGGAGTCCAGCGAAAAATCGACAGTGTACTAAAAACAAATAAAAATTTGAATTGAGTTGCACTGAAAAAGATATCATGTTGAACTGCTTGTTGGCAGAGAGAAACTTCCTGACCCATACAACATCACTGATGAACACTGGGACCACAAAGTTAACAAGTGGCCGAATGAGAATTTTCTAGATATTTAAAACTATCTTATACACTACCCTGAACACACACATGAATAGCTGAAAGCCTACAGATCTTTGTATGGATATAATTATTATCATTCTGGCCACATTTAGGAGGTTTTATATCATGGAAAAATCATCAGCCAGTTTGCAAGGCGGGGTGTGTTGTATTGAGTTAAATTATTATTTTTTTTTAAGTTAACCCTGCTTGCAGACTGAAGTTTTAATATACCATGTCAGTTGTCATTAAAGGCAATCAATATACTGCTGTTACTGGTTGTTTATCACTTAAGCATTCTGATTGCAAAATACAAATATAATGAGCACACTGATCTTATGGGATGAATGAATCACTAGCAGGCTATAATCTCTGAAAAAATCTACCATTGGTACTGTTCTGCTTTGTTATGGATACGGTAGCTGTTTGGAACTGAATTGGAGAGAGAATCCTAGTTGAAATCCCTACAGGTCAAAATCAAGCTAGCCAAAAAAAAGAAAGAAAGAAAAAGTAAACCAACAAATTGATGGTCAATAAATCAAGTAATAGATATTCAAAATTTTTGCACATACCTGTCAAGGAATGTTCACTACATAGTCATTCATGCTCAGAAGGTTCCCACAACTTCTGAGGATCACTCAAGGCTGTCCGTTTAAAAACACTTTGCTAATTTAATTTTGTGTTGCTATCTATGGAATTCCATAAAAATGTATACCTGAATGTTTGACAAAGCTTTCTGTGAACCCAGGGGCACAACAACTGAGTGGTATTCTCTTTGTCACATTAACATAGACTATATGGACAAAAGTTTATGGACACTTGACCTATGTATGTTTCTTGATCATTGAACTCCAGGTTCCATTCCTCTTTGATGTTATAATAAATTTCTCTCTTCTGGGAAGGCTGTCCACTAGATTTTGGAGTGTGGCTGTTGGGATTTGTGATCATTCATCAACAAGAGCATTATTAATGTCAGGCACTGATGTCAGGCGAGGACACCTGGGGCAGTTGCCTTTCTAGTTCATCCCAAACATGTTCAGTGGGGTTGAGGTCAGTGCTCTGTGCAAGCAACTTACACTCTCCCACTCCAACCTTGGCAAAGCATGTCTTCATAGAGCTCACTGTGTGTGCAGGGGGACTGTCATACTAAAACAGCTTTGAGCCTCTTAGTTCTAGCTAAGGGAAATTGTAACCCAACCGCAGATGAAGACATTCTGCACAACTCTGTGCTTTCAACATTGTGGCACCAGCTTTGGGAAGAAGCTACATATGGGTCTGACTGTCAAGTGTCCATAAATGTTTGTTCATTTAGTGTAGGAAAGAATATACTTCAGTTATTAACTTGGACCTGAACTCAATAGTACTTTTGTTTTGCCTACCGAAAAAGTCCGGCTCACTGGACCAGACATCACTAAGTAATGTGTGTATAATGAACTTATATGTAGGTCTAATTGATATTCTGGTTGTGTCGTAACAGCATCCCCCCCTTTTGTTCTAGAGAGTCTTTAATTGAACAAAATTTCCCCACAAACTAAAATAAGAATCAAAACTTCAAAACTATTTGTATAATTTTTGTATTTGTATAACTATACTGGCTTCCAGATTTTAGATAACTAATAAATCATTTGAAAAGACAGCATACGTCTCCTAGATTTTATAAATTAAGGTAAAAATGTGACAAGTATGTAAACTTGTACATCCAGCATAGCATAAGTACATTTCAGATTTACATGATCATTAGTACTGCTTATGATCTTCTAAAATATCTGATATTTGTCAGAAATTAAAAACAGGGCAGTGGAGGCCCGGTGGTAGGGTGCTGGATTAATGATCCGAAGGTTCAAACCCTACCATCACTACTGAAACACCCCCCACCCCACCCCCAATGCAGCCAACAGGGTTATTAAAGGCCAGCCATGGGGCATGTAAAAGAACCATTGTGTCGTTTGTAAAGACTAGGCTGCATAGCCATCAGCATGTTTCTGCCCTGCGATGGCCTGGCAAGCTGTCCAGGGTGTACTCTGCCCTCGCCCAGAGTCAGCCGAGATGGGCACCAGTCTCCCCGCAACCCTAATTAGGATTAAGCAGTTCAGAAAATGAACGAATGATGAGTTATACAGTATATAGGCTAAATGTATGGGCAACTAGTATCCCCTAATATTAAAATGAAAATTTTTTGGGATCACATATTTACATAATTAGCCGAGCAACGATGCTTAAATATTTATAGTTTTCTAAATGTATTGCTTCTTTTACACAGGAAGGTAAAGAGAAATCTGCTTTATCAGTCATTTTCTGAGGAAATTTATTCTCTCCGAGATAAAAAAAAATAATAATAACCCTCATTCTGTGGAATCTAATAAATTGATTAATACAGTTCTGAATATGTCTCTAGATGTATAATCTGCAACTAACAGTTTACACTGCCTTAAAGCTAAATGAGTTTTGAATATTCTACATGGGAATAGCGCGATCTGTGGATCAAAATATTATCCTGAGTGGATAATGCTTGAACCAAAAATGTTGTTTTAGTTAGCTTTTCTTATGTTTCCACATAGCATATACTAAAACTTTAAATGAGTTTAAAAACACACTATTATGGAGAGTGATTTTCTTATGTTTCTGTGTAGTATACTAAAATTCTGAATTAGTTTAAGATTATGCCATTAGCTACACAGCGCTTAGTTTCGCTCGGAGGTCACCTGACCTGCCTCTGTAATGGTTATAATGTGTAAAAATACAATATAAATTTTTAGATTTACTGCGTTTTTCTTTTTATCTTCCTGTGTAGTATATACTAAACATTTATTTGCCTCAGGCTCAGAGGATGTCACTGGACTTAATATTTCCCTTGATATTCCTCCCCTTGGAACTATTCAATAACACCACATCTGAATAATTTGTTAATTATGACTTTTATTTGGTGATAGTAAGAGTATGCATGCTTATAGCTATACTTCTTGATCATTTGCCCAGTTTTATTTCCCAGTTCAATCTGGACAGCTTCAGTGATGATCTGATAAATCATATAAAAAAAAGTCTCAGAATGTCTTATTTTCCCAAATTTTGGAGTACCACAGCAGACTGAGCCTGTCAAAAGAGCTTAGGCTGAAAATTCCCCATGCAAAAATAACTGATCAGAAGATATTCACCTGTGTGATATACTTGGGTTTCCATTTCAAGTAACAATTTACAGTATGTGTATTCTCAGATAACACTGAACAATACACAGCACACTGAAGTAATCATATTCATTAAATGATATAATGAAATTAATGAAAAATACATGGATCAGTGATATCGCTCTTGGATAGGGCTTTGCTAAGTGCCTCAATGCATAGATACAGCAAGGCCCTGTAAGACATCTGCTTGATCTGTTTGCCCCTTCTGTAGTCTTCCATATGAGCAATTCCTTGGTTTACACCTCTCTTCTTCACAGACCCACGTGAAAAGGACAAGGGAGATAATGCAACCCTGAAATATGCAGCTGGCGGGTACTTTTCAGCAACTGGCTACAAGTTTCATATAGGGCTGCCATTATAAATTATTTTGATAATCAAATAGATGAAAGCTTTCTTCTATTAATAGTCAATTCTATATGGTATCTTAAAACCTGCCTATACAAATATAGTAATAGAGAGGGGTTTTGGGTTTTTTACATAAATGCTACATGTAAGTGTAAGCAATATTATATAAATGTGCTTCATATAAATTTACAACATATTGTATTAATCTCTATCCATCAACTCTTACTTTTTAATGACAAACCAACTTCTAATAGTAATTTTTATAATACAGAATGTTCAAAATTTAAACGTGTTAAATCATGAATGGCTTTCCAGAATGAACATACACTTCCAGTTCCAGCATAGTTGGGATGCTGTGTAAAATGTACAAAAATATTAATTTGCAATGTTTGGCAAATCTCATGAAACTTTTCATTCATTCATCCATTTGCTGAAGCGCTTAATCGTAAATAGGGATTACTCGGAGGCCGGTGCCCATCTCACCCGACTCTGGGCGAGGGCAGGGTACACCCTGGACAGCTCGCCAGGCCATCGCGGCTCCTATATTTTATTTAAAATAGAACATAAAAAATATATCAGTTATTGAAAACAAGACAATTTATTTCATGAAAAATATTAACTTATGTAGAATTTGATGGCAGAAACGTGGCTCCAAAAAAAATTGGGAGGAGGCAACAAAAGACAGGAAATGCATGTGGTACATGAGGATGGCATGAGGAACATTTTACAGCTAATTTGTGTAATTGGCAGCAAGTCAGTAACGTGATTGGGTATAAAAAGAGCATCTGGGCAGAGGTTCACCAATCCCGAAAGAAATTAGTTATGGAACAATTGCGAATAAAATTGCAAAGACTTTAAAAATCTCATCATCTACAGTACACCATCAACAAAAGATTCAGAGAATCTGGAGGAATGTCTGTGCATGAGATTTCATCAGATTCTCCAGAAGGCAGAAAATTGATGTTTGCGGCCTGTGATTCTGTCATGGAAATAACTACATGGGCACAGGAATACTTCCATGCCATCTACAAATGCAGGTTACATTTCTATCATGCAAAGATAAGCCGTATGTGAACATGATCCAGTAACGCCACCGTCTTCTCTGGGCCACAGTTTATTTAAAATGGACAAAGGGAAAGTGGAAATTGTTCTCATTCATTCATTCATTCATTCATTTTCCAAACCACTTAATCCTAACTAGGGTCCCGGGGAGTCTGGTGCCTATCTCAGCCGACTCTGGGTGAAGGTGGGGTACACCCTAAACAGCTCGCGAGACCATTTCAGGGCCAACACACATACAATTATTCACATTACACTCACCTGGCACAGTTTGGAATAGTTAGTTAGCCTCCTGTTCATGTTTTTGGACTGTCAGAGGAAACCGGAGTACCCAGAGGAAACCTACGCAAGCACTGGGAGTAAATGCAAACTCCACACAGAAACAGCCTGCCATGTCAGTGGCAAAGTAGCTTTTTTTTCTCTTTTTCCATGTTTTTTTAAAACAGATGGGCTAGAAAAACATAGAGCCCAATCTCGACCTCACTGTGGGGGCGGAGTATTGACAACTCAGGTTATGTAGGCATTGTTTCAGCAGGGCTGGACGTTTGGTCAGAAAACTCTGAGAGGCAGTGTCCTGTTCGAACAGCCAACATGGGCTCACTGCAGCAGTGTGGCTGGTTGCTTTCACTGGTGTCAACAGACCACAGAATTACTGAAGTCAGTGCTGTAACAAATAATCCGATGATGTAGACAGTACATGAATGACACATTACACGTATATTAATTTACCGTGGAGTTACTAATAATGGTCAACTTGATCAACGTCACATGCAGTATTTCTTCTAATGTTTGAATTGTCTGAAATTATATTGACACTGCTTGATGATGGGTGTCATGAAATTGGCATGATCCTTCCTTATTTTAAGGTTTTTGATGGCATAACTTAGTAAAAAAAACAAAAAGTGCATTTTTCTAGTTTGGGAAACTGAAACTGCTGAAAAAGTGATCTTTCCTCAAGTGTGCACTAAGCTATGAGTTGTCTTTTTCTTTAATATTTACATGGTTTCAGTGTCAATAAGCTGTGCGTTTACAACTGAGCAAGGGCCTTGCTCAAGAGCCAAACAGTGAACCCCAACCTTTGGGTGAATGATCCAGAACTTTAACCACTGAGCCACCATTTGCCAAGTTGAGTACTAGTCAGCTGAAATTGCCACAGTTATAAGTGAAAGTGTTAAACATAGTGGAACGTAGAAAATTAGGATGCCTCCACACTTGGTTTTTCTTGTTTAAAGTTGAGTGTGGTTATTTCCCCTCCCTCTGCCCCCACTGGCCTCTGTTCATATTATATTATTGTTTGTGAACCCTTTATCTTCATTACCGCAGAAGGAACATGCTGCCTTTATTTACCAGTGGTGCTAGGCAATCATATACAACAGAGACACGAAAGAAAGACAAAACAGAAAACCAAACTGTATTTAGTTTTTTATTTTTATTTTATTTTATAATTTTATTTATTTATGTATTTATTTATTTTTGGATGGTGTCAGCACCATAATACCCATGTGCATGATTTTCATTAAGCCATAAATGCATCCCGATGTCTGAGAGAACCCCTTTTGCTTCATATACTAACTGAAAATGATGAATATGTCAGTATTCGGATGATTCGCACCAAACGTTCCAGTGTGAAAGCACCCTTAGGTCCATCATGGTCATGTTTGTTTGCTGCAGTGTGTTCTTTGAAATGGAGTTTATCACTGATTCCAGCATTGACCTGACAAAATTCCCTGATGACAACTCCCTGTTCCCAATGTGATAGTTTCATTTGGGAGGTGAGAGTTCATTGGGTAACATACTAAAATACTTCTGATTATAGATATGCTCACGTTGGCCTAACAAAGCACAAGAAAGAGCTGAAAAAAATAGACACAGCTGAGTTTGATAAAAAGGATCGAGGGCAGTGGTTAGACAAACAGGAAATGAACAGGAGGGCTCTCTACAAATGTGTGGTCCATTGGCCCTGTTAATGGTGGTTAGAGGGCTTGTAGAGCATTTGGCAGCCCTGCAGCTGTTACTACTCTTATAGAGTCAAGAGTGCTTGACCCTCACTGCTTGCTTTGTGCCTGGGGAAAACACTCCCTTTTATAATTCATAACAGGAATCAGACATCCCATGGCACACTGCAGACTCCCTTCAGGTTTGGATAAGTGTAAAAATCAAAGTATTACATTATATGTGAGACAGGTTGTGTTCCAAAAGAGCAAATGCATTCCCTTTTACAGGTTGAAAAAGAAAAACTAAATTTTACCTGCTCTTTTGAGTTATGTGAAATTTCCCTTCATGTACTTTGTATGTGATCTACATTATAGGCCAAAAGTGTTAAAAGTGTGTGGACACCTGATCATCACACCCATATTTGGGTCTTCTCTAAACTGTTGCTACAAATTTTATGAAAGAATTGTCTAGAATATCATAAGAATATCTAACATTAAGATTTTCCTTTATTGGAACTAAGGGTCTCAAGCCTATTCTAATATGATTGCACTTATGTGAGGTTTATGAAGACAGTTCCCCCAGAATGCATTGGAGGAAATCGAACAGCCCACATAAAACCCTGACCTCAACCTCACTGAACACCTCTAGGATGAACTAGAACACTGACAGTGATATAGGCATCCACAGCTGACATCAGTGCAGGCCTCATTAACTGTTTTACAGCAGTAGGTTTGCAAAATCTAGTGACCAGCCTCCCCTGAAGAGTGGAGGATATAACAACAGAGGGTGAATATGTTTGGAAGGGGATGATCTGGAAGCACTTATGGATGGGCTTGGGCAGGTGTCCGCATACTTTTGACCATATAGTGTGTATTAAAATTGTTCTCATTTTCTTATTCCACAAAAAAAGTGAAAGGCTGGAGAGGTGGATGGATGGAGAAGCAGTAAAATGCACTGACGCACTATTTATTATTCACCCAAAGATGTAAAGTGGGTACAGCAAAAATCATATTGCACTTATAGAATATATTTTACTTATAATGTAAATATAATGAGAGGGAACAGCTGCATTTTAGTATATATATATATATATATATATATATATATATATATATATAAAA
>JAQMYF010000001.1:18065161-18076816 GCA_030014195.1 Neosilurus mollespiculum
TTTAAAAAGCAGCTGAAGACACTGTTATTTAGACAAGCTTTTAGTTAAATGCACTATTTATTGTTATGAGCTGTTTAGCACTTTGTGATTTTTATCTGTGAAAGGTGCTATATTAATAAAGTTTACTTTCTTACTGTTCTAAATTGCCCCTAGGTGTGAGAGTGAGTGCAAATGGTTGTATGTGTTAGCCTGGCGAGCTGTTCAGGGTGTACCCTGCCTTTGCCCAGTGTCTGCTGAGATAGGTGCCAGCCTCCCTGTGACCCTCATGAGGACTAACCAGCTTAGAAAATTAATGAATGTATGAGAATTGGTTGAATTTGCATGTATTGATACAATCACAACATTGTAAATTCCTGAAGGGACTGTCACTAGTAGGTCATGTAACCTAGACAGCAGCTTAGTGAACTAACTAAATATAGAGAACTGCCAAGAGTTGATTGAGAGCCTTTTTTTCCACCTGTGGAGGATTTCTTACTGCCAATTTTAGAAAGCTAATAGGAAGTCTGGACACTGTTAACACTTTACAAAAAGTTGAATACACAATGTTTCTGTATTGAACTTTCTGGGAAGCATTAAAAGTGTGCAAACATTTTATTAGCTTAACTTATTTTTGCTCCAGCATCATAGCTTGGGATGTACATACTCTGTACATACAACTTACTAGGACCTTCACCCTCATCTGTTAACTTAGTTATGTCATATGATTTTGGAGTTGTGCTATGATCTTTTGAGCCAAAGTTGACTGTCAGTGGTGGTGCATTGACCAAAAGCTACAGGGTCATCATCAAGGGACAACTGACCTGCCAGAGAACGTTAAACTTACATTGATTCTCTTTGCTTATATAAAAGCCCTGATAATGGATAATGATATAATTGTGTTTTGGATCAGTCTGAGATCATAAGGATTTCAGAGCATTGAACAAAATGGATGAGCAAAGATGGTAAATCCTTATTCCAAAAGTCACATAACTACTAACCTGCAGAAATTTCACCCCGTTCAAAATAAACTCCCAACCAAGTTATATAAATATAAAATTTCCCAACCAAGAGATGGTTGAAAATAATGGCAATAGCTGCAGGACTCTCCACCTTATCGTGCTAAAGAGGTTTGCGTTTCCTAATGATCCTGGGAGCTATGTTGTCGGGGACATTATGCCCCTGGTAGGGTCACCTAAGGCAAACAGGTCCTATGTGAAGGTCCAGACTAAGCGGGGTTCATAAAACCTCTATGAGCAATATTATTTCAAGGACACAGTTTCCCTTGCCCAGATGCGGGTTACCGGGGTCCCCCCCTCCCCCTGCTGGCTCCAAAGGCAGGGGATGCCACCCTCCAGACCTGGGAGATTCAAGTATGTAGTTAGGGTCTTCTGGGAACATTTGCTGTCTCCTGTCAGAAGGGCCTTCAACTCCCACCTCCGGCAGAGCTACAACCACATCCCAATGGAGGATGTAGAGTCCAAATGGGCCATGTTCCATGTCTCCATTATTGAGGCGGCAGCCCGGAGCTGTGGCGGGAAGGTCATCAGTGCCTGTCATGGGGGCAACCCCCAAACCAGGTCGTGGACACCTGCGGTGAAGGGGGCTGTCAAGCAGAAGAAGGCGGCCTATTGGCTCCTTTTGGCCTGTGGGACTCCCAAGGCAGTGGACGGGTACCGACAGGCCAAACGTGCTGCAGTCCAGGCTGTCGCCAATCTCGGGTGTGGGAGGAGTTCAGTGAGGGCCTAGAAAAAGACTATCGGTTGGCCTCGAAAAGGTTCTGGACCATCATCCAATGCCTCAGAAGGGGGAAGTAGTATTTCACAAACACTGTTTACAGTGGAAGTGGGGAACTGCTCACCTCGACTGGGGAGGTTGTCAGGAGGTGGAAGGAATATGTGAAAGACCTCCACAATTCCACCAACTGTGGAAGGGGAAGAGCCTGGGGGTTCAGAAGGGGTCTGCCCATCACTGGGGCAGAGGTCGCCGAGGTAGTTAAAAAACTCAGCAGCCGGGCCCTGGGAATGGGCGAGATCCGCCCTGAATACCTCAAGGCTCTAGATGTTGTAGGATTGTCTTGGTTGACACATCTCAGCAACATCTCATGGTCATCGGGGGCTGTATCTCTGGAATGTCAATCCAGGCTTGTAGTTCCACTTTTTAAAAAAGGGGACTGGAGTGAACCAGCTTATGGAATCATGGAATCACACTCCTCAGCCTACAGGGGTAAGTCTATTCAGGAGTACTGGAGAGGAGGACCCGACTGGTTGAAGTTCGGATTCAGGGGGAACAATGTGATTTTCGTCCTGGCCACAACACTCTTAACCAGCTCTACACACTCTAGAGGATCCTGGAGAGGGCATGGGAATTTGCCCAACCTGTCCACATGTGCTTTGTGGACTTGGAGAAAGCTTTCAGTCGTGTCCCTCGGGCTATCTTGTGGGGTGTGTTAAGAGAATATGGTATACCAGACTGGTTGCTATGGGCCGTTTGGTCTCTGTATTGCTGGAGCCTGAGCTTGGTCCGCATTGGTAACAACATGTCGAATTTTCTTCCGGTGGGGGTTGGACTCTGCCAAGGCTGTCCTTGTCACCGGTTCTGTCCGTGATATTTATGGATAGAATTTCTAGGCACTGACAAGGTGTTGATGGGGATGACGTTGTCCTTTTGGCTTCATTGAGCCAGGACCTCCAGCTCTCACTGGAGCGATTTGCAGCTGAGTGTGAATCAGCACCTCAAAGTGAGGCCATGGTTCTCAGCCGGAAAAGTGTAGAATGCACCCTCTGAGTCCGGAATGAGGTCCTTTCTCCAAGTAGAGGAGTTCAAGTATCTCGGGGTCTTGTTCATGAGTGAGGGAAGGATAAAGCAGGAGATCGACAGGCGGATCGGTGCAGCCTCTGCTGTAAAGCGGAGCTTGTATCAGTCCGTCATGGTAAGAGGGAGCTCAGTCGGAAGGCTAAGCTCCCAATTTACCAGTTGATTAACATTCCTACCCTCACCAATGGTCACGAGCTTTGGGTAATAACCGAAAGAACAAGATCGCGAATACAAGTGGCTGAAATGAGCTTCCTTTGCATGGTGACAGGGATCTCCCTCAGAGATAGGGTGAGAAGTTCTGTCATTCAGGAGGAGCTTAGAGTAGAACCGCTGCTCCTCTGCGTTGAGAGGAACCAGTTGAGGTGGCTTGTTGTGTGGACCCTGGAACAAGCGGAAGCAGATGAAGATGAAGAAGTAGTTGCAGGAAGTTTCACAATCTGAGAGACACCACCGACCATGTTTGATGGGACGTACTAAGAACATTTAGTGGATAAACACAAAATTCTTTTTTTTAAGAATCTCATTTTCCCAGAAGTAACAAATTATTGTTTCCATTATTATGGAAACAAATTCATCCAAATCTATCAGTCCATTATTTATTCTGCATATCCATTAGGGTGGCAGGAGAACCTGAAGCCAATCCCAGGCAAAAGGCAGAGGATATCCTGAACAGGTCAGGGCTCAGTGAATCAAAAAGCAAATGCTGTTTTGACTTTAGGGTTATTTAAATAAAAACAAGAAAAATGCAGTCTGGGAATCCATGCTTTAAAATTTTTGCTTTCCTGTCAGTTTAATAACTTTATGAAACAATTTCATAAAGAGTACATCTGCCACACAGCAAGCATGCCCTAGGTTTGAGTCCCGGGCTTTGAGTTTTCATGTTCTCATGTTCTCCCATGTTTCCTCTGGATGCTTCAGTTTCCTTTCACAGTCCAGAGGCATGCACATTAGGCTAATTTGGCTGTTCCAAATTGTCTGTAGGTGTAAGCGGAAATGGTTGTGTGTGTTGGCCCTGTGATGGACTGGTGAGCTGTTCAGGCTCCAGCCTCCCTGCAACCTTAATAGGATTAAGCGGTTCAGCATATTATTGAATAATTCATGAATGGTGACATGGTAGCGTTAGTGTTAGTACTTCCACCTCATAGTAAAATGGTCCTGAATTCAAGCCCTGTGCCCGCTGAAGGTGTTTCTGTGTGGAGTTTGCATGTCTTCCCCATGCTTGTGTGGGATTCCTCCAGATGCTTGGGTTTCTTCTTTAGTCCAAAGACATGCATATTAGGCATACTCGATTCTCCAATTTTCTATGGTCTGCAACCCTAATAAAGAATAAAGCAGGCTGGCAAATGAAATGAATAAATGAAAAATTCATAAAGTCATGAGACTGAAACCTTAATTTGCTGTAGCCTCTTCCTACAATACCACAAATGTCACTAATACTCTTTTTCTCTACTTTCACTTTGTTCATGTCTTGCTTTTACTCCCTCTCCCTCTTATTTTATCTTTCTCTATTTTTGTTTCCGTTTGGCCAGCCTACATCAGTCAGTGTATCATATCAGAAGTAAGATAACCTTTTTTCCCCCCACATTGCCTCATCTGTGATGAGTACAAAGGCATACCAATGCTTTTAATTCTTTTCCATCAAGCTGCATGCTTTTGGGGTGAGGTCTGGCTTAAAAAGGTGGGATTGTTAGAAGTCTATCTTACCCACACCTACAGATATTACACATTACTCTTAGATCAGAGTCTTGCCTAAAGACAACTGGACAAACAATTCTTAACAGGGTTAAACTACAGGTTAACTGGGTAGGTGCTCAGTAAACATCCTTGCTCTTTCATTCTCCATAATGGCTCTAAAATGGACTGAAATAACATTCTCTGTGTTGTTGCATACAGTACTGTATACAGTAAAGAGTAGTTTCATGAGAAAAATACCAAACGACTGAAAATAAAAGAGTGATCACACAATCACTGGACTTGAATGTAACATTTCTTGATATTTGATCTGGCAAGCTGTTCAGGGTGTATCCTGCCTTCACCCAGAGTCAGCTGAGATAGGCTCCAACCTCCCCATGACCCTAGTGGGATTAAGTGGTTGGGTAAATGGATAGGTGGATAGATATCCTGATATTCTGCACTGAACAGATCTTAGACGACAACATAACCAAAGCTAAGGCTGTCCTCGTTGATATGATTCATATACATTTTCAATAAAAAGTTCTATCTGACCTCCGATTGACCTCTTAATATATTCATTAGCCACCAAAACTACAAAAACAACCCTAAATTAATATATTACTCTATATGGACAAATGTACAGTATGTGGACACCTGAGCATCACACCCATATGTGGGTCTTCTCCAAACTATTGGTTGGAAGTTGGAAGCACCAAGATGAATGCCTATAGTATACTGTAGCATTACAATTTCCCCTCACTGAAACTATGGTGTTTGATGTTCTTCCAGCATGGCAAAATCTCCTGTGCTCAAAACAACCTCCATAAAGACATGGTTCACCAAGTTTGGAGTGTGAAAACTTGAGTGGTTGGCACAGAGTGACCTTAACACCATTGAACACCTTTGGGATGAACTAAAACCGCACCTGTACCCCAGACCTTTTAGCATGACTTCACTGACGCTCTTGTAGTTAAATGAGCACATATTCCCATAATTCCATCCCAGAAGAGTGGAGGTTATTGGAACACCAGGGGGGACAAAATTTGGAATGGGATGTTCAAAAGGCAAGACTTGAAGACTTGAACTCATTCCAGACCCGGAGTGTGCATTCCACCCTTTTCCAGGTGAGAACCATGACCTCGGACTTTAAGGTGCTGATTCTTACCCGGCCGCTTCACACTCAGCTGTGAATCGCTCCAGCAAGAGCTGGAGGTCCCAGCTTGATGAAACCAAAAGAAACAAGATCCCAGATACAAGCGGCTGAAATGAGCTTCTTTTTCAGTGTGGCAGTGCTCTCCCTCAGAGATAGGGTTAGAAGTTCTGTCATCTGGGAGGAGCTCAGAGTAGAACCGCTGCTCCTCCGCATTGAAAGGAGCCAGTTGAGGTGGCTCGGGCATCTGATTAGAATGCTTCCTGAACCCTTCCCTAGTGTGGTGTTTCAGGCATGCCCGATCGGGAAGAGACCCTGGGGTCGTCCCAGAACACGCTGGAGGGACTATGTCTCTCGTCTGGTCTGGGAACGCCTCAGTGTCTCCCTGGAAGAGCTGGAGGAAGTGGCTGGGGAGAGGGACGTCTGAACCTCACTGCTTAGCCTGCTGCCCCTGCAACCTGACCCCAGATCAAGAGAAAGAAGATGAGTGACTGACTGTTCAAAAGGCAGATTGGAGTTGTGGTTAGCATGACCACCTCACAACAAGAAGGTCCTGGATTCAAGTCCTGTGGAGTTTGCATGTTCTCCAAGAGTTTGTGTCATTTTTTTGTGGGTACTCCAGTTTCCTCCCACAGTCCAAAATATGCACATTAGGCCAATTGGCAGTTCCAGATAAAAATACAAACCATGTAGCAGGAAATTTACTATAGTTTAACTTGAAGTGTAGTTGGATTTCTTATAACTGTAATAGTAATTGAAGTCCTGAATTAGTCATTCATTCATTCATTTTCAGAACCGCTTAATCCTAATAAGGGCCATTCCTGTCCTGAATAATTATAATAAAATAGTTAATATCACCAGCAGTGAAACGTCATCACACTTAGGTCAGTATGTTTAGGTCCATATGGATCAACGTCAGCAGGAGCGAGGGGCATCTAATTTGACAACTCCAGCCAGTAGAAGCACATCAAGATGGATCACAGGATCCAGAGAGCAGAAGGATCAGGATCACTGGTATCTCAGAAGTAGCATGTGTTCTTTCAGCTATATAAAGTATAAATGTATCATCCTATAATTTCAGAACACATTAAAATACCTAAATATACTTGCAGTATTATACAGAGTCCTGCTCTAACCAAAACAATCTTGATTTGGCAATACCATTCTATAAGCTACTGCTTTAACATGTTCTATATGAATCACATCATATAAGTGGCTTGTTTGTGTGTGTGTGTGTGTGTGTGTGTGTGTGTGTGTGTGTGTGTGTGTGTGTGTGTGTTTGTGTGTTTGTGTGTGTGTGTGTGTGTGTGTGTGTTTGCATGCCTGGCAGGGATCTGTAGTCTCATTACATAAAGGGAATGGCGTGTAAAAGCTCTAACTCTGACGGCATGTCATTTTGTTTTTCAGCCCACTATACCCTCAAATTCACACTGGCCCACAATCAGGTAGGAACAGAGATGAAAGGAATAAGACAGCAAAAACTCTAAGGGAGAAGAAAAATGGAGACCAGAAAAATTGGCTACAGATAATTAAAGGGGAGAGTTGTGTCATACCAGGGCATTAGAGAATTACTGTGATATCCAAGAAATGCTTCAGAGGTCTATAATCTGTGCCTGCTAAAATGCGGCATGATCATGAAGAGAAGTATGAGGCAGACGAGCTCACAGTCATGTCCTTGTTAAACAAAGGCCAAATGGAAAAGTAAGCCTTGGATAACACTGTGTCATCTTACACAGAATATAAATATAAGTTAGATGGTGCACAGAAAGAGCACGGCTTTTTTTCTTCTAACTGTTTAAAGTTATTTGCATTTTCTGTGCTTAACATTTCATAAGAATAGCATCCAATCAGTGAAGAAGACAGTCACTGTAACACTGGGGCAAATAGCATTCGATTGTTCTAAATGCATTTCATTTTGGACTGTAATAGTGAAGGCTGTACAGTGGCTCAGTGGTTAGCATTGTCGCCTCACAGCCAGTAGGTCTAGTGTCAAGTGTCTTTCTGAGTCGAGTTTGTATTTTATGCCTGTGCTTGTGTGTGTTTGTTCCATGTGTTTCAGTTTCCTCCCACAGTCCAAAGACAATCACAGTGTGATTGACTATTTGTGTCTGAGTTGGCCCTGCAATAGACTAGCGACCTGTTTAAGATGTGCCCACCCTCTCATCCAAAGTCACCTGGGATTGTCTCCAGCTTCCACACTACCCTGATGGATAAGTGGTATAAATAATGGATGGATAGATATACTGTATATTCATAGACTAAGAATATTTACCTAAATTGAACTAGACAGTCAAACAGATCAGCCCTCCTTAACCTTTCCACTTTTCTTTCATAAATCATAGCTTATTTTTCAAGGACAACAATTTAACATTAGTGACACAATATTGAAATGCTTTAAGTGATCTGTGACAAAAGTACCATTCACTGGTCTCTCAACAGTCTTATTTTAATGGAAATAAAAACAAAGCATTTATTGTACAACAATACAACTAAAAGACACCATGTTCCATATATGTAGCAACTAAAAAAACATCAGCTAATAAGGACATATTTAGTGAAGAGTTTTATTTGTAGCTTGCAAAAGTAGCTGAATGTCTCACTGAATATTTGATTTATTTTGTTTACAGCTAACTGCATGGTGGTATAGTAGTTAGCACATCCTCCTCATAGCAAGGAGGTCCTGAGTTCAAGTCCTGGGCTCAGAGGGGGCATTTCTATGTGGAGTTTGCATGTTCTCCTGGTGCTTGTGTGGCTTTCCTCCAGGAACTTTGGTTCCTCCTACAGTCCAAAGACATGCACATTAGGCTATTTGGCTGTTTAACATTATCAGCAAGTAAAACATATAATTTTACTGTTTTATTAGCTGAAATAGGTCAAGGGTACAAAATATTGCACTCTTACGATGAACTTGCTAATCAGATCCTACATTTAATAACAGTTAAATGGAAAATGTCACCAATGGCCAATAATAAATTGGTAAAACACTCTCCCAAAAAGTCATCTATCCACTGACTTGTACAAATTCTACTTACTTTAAACTGAACTATATTTTAAAACCACTGGATGGCTGGAAAAGGGGAAAGTGCATGAAAAGTGCATCAGTGTAAAATGCTTTCTGAGAATGAGCTGGCTCACCTCACCCACCATGTAGGGCATTATACATTCTAGAGAGCTTTTACTTGGATGAAGAAAAGATCAGTAAAGCATTTTACCAATGATTTTGAAAAGCTATAAACTTTTGTTTTGCCTATATTTAGGATATGCTATTGTAGCCCACTATTATCCATACCCCATAGATTGGAGGGACAGGGGTTCGAGCCACATCACTGCAAAGAGTCTTATTTGCTCAAAGCTATTTACACTGACCCAACACAGAAGCTGTAAAAGGTTTAAAAAGATCAGGGGGAAAAAGAAGAGGAATATTGTGCATTAAAACGACCTGACAAATCTATGACCAGGCAACTCCATATGTAGTAAGCATATATGTAATGCACTGAGTGTTTTGACACCTTTCTATCATATCCAGCATTAACAGTTTGTGCTACAGTAGCTCTTCTAGTAGATCAGACCAGATGTACTACCCTTTAATCCCCATTAACAACAGTGAGCTTTGGGCACCCGTGACACTCTTTAGTTATTTATTTCATAACTTAAAGTCACAAATTGAGAGAAAACTTTAAAGATGAAATTGATTCAATATTTTGTTACATCTAAATATTTTGTTACAATGTAAAAGATTAACATATAGTATGACATTAATTCATTCATTCATTTTCCAAATTGCTTAATCCTAATTAGGGTTGCAGGAAGGCTGGTGCCCATCTCAGCCAACTCTGTGCGAGGGTGGCGTACACCCTGGACAGCTCGCCAGGGTACAAACAAGCTGATGGCACCCCAGTGGCCTACTCTTTTCGAACAACATAAATGGTTCTTTTACATGCCTCTCGCCATAGACAGCAAGAGACATTTGATGACCCAGTTAGCTGCACTGGAGGTATAGTATGACATATAAACATTTATCCTCTCCTTATTCACTAGACATGAGCCACAATTAGACATTCTGATTGGCGGCTCCACTACTAGGATATCACGTCATATCCTGGTACTACTTACATCACTTCAGGAAAAAAAATGGAAGCAGTCATGACACATTCTAAGCTGAAAAACTAACACTAGCAAACCAGTTCTTCCATTCATTTTAAACTTATTACATGAAAAGGAACAATGTTTGCAATGAAAATATTTGGTGAATGTATTTTTTTAATTTAAAGAATGAAATGCTTTGTTTGTTTTTTTATTGGTTGCTGCAAGGAACAGGACTCCAGCTAACCAGCTAGCTAAGTGCTAAATGAGTCTTTCATAAAGTACTTTAAAGCAAGAACCTCTTTTAATTTTCAAGAATTGAAATGAAGTAATACAAATAATGTATTTCTTACAATTCCGTGAATACAATCACATAGTGATATTCTGCTCCCAAAGATCAGATATGACTAATAGCTATATGAGTTCATATCCAGTCTGAGGTCTTGGAATAACTGTTAAATATTTATGTTGAATATCACTATTAAAATCATCAAAAATACGAAAGAGGTACTTTAATAATCATTTAACATCTTTCTTACTGCAGTTCATCCACTTGTTGTGTCAGCTAAAATATATCTATTCCATATTACTCATCCTGGGCAAGTATAAAAGATTTATTTGTTTAATTGTAAATTTGTGCATTTGTTTGTTTGTTTGTTTGTTTATGGTCAGCCTGGACAGCCTGTTTGGCTTCCTCCTCCCATTTATGGTCTTTCCGCTCTGTGCCTACTCTGCTCTGATTGGTTGCCTTTTGACTCAATCTCTAGTGTGCAACCTCTAAAAAAATTTAAACTGTGGAAATCCTTGTGTTTATGGCCAGCTCTTACAGCCCAGAGGGAAAATCATGCACTAGCCTCATTATTTCATACTCTGGAGTTGTCAAGCATGGCTATTCAGGACTGTAACAACATTTATGAGTCAAAAACATGGACAAAGCATAATGACTCCTCTTTAATTATCATGACCATTTATTTAAATTTAAATGGTAAATATAAATAGTAAAGATAAAAGTATACAACCAAAACATTAAAATATTTATACTTCATTTTTAATCATCACTACATAGCCATTGTTTTATTATAAATTAAATTGTTGACTATGTCCTTACATGTTTATAATCATCATTAAATTATAAAATTAAATCTTATATTTTTGTCAGTTGTTTTTTGCTTGCCACATGGTTCGCATATACCAATATAAGAACTGAGTTGTGCTTAAAAATATAAAAAAAAAAAAAAAAGATTTTTTTTGAGGGGTTTATGACAATAGGATCAGTCTTCTAATAAACGTTATCAGTGGCTTTTAAGGGTATGAAACATGCCGGTGCAGGTATTAAAAAGAGTAAATTAGAAGTTGTAAATTCTACAAATCCTAAATTACACTTTCAAATATTAATTAGTGTGTCAGAAACTACCACTTAGTCTGGACATCATGAATGATACACTGAGAAACATTCCCACTAAACGACAGGATGAGTAACACACTGAACAGAATAGCAGATTGCACAGGGCTGAGGTTCAGGGTTTAAAGGGAGGGGGGTTAATAAGGGCAACCTTTGTGTTTTAAACCTTCGTTTGTATGATTCATGTGATCTGCACCTCAATTAGCACACTCCCCAGTAGTCACATCCGCTGTCCGTGACGCAAATTTGTCTGGAAGGCCGCTCTGCTTTAAGCTTGCTCAGGTTGGACCACCTCCACCATCACCCCAGCCTTCCTGAACCACTCACTTTCTGAATGATCTCTAAAAACATATACAAATGTGACACAGAGACTCAGATATACTCCAGGGCTGCATTCTGGTGAGGGAAATCAGCACCAGTCACAGGATGTGACCAAAACCTCTCTCTCCTTTTTCTGCAAGATCAATCAAATGTCCCCCCAATACAAATTGTGTGTGTTTGTGTGTGTGTGTGTGTGTGTGTGTGTGTGTGTGTGTGTGGGGGTGTGTGGGGG
>JAQMYF010000001.1:18118614-18131400 GCA_030014195.1 Neosilurus mollespiculum
CCGGAGTACCCGAAGGAAACCCACGCAAGCACAGGGAGAACATGCAAACTCCACACAGAAACGCCCGAGCTGGGAATTAAACCCAGGACCTTCTTGCTGTGAGGCGGACGTGCTAACCACTGTGCCACCGTGCCGCCCCTAATATGTCTTTTCTAAAACTGATTTCAACCGTGCACCTTTCTGTGGCTTGCTTTCAGAATCCTGAAACAAATTTCGACATGTAAAGAAGTGTCTTCCCATTGCAGCAGCCGATTTGAGTACTACAAATCTCCCACTAGTATTTCATTAGTTTTTATGTCAAATAAAAAATGCAGTTATAAATTTCACATGAAGTAGATTAAGGGCGGCACGGTGATATAGTGGTTACCACTTTCACCTCACAGCAAGAAGGTCCTGGGTTCGATTCCTGTGCTCAGGCGTTTCTCCACATGCTTGTGTGGGTTTCCTCTAGGTACTCTGGTTTCCTCCCAAGGTCCAAAGACATGCACATTAGGCTTATTGTCTGTTCCATACTGACCCTTGGCATGAGTGTGAATAGTTCTGCGATGGTCTGGCAAGCAGTTCAGGGTGTACCCCGCCTTTACCCAGTGATAGCTGAGATAGGCACCAGCCTCGCCTCGACCCTAGTAGGATCAAGCGGCTCAGCAAGTAAGTGAGTGAGTCGTTCATTCATTTTCTAAGCCGCTTAATCCTAATTAGGGTTGCGGGGAGGTTGGCGCCCATCTCAGCTGACTCTAGGCTAGGGCGGGGTACACCCTGGACAGCTCGCCAGACCATTGCAGAGTGAACACTCACACAACCATTCGCACTCACACCTAGAGACAATTTGGAACAGCCAATTAGCCTACTGCACATGTTTTTGGACTGGGAGGAAACCAGAGCATCCGGGGGAAACCCACGTGAGCATGGGGAGAACATGCAAACTCCACACAAAAACGCCCAACTTGGGAATTAAACCCAGGCCTTCTTGCTGTGAGGCGAACGTGCTAACCACTACAACACCGTGCCGCCTGAGTGAGTGAGTGAGTGAGTGAATGAGTGTATATATCACAGATTATCACTATATAACTCAATCAATCATTATCTTCACTTTGTTCTGCACAGTATGTACCAGTCATCCATAAAATTAACACCACTTGACTGGTCTGAAGCTAGGTGGCCCCATACACAGCAGTCTGCAATACACTGTGACATCTTTCTATCATAGCCAGCAATAATATTTTCAGCAGTTTCTAGTTTTGGGATCAGTGGGATCAGTACTAGTCTTCAATCCCCACACACAGCTTGGACACCAATGACATACATTCCAATTTATTGGTTGTCCATTCCTTGGACCACCATTCCTTGTACTACCTAGGTACTTACCACTGCATACTGAAAACACCTCACAAGTCTTGCTATTTTTTGGAAATTAATAGACTCAGTCATTTAGCCATCACAATGTCAAATCATGTCAAAGTCACTCAGATCCTTACATTTGCTCATTTTTCCTTCTTCCAACACATCTTCTTCCAGAACATCATCATGTTCTACCTAATTCATCTCACTTCTTGGCAGGTACTACTGTATTTTTAAAAATATTTCTGAATTTGATTTGATCTTGATGTTGTATGTTTATTTAGCACCTGGTCCTGGAAAAACACTGTTTCATTTCCCAGTGTACTGCGTCAGCTGTATGTGGTTGAAATGACAATAAAGCTTCTTGAACTTGAACTTGTAACAAGATAATCATGGTCATGGTGGCCCAGTGCTTAGCACAGTCACCTCACAGTGAGAAGGTCTGCAGTCCAGGACATTTATTTGTAAAGTTCACAAAGTTTAAAAAACATGAATATTAAGTCGACTGGCTACTCTAAACTGCCCATAGATGCAAATTGGAGTGTTTTTATCCCTGGCACAATGTTCAGGTTGTACCCCACCTCTCACCTGAAGACAGAGGGGACTGGCCCCAGCCTCTCACATGAAGCGGGGCAGCACCCAGGAAGAGACACCAGTCAATCCCAGAGCTTTCTGTACACACCTTTACAAACTTACTGCATTTATATACAGTGGGCATCTACAACAGACAAAAATACTTAGTTGCATGTTTTGGAGAGGCAGAAAGAAACCCACACAAAGAGAGCATGCAAAATATTCTTATACAGACAAAAAGCCTGACCTCTGGATAAAATCTTGGACCTTTGGGCTGTCTCCATGTTCTCAACAATAAAAGATAATTTAAATAAAAAAAATTGATGATTTCTAATCCATTTGCTGCTTCATTAATTGTAATAGATTATTAAATTGTTTGGCCTAATTTAATATCTAATGTAAGCTAGAATTTTATTAATATAAAGATTTCTAATATTAATTTTATTAATAATTAATAATTATAGTATTGATATAAAGAACCAGTTTATTTTATTTAGTTTTTTTTTATTTTCAGACATGCCTAACCTGTGAGGCAGGTGTTCTTTTCTTGATTGTTTATACAATTCTACTTGATTGTGTATAGGAAGGGTGATTGCTGATTGGTGGGTCATTTGGGCCTCAGCTGGCCAATCAGAGTAATTGGAAGTGGTTAACTTCCCCTACTGGTTCAACAAAGCAAGTAACAAAATCAAAATCACTGCCAACAGTAAAGGGCTGTTAGGTTTAGCAGTTTGTTTGGTTTGGTTCCTTTACAAGTTCAAAGTGCACTGTATGATGGTTTTATCAAAAGGAAAGAGGTGTTTCTCAGGTACATGATTATGTATTTATGTATGTAGTGAGATCAGCATTGGGTATATTGAATCATTCTACTCACACAAGCTCTTTATTATCATATGCCATTTAATATGTCATAGTCATAGTGGTGTGTTTTTGTCTGGGCTACTTTCTGATTTTAGTTACTTTCATCTGGATTTTATCACAGTCATGAATGTAACCAGCACAAAGTATGAAGTTATACTTCACTACACATTAAAATTCTGTGACGTTTCCTTGGTTTGGCCTTGACTGCTGTAGATGCTGGACATTACAATGTACTTGGCTGGGCATGGAAACTGACTAACCTATTTCTAGTATATACATCTTGCTCACTGCAGGATTTGGGGATTTGTCAGGTCTGGTGTGGCAGTATGGATGCAGCCATGGTGTATTTGTTGTTGTGGTTTATTGAAATGTAGAGCACTCTTGTTTTACAGGCAGTGAGGCTGACTTTAGCTCCTCCAGCAGCACTGGAAGCATCAAGAGCCGTGGAACTATGGCCAACAACTCCACAGGGAAGAAGAGCTGCCTTTCATACAGGTGAAATAGTAGCAAAGATTTTAGTAGGGACCTAAATAACCACTTCACTCATGTAAATGTCTTTTGTGTGAAATGAAATGGCTGCTGAAGGTGAGTTATTAATTTTTCAAATCATATTTTGATGATTGTGTTTGTCTATGTCTGTGGAGAATGTCAGTAACTTTTATTTTGCAATGGCTGTCTATGTAAAATTAAAAATGCCAATATTGTTGCAATCCAATACATTTGAATTTGATGACATACCCAATTTTATTATTTTTTAATGATTATGAAAAGACTTCCTAACTATCTACCCAACATATCAGTAGTATGACTGTTGTACACGTATTCAACAGAACAAGACACAAAACTTGTTCCTTTTCGTTTCTTTCTTTTTTTAAAGAATGATATTTTAAAAACAACATATTATATTTGTAGAGTACCAATGATGGGGGGGGGGGTCCAAGTCCCCTGATCGAGCAGTAATGTAATTACCGTAATCAGAGCCGTTGTCCTGTGTTTTCTGATGTCTAGTCGTGTGCCACACATCAGAAGCCAGCCTATATGCAAGTCTCCAGGAAGCCCTACTGCTCCCCGTGATACCCCCTGCAGAACACCCCCCAAAAAACTCCATTCATTATGTTCCAACAACAATTCTGGACCCACTATCAGGTACGACACTGGGGCAGACACCTGATTATAGGGCCAAAGGAGTTATTTTTCAGGATGTGTATCAAACAATCAGGGTTTAACCCTGTGTGTAAATGATTCAATACCATTGCTCATGTTTTGGCTGTGCTGATTCATAAAATTGTCTATCACATTTGCCCATGTTGACTCATGACTGCAGAGGTTTATTCAAACCCATCTTGTGGCAGAGCCTGGCAGCCTGAATTAATAATGTACTCCGTCAGTACTTCATAAGCTTTTCTCAATCTCGTGTATCAGTTAATTTATTTCTTTATTTTATTGTCTGTTAATTTATTGTCTGTATAATCATAATAATTATAATTAAGTTATGTAAATCTTGAAGGTATCTGTATTGCTCTATTTCAGCAGTATAACTTGAGTTGGTTTTATTATAGGAGAGCTACTCAAGGGAGCTACCATTCATGTGGTGACAATCATGGCATCAGACCTCCCAATCCAGAGCAATACCTGACCCCTCTACAACAAAAAGAGGTGGCAATCCGACACCTAAAAACCCAGCTCAAGGATTCTGAGCAAACTATTTCTGATCGGTAAGCCCCAATGATTTAATCTTTTATATGCAATCTTTCACCATGTACTAATCATGAATGCGATCACTTTTCTGTTCATAAGGGAATCTGAAATTCAGGAGTTGAAGTCCCAGCTGGACCGGATGCGAGAGGACTGGATTGAGGAAGAGTGTCACCGTGTGGAGGCACAGCTTTCTCTCAAAGAGGCACGGAAGGAGATAAAACAGCTACGGCAAGTAGTTGAGACTATGAGGAACAGTCTGATGGAGAAGGATAAAGGCATTCAGAAGTACTTCATTGATATCAACATCCAGAACAGGAAGTTGGAATCGTTGCTGCATAGCATGGAACTGGCACAGAGTGGCACCAACATACATGACGAGCCCACACTGGACTTCATATGTGACTCTCCAGAGAAGCTCATTGAAGATGAGCAGAAAGGAGAGCTAGAGGTGGAGGATCAGGCAGAGGAGGTAACAACCGACAGCAGGCTGCTTGTTAATGATGAGATTGCCAACCAGATGGACACACTAGAGCAAATTCTCATGTCTACAGCTGTGGATTACAGCCAAGATGGTAGTGCCAAAATCTTGAGCCAGCCAGGACTGTCCATCCTGACGCAGAGTACTGCTGAGAACTCTGTGACGAGCTCAGAGGAACAAATCCACAGTCAAACCGCTTTTGATGAGCAACATTCTAGTGGCGAAAAGGCTGTCCAAACAGATGAAACCTTCTGTAATCCTGAACTTCAAGCTCTGCTTTTACATCTACTCAAGCTTCAAAACACTGGCCTGTCTTCAAATGTTCTCCAGAAGTTACCCAAAGCACATGAATCCAACATTCCCCTAGAAGAGGAACCAATCAAGAACAAATTGTCTCAACCTCAGAATCCCAAATTGGTGGTGGGGATGGACCATGTTTTCTATAATCCTGCACTTTCTCTATTACTAACTCCACAGGACCCTGGTGGTTCAACCCAGAGTTCTGAATCTCATATTGATCCAGGGGTCATGGAAGAGCTGGATGTTGGCATGAAAGATACTTGCAGCCGTGCTAGAGCTGTGGTGGGGAAAAACCACTGGAGCAACAGCTTCCTGTTTGATCTATTTGCTGTGGCAGCACCTGTTCTTCCTATGGCGACCTGGTTATACTCTCAGCACAATGCTGGTGATGGAGCACCAGAGTACAACGTTGGAGCGTTAATTCGTGGCTGTTGCACTATGGGATTGCACTCTCTTCGCCTTGTCACCTATGGGCCACATGTGTGATGATCTTTCACCTTTAGGCACAGCTAACAAAAGCACTTAATAGATTTAAATAAGGTTCTGTGTGTGTATGTACATATGTACTTTCCGTTCTGCCACTTTGCACTGTGTATAGTTAACTTAAATATACAAGAAATGAACTTGCTCCTCTTTTTTTTTTTTTTTTTTTTAGGTTTTCCTAACAAGTTGTATTGCTCATTGCCCTGATGTGATCATCTAGGTAGGTGATCATACTGTGTTGTCAGCGAGTCCATTTCTTAAGTTTAGAAATGTTGACTTTTGATCATTTTGTTCTCAAAGGAGTCCCCACAGCCACAGCTTGTTTAGTTTGTGTTTGTGAATTTGTCCCCAGCATTGGTGCATTTTATTTGTTTCTCTTTGCTGACTCCCTAACATTTCAATACTACTGTGTGTATGTGGGGGTGTGTATGTATGTATATGTATGTGTGTATGTATATATATATATATTACCTTTTTGTGCCTGAGCAATGTGCAGTATTTGTTTTTCACATGTTAAAGCTATATTTATTAAAGCATGATTTACCCCATTCATGTTTGTATTCATTTTTATTTTTGATGATTGATCTATAATGAAAAAGGGTTAGGAGAAATGCAGGTAATAGTTCTCCTCTTTTCTCCTACCACCCTAATCACAGGCATGAAAACAAGTTTGAATAAGACTTGTATAAGTAACTTGCACTGCAACATTTAGGTCTACATTTATATTCCTCCTCTACTTGTTCTCTCTTTCCTTGTGACTGCATCCCATGCACAAAAAAACCCCTTAAAGTCTCAAGATTGCTTTTAAAGTAGAAGGAAAGTTCCCTTGGGCAGAGGTGACAGCTGAAACAAATTAGCACTGTTTTTAATCCTACTCTTGTTAAAGCAGAATGAAAGGGAAGCCTTCCAAACTCTCCTGTTACACTGAAAATGTAAATTTTCATCAGGTGGTTTTTACTTGGGTCCACAACATTGCAGTCTGCTAAAATGTGCTTGATAGTTTTCATTAGCCTGTCCGTTTCACTCTTGTGCGAGTGTGAAATAAAATAGGATATAGACACAACAGTTCGAAGAAGGTAAGATGCCAGCAATAACAACAGTATACGGATATTAAACTAACAATTCAGATATAATCTGGTGAACTTCTGAGTAAAATAAAGCTAGGCACATCTGCACTCCGCCCCCAACGGTTTAATAAAAATAGTGTGTTTTAATGGGAATGGATAAATTATGCATGTAAGCTTTTGTCATGTTTTGGTTTAATTCCCCATTAACTCTCATATGCATACAGAGAAAAAGCAAACGTTTCACATAAACACTGTGAGAAGGGTATCGTTTCATAAAAGTTGGATACAATCCTACAATATTAGAAACAGGCAACTGGCTCTGTCAGTTATTCAGACAATCCTATAGAAGGGATGATGAAGGCTGCCAGATGGGGCACAACTGTTATGTAACCTGGACCTCGTCTCCAGTGAACTTGACAAAGTAAGCTAGAGAAATATGGACTGCAGCTCTGACTATAATGCAGTCGGACCAATCGGAGAGCTATAAAGTGATGTCAACCATTTACCCACACAATCAGGTTTAAATACTAAGCCAAAAGTGACAGTATCTGACAGTAGTGATACTGTGCAAGCACAGCTCCAATTGCACCTTTAGCCAAAATCAGAAGGCAAAACCAGCAAAGGCCAATAATGCAGTGTTTTTGTGGGCTTGGGAGCATAACATGCTTTGATCATAAAACGTGTGGTAGTTTGGAAAAACAGGTGGCATGGTGGTACAGCAGTGTTTCTGACTTACAGCTCCAGGGACCCTGGATTGCTACTGAGCTCAGGTTACTCTCTGTGTGCATGTTCTCCTCTTGTCATCAGATCTCCAGTTCTTCGAACTTCCCCACTTGTCAGTACGTGGAATGGCTACAGTTGTTCCCAGGTATGAATGTGTGTGAGCTGATATCCTATCCAAGATCCACTTTGGTTGTAGCAGGCACTGAAATTGACTGGATTCAAGAAAACCTGCATTGGTGTTGATTGTAAAAGAATTTTTGTAAATCCACCCCCACCCTCCAAAAAAAAAAGTATAAATAAATAAATTTTTAAAAATACACATAAAGGGTTATACTCCCTCTTTTTGTTTCAAACACAACACTTTAGATAACTAAGTACAGTCAAGAAGAAAATAAAGAAATATTTAAACACATTTAACCTTTATATAATCCTTAACAGCATGAAGAGTTATGTAAATGTGTCCTCCATTTTGAAAATAGAACCTGGTCTTGATACAATAGTCCTGTACCTGCAACAGCACTCTTTCATTCCATTCAAATGAGGTGCAAAAATCACTTTATGAAACGACACTTCATCCTTTTTTCTTACATGAAAAGAACTGTTTTAATATCAATGTGGGTCACGCTGTAGGAGCTACACTGGGTTGGGGGAGGGGGGGGGGCTGCAGAAGCAGATGGGAGATTACACCATCATTCTCGGAACTGGAATATTCCACTAGTTAGAACACGACCTTGAATAAGCAGTGAAAATGAATGAGTGTAAAATCATTTTAGCAGGACATCTCTCATGTCGTGTTCAGCCATGGCATTAAAGTCTAGTGCGCAGTGAGGATTTAGGACACATACTGTGTTTGAGTGTCTAATGAGCAAATGACAAATTTAACATGCTTCTAATTCCATGTGCAAGTCTGACAGTGTTTATTTCAGGGGAAGCATGAACGTGTGCACAAAATGGAAACATTGTTTGTGAAAAGACAGGCTCATGTCTCATTCGTTGCCTAGTCCTGATTTCCCAAATGTACTGCAGAGTCGCCCTTTGAACACTGTCTCCAGAATGTAATCATGATCGCTGTGCTGTAAAACTTTGAAGAAACGTCCACGTCTATTGGGACTCAACTTGAAAGCATGGCTTGGGGGGAAAAAAATCAAATTTACACAAATTTCCAGCATACTTCAGCCAAGACATTTGGTGTCCAAATTTTGCTTCTCTAGTTTTCTACGTGGAGCCTTAACTAAAATGTAGCCATCAAGAAATGCAATCTTAAGATCACCAATTAGAATCAAGCTGAAGTCACTGAACACTTAACTCAAACAATATTGCTAGGCTACGCACAACCATCTGCATCTAAACAGCACCATAAGACTAGAGTTTAGTTTTTTCTATATACACACATTAAATTACATGATCCGGAATTGAAAATGGCTGCAATTAATTTTTAGTTATGCAATGCTTGTGTCATATGATGTTCATTGGTGGTGATAAGATCATATTGTTTGTTCTAGTTCCAGGCCAAAACTAAAACATCTTGGACACTAACACCCCATTACCCTATGCCAAAGTTTGTATTATTAAAATGGCCATTTAAAATGAATGCCTGCACTCCAAACTTCTAATGACAAAAGATTTACCATTACTGCATGATGATCTCCGCTACCTCATCACCTTAGTACAGCTTTGAGCATTAATCTAGATGCCACTCAACCAATTTTCAGTATGAAATGGGATTGGGGAAGGGTGTTTCCAGATTTGAATATAATCTGTACCTGGTGCTTTATGCTGCAGCAAAGATTGCTATTAAATTTCAGATGGGTAAGACATGAGGCACTGTAGATGACACTCCAGGCTCACGAATACCACGTTTCCATGACGACCGATGGTTTACCACCCACACTGCATTACATGTTGGCTTCAGTCCTTCACTCCATCCCACATACACACCATTTTCAAAAACAGGTTACTAACCAAGCACATAATGTTCTCTTATTTTCTGAAATGTTCTTTAGTTTCCTTTTTTATTTTATTTTCAAGTGACCTTGTTCAGGCGGAAGGTGAACAGTCATTAAAAAAAAAAAAGAAACAAAGAAAGAAAGGAAAAGGAAAAAGTATTTTTCTGCAGTGACTTAATCATGAATATTCTTCCCACAATCATGGAAAAAAAAAGATGGTGACACTTATCACTGATCATCAGCTTATCCCTGAAATCATAACAGGTTGCATTCATTAATGCAACAACAACAAAAAATCTTTTAATGAGGCAAAAATCCTCATTACAGTCTTTTTTAAAAATATATATATAAATACAGACTCAGTAAAGCTCCAGATGTGTACTTTTAGCATTGTCCCAACTACAACCGAATCAATAAAAGGTACATTACATTGAGTCCATACAATAAAAGCAAAAACACGGGAAAACTCAAGAAAAATCACTGGGTTTCAAAAATGACGGCTGAAGACATGGAGGAACTGGGAAGGGACATAATGAAACATACTGTGCAGGATCATTTGTGTGTGTGTGTGTGTTGTAAGTGTCCAGCGCTGCCTAGAAATGTTAAGAAAGCTTTACAGCTATCTTTTGTTCCTTCTTCATCATCCTCTGTGCCTCTTTCTCCATTTTCTTCCTTTGCTGTTCTATGGCACGCTTCTCCCTTTCTGCCAACTTCTGCTGTCTGAAACCCACACAAACGCCACATATTAATGTTATTTATTTGGGATGATGTAGTCCATTCCTTTCATTTAGCTTCAATGCCAAGTATACTTTAATACTGAGAGATTACATTTTTACCCATGTGTTTTAGTATCTGAAACAAAGATTATAAAACCCTGCTGATGACCTTGGTAATAGCTAACGTTACTGTTTGAACCTGGCTAGATTTTTGAAGCTTATTGCCATCTAGTGGACAAATAATAACATGATACAGCATGTTCACTATACCAGTGCACTGCACTATTCTCTGTGCAGTGAAATCCTATATCTCTGTTGAACAGTTCCTCTATCAGGGCAGCTGCATATGATGATTAAATATGTTCTACTTATGATCTAGGCAGTACAGTGGCTCATGGGTTATCTCTGTCACCTCAATACAAGAAGGCTCTAGGTTTGAATCTCTCTGCCAAAAAAGGGCCTTTCGGTAAGGAGCTTACATGTGCTGCATGTGGGTTTCCTCCAGGTACTCTGGTTTCTTCCCACAGTCCAAAGACATGCGCAGTAGGTCAACTGGTTACTCTAAATTGTCCATAGGTGAGAATGTTAGTGTGAATGGTTGAGTCTGCAAAAGACTTTTTCAGGTTTGGGATTGGCTCCAGCTTCCCCGTGACCCCATGACCGTGATAAGCAGTACAGATAATACCGGCCTATACAGACAGTGGAGCACTTAATCAAAGCAAACTTTCTTTTTAAATACAAATAAACACTACTACATGATTACATATCAAGTTGCCAGGAAGTCTAAATTTTAACGAGGGTATGGTGTAAGATAAGACCTGGTGGAAATAAGTTCGATTCAGCCGTGTGCCATCACAGATTAACGCTACAGTCCATCTTAAACAATATTTTACTAGATACATTCGCTACAACATGAGGAGCTGCTTGTACCTGCTGTATCTATAACAGCTGTACTAGATTGCTGATGAAATCTCAAATCTGACTGGTCACAAGGTGTTGATAATTTTTTACAACAGCTATGAAAACAGTATCTGCTGGAATTCAGTGATATTACTTTGAAACAACCTACATTCCTGTTGTTTATATACCAGCTCATTCACAGGGATTTATATACTTGAAAACCTCACAACAACAACAACAACAACAACAATAATAATAAAAAATAACAATTAAAAAAAGCAAATGTCATAAAGCCATGAGCTCGATTTTGTTGTTACGTACATACTCACATGCCCACACAGGAGACCCAGTAAATAAAGAAAAAGGGTGACAAACATGTATCTCATGTGGCGCCACCACTGGCACTGACTGCACTTGCACTTTTCAGCTTATTCTTTTACTTTATGTAGGCACATTTCTGTAAACATACACATGCGAACACTTTCGGAGCACCACTTTTAGAAAGTGCCTAAATATTTATTATTGTTGTTAGAATTACTATATTTATTGAAATATCTGTCTATATTTTGTTTGTCTGTGCACGTTTCTGTCCATGTGTGCGTTTGTCTGTCTGTGTCTGTCTGCGTCTGTCCGTCCATGTGTCCAAAATGGCTCTCCATAAAAGGTGCTTTGTGTTCCTTAGGAATGTTTCTTCCTTTTCTAGTGCCTCTGCAACATAAGCCTTCTTTTAAGTCTTATTAGCTTCAATAGAGAAGAAAAGGGAGAAAGTCAAGTGAGGGGCAATTAATAGTAATAGTTGCTATGACAGAAATAAAACAATCACAAGATGATTGTGATTGTCCTGCAGATGTTCCATAACATTACATGTAACTGGAAGTGGCCTTTATTCGTTAACAAATTAAAAATCACAGCAGTCAACAAATCACTGAGGTATAAGGGTAATTAAACACTTTGGAACATGCAGGTTATACAGACATAACCCCACAAAGCCACACTATAACAGCACTTCTTATAGTGTTTCATTCCTGAGAAAGTTTCTTATGATTGAGCAATACCGTAACACTTCTTCGGCCTCCCACGAAGCATCAGACTCATCTTCCCAGGCATTTGTGTCCTCCTTCCAGGTTTCCAGGTCTCCCAGCTCTGCCTGTAGGCCCCACATATACAAGCTGAGTAAAGCATATCCACGTTCCTCAAGTAATTACAGCACATCTCTGATTCATTAAGGGTATGTACATTGGACGCCACATATTTGGAAGGTGTAGGATAGTACAGCATAAATCAGTATGACACTTTCATACCCTGTTTAAATTATTAGATACAAAGTAAACAACTTTCAGCAAAATGAGCCTGTATTTCTGGCTCATTCTGCTAAATATTTACAGAGGAGTCAGCAAACGTGTATATCTTTGTGTTAAGATATAATAAATCACACTACTCTATTTTAAAAACAATTAAACTTTTAAAATTTACCACATCAAATCATTCATCCCATGTTATATGCACACTGATCATAACATTAACACCACCTGAATGGTGTTTGGCAGGATGGCCCCATACACAACAAGCACTGTGTGTCCTGTACCTTTCTATCATAACCAGCTTTAAAGACTTACAGCAGCTGGCTCCCGAGTGGCGCATCGACAAGGTGCGCGACTATCAACCCGGAGATCGCAAGTTCGAATCCAGGTTGATGCCACAGC
>JAQMYF010000001.1:18168129-18181371 GCA_030014195.1 Neosilurus mollespiculum
GCCCCCCCCCCCCCACAAAAAAACATTTTATAAGCACTATGCCTGATGTGTGTGGGTTTTTTTAATCTGTTAGATATTTCATAACTAATGTGAAAATGTAACCCATTTGTTTTGTCATTAATACTCATAAAAAGTGTATTAGAGATATTTATGTTTAATATTTAACACATAATTTGAATTGATCAGACTTTTATTTGGATTAGTTTACATAAGGTGCAGTGTGTTATTTGCAAGCGTTTCTAGACTTCTCATGTCATTTACTTTGTTTCAGCATCCAGTTGCATTTTTCCAGCCCCACTTAAATGAGTCGAGTGCTTAGCTCTGCTCCACTTAGGGACAACGCCTGGCTTTGGGTTGGTTTAGAGAAAGAGATAATCTTAATGTTGTTATTGATCTTACTGGTAGTTTCACAGGCAGCAGAGGGTTCTAAAAATCACAATCTACTTCTCACAGGGGACGTACTAACCTTTCGAAAACCTCTAAACGCAGTCAAGGTGGTGGTGGTTGTTGTTTTTTTTGTTTTTGTTTTTGCTGGGGATTTAAATTGAATAATTCCTTGGTCAGTTTTCTGATTTTGTACACAAGTGTTATGTTTTATTTGACAGACTTGTAATGATTTTTTATGAGTTAAAATTGAAACAAAGTAATGTAGGCATTACATTACAGGGTATATGAATGGCAATCACTGGGAATTTTGGAGAGTTTTCAAGATTAAAGTTACAAAGAAATCCTTGTTATTGTTCTTGTGCTTTTTTTTTTTTTTTTTTTAGCCTAATATTCAAACTCTCCATATTGTGTTTATTCTCTCTCTCTCTCTCTCTCTCTCTATTTCTGTTCCTGTCCACATGAGTGGCTACTTCTTTATTTTTTTGTAATCTGCGAATATGTGACTCTTTATGATAAAATAAAAAAAAAGTAATCATTCATTTAAAACCATGATTCCATTCTGATTGGTATGAATTGGAGGTAAGCGATGATCAACACTGGCAGAAATGCCAGGTAAATCCTACCTGTCAGATTTGGTGCCTGACTGCATGTTGCTGCTGAAATCAGAAGGCTAGACCTTTTTTTTTTTTCTTTCTTTGCAGCGTACATTATGAATGCAGACAGCATGCTGCATGTGCACTGTGCTTTTTATTCATCATTATATGACCTTTACTTTAGTAGGGATTAGTTCGGCACTCGGTTCAGTTCCACCTGCACACCTACACATAAAAAAACATTTGTCTCACATCCTACTTTTTTTCCATCTCATGGTGTCACTGTGCTTTTATTTTCCAGTGCATTTAAAGGAATTTCAGTTGGTGAATGTTTTCTAGTTGTACATGTTTCATAAAATAAGCTCGCTGTTAAATGTTGTCTTTCTTTTTTTAGGGTATTGAACGTCTAAAACAAGAGACTCCAACATGGGAGAAGACTTCATCCTGGGAGGCCATGAAGTTAGCGTTTGGCGGTCCTCTCTCTATAGCTTGGTTCAACCCCTTCTCTGACTTTTCCTGTAACACAAATGACACTTCCAACATCCCTGAAGCCCCACAAGGGGAAATAATAGCAGAGAATGTGATTGAAATCCCCTTGCAGTGGTAAAATCCCACTGAAAAATGCTTGCTGATCCTCCAATTCTGAAGAGGACCTTCAGAAACAGTGAAACTATTTTTATTTTTCCTATAACCTTAATGGAGTTCAGTATACTTTATTATATCAAGATAAGTACATTCTCCATAAAGAGCTGATCTGATGGTGTTGATGAAAGCATCGATTGGTTGCTAAAAGCAAAAGGAACAAGTTAATATGTATAAATTGCTATGATATTTTAAATTGCTCTCTAAGTTCTTTGAAGCCAGAAATTAAGTCTAGATCCAAAGGCATGGGAGATTTGGGTAATAGGATATCGCCTCCTTAAAACTTATGGTATTCAACACTTCCTTTATATTACTAAGTGCCTTAAAATATATAATTAACCAAAGATTCCAGTATTAAGTAATACTGGAACAGGGATTATTTTTCCATTCATAAGTAGGTCCCATGATTTTGGGCATACTGTCAGAAATAATACATATACAAACTCTATGCATGTATTTTAACAAATATTTTTTCTGTTCAACTCAAACACTAAGAGATAAGTTGAGTGAAAATCCCAGTACTGTGAGGGCATTACAACTAATTATACACTACTTCACCACTAACTCATGTATTATTTAGGAGCCATTAGTGTGATCTTTTGTCTAAAAGAAACATTTTGTGTAAATAAAAGACAGTTTGGTAAAAAGTGACATTTACTGAAAATGAAGGTGTTCATTGTGATTTTTCATCTCACACACATATCCACACTCAAATAATTATCACCTTCACCCAAAATGGAGTATTAGTGGAGGTATTGTTAGCGCTGGCACTTGAGTCAGTTTATCCATGAACAAAAATCCTGACTACACCAAATTTCACCAAACTCGGTGGGGACACTCCCATAGCTGAAAAAAATCTGATTTTGGAATGTCTGGGACAAAGGTAAAGGTCAGAGTTTTGGAGATTGATCGCTTATAACCTCGAAATGAGTGCTGAGAAACATTGTTACTATCCAACAATAATGGCAAGCAATATGGACTTTCAAATGAGACCATTACCTTTGACCTTGAGTGACCTTAAAAGGTCAAACCCCAACCATCTTTTAACTTTCAACTGAGAGATTTTTTTCACTAATTTGGACACCTACTATAGAACATAGACTAACACAAAAACACAGGTAACTAAAATCAGTACTAATATAGGGTCTATTTGGTACGTTGTCCATGCTGTGGAGTAGAAGTCCTTTGCACTCACTGTGAGTGACCCTCTAATTTAAACACTTACACAGTGCTTCTCTTACACAGTAAGATGGGTCTGGTTGAAGACCTTACTCATGCTATAAGAAAAACAGGACTTTGGTCATAACCTGAAGTTTAAGCATTTGTTTCAGTCGCTCACTACTGAGCCATGCTGACTCCTGTATTGTCAGGTAAACCCATCCTGAAGACTGTACCCTACAACAATCTATACAAGCAAGTGGACTTTCTCTGACCATGGTTCTAGGCATCCCAGAGTCTGTGCAATCACACCCAGTCTGTACACTCTCACAGAAGGGTTGTGGTCCAGTTCATGATAGCACATCCCCCTAGTGGTGTAAAATGATTTCACTGCGGTGGTGAAATTCTTCATGAAGAACTGTAATAAAACTAAATAAGTGTGAGGCTGGAGATCTCTGCATGCCACAATCCAAAGAAATCGTTCTGAAAACATGGCTAAATGATTTAAATAGAAATCATCTTTTCAATCTTCATAGAAATAACTTTGATCAGTTTTCCTTTTTCACATCTAACGGTTGGTTCTTGAGAGATGATCCATGCAAGATGAAGAGCCCCAACAAGGTTAGTGAGATTCCAACCCACCACAACAGTGCATGACTTTCTCCAAAGAGTACATATCCAAGAAATGCCTGCAAAAATAAATGTAAACATCCAAAATAAAGCACTCATTAAAATGACATTAACATTAATTTATCCATTCATTCATTTTCTGTTACTTAATCCTAATCAGGGTCGCGGGGAGGATGGCGCCCATCTCAACTGACTCCTGTTTAACTACAAACAGATAAAACCACTGACAATGTTTATTCAAAAACCTAAAAAAATCTTTGGCAAGCTGTTGTGGTACCGTGAATAAAACGTATTTTAGGTCATGGTGTAACTGGGAAAATAATCAACGTTTTCGGTGGTGAGTTAACAGCCCTCTGCATACTGCCAAGTCACATCACACCACCCTGTTGTTGCTTATTTTCCTGTAACAGCACACCACATTGTGTTTTATTCCGTTCCAACTTAAAATGCACTGAATAGCTTATTCAACTCTTGTGTTCTTTATTGTAGTTTGTTGTGTGGAATCTCACAGAGGAGATGAAATTAGATGCAGTAGTGGTTACAGTAGCCCGAGCCGAAGACGAGGAAAGTCGCAGAGCCTTGGCAAAGAAGGTCCACATCACAGCATTGGAGCTGACCAACAGGAGACCACACACCAATCTCAGAGGAATGTGAACCTGTGGACATAAGCAGTATACCTCCATGAAGCTCATATGATAACTGTGCTTTATGTATATACATTTATTAAATGGCAACAACTGTACGTGAATTCCGATTGCTCGACGCGTGAACAATAAATCGCTTATAGACCAGCGCACAGCTCCCTTTGAGTTAGCTGTTAGTTAGCTGCACCATGCATGCACTATGACCTTTAGCAGCTTCCACGGAAATGGAAAAAAGCCGAAATCTGCCTGTCACCAATACACGTAAAGACAGGATACATATGCTCAATAAGAAGTTTATTGTGGACTGCCAACCCAAGACATACAGGAAACGAAACTTAAACCTGCAAATATATAGCATGTAGATGGCTAACAAAGTACAAACTAAGCAAAACAAGATGAGACAAAGAGACATGAAATGTACTGAAAACTAGAAAACAATGATATCCAGGGCTGATGACATAAAACCTGCGAAAAGACATAATGCTCTACGCATTGGCACATTTCACATGGTGTGACCATTTCCTGATAGCGCCCACAAATGCTGCCCACTCTGGATGACACAATTCACTGGCCAATCAGCAGTGGTGTTGTGACACTACTAAGCCCTCACAGACATGAAGAAAGACACAAGCAAACAAGTCATACTGCCTGAAATTTAAAAAAAAAAAGGCTGCCATTTTAAAATGCTATATAATAAACCGCCTTTTAACCTTGATTGCTAGGACTGCACAGAGAACTCCCGGCCCTTGGGCTATGTATAGACTTCGCACTAGGTTAATAAGCAGTTAATATGTGTTGTTTATCAAGAACATGGAGAAAAAATAACTAACAGTGTTTAATAAGCAGTTAATATGTGTTGTTTATCAAGAACATGGGGAAAGTATAACTACCAATGTGTCTTATTCAGTCCTGCAAATGTAGCTCTACTGTTGACCAGTATTTTATGGAAATATTCAGCATCACTCAGGATGTATTGTGTCTTTATTATCAGATTATGTGGTGTAGAAATTTTAATGGCATAAAGCAAATGGTGAAAAAATGGCCTTTTCACCCATTCACAAGCTGTAGCATCGACATCAGGGGTCAGACTATCCTCCTCAAGAGTCCATTTTCTAACAGCTGTCTCACACAGCTCTTTAAGGTAACTTGCACCCAAAGATAACTTTGCAGATGATGACGCCACAGCACCAAACAACCCGGCTAACAACGCGTACATCAACCCTGTCAGCATAACTACACATGAACGTTACACTACTAGTAATAACAAGTAAAAAAAAAACTAATACTACAGTACAAAACAATCAATACTGCGCACAGTGGAGCAGCAAAACACTGAAAGAGGAAGTTCCGGGTTGGGCGCGTTTTGATGACGTCAGGATGACGTCTGTGTTTGTCGTCGCCACAGAGAAATACGCAAGCTGGTGCTAACGCTAGCTGCTAGTTGTGAAACGATACTGAATGTTTATGTCTATATAGCAATGAATAAGAAAGGAAACGTGTCATGGGTGAAACCGAGTGAGCCGTCATTTCTGAAAAAATTCAAGAATGACATTGGCTATAAAGAAGGACCAACCGTTGAAACAAAGGTAGTTAGCTAAACGAACTGTCCTCTCCTGTTATTGTTATTTGTCTCTCTCTCTCTCTCTCTCTCTCTCTCTCTCTATTTATATATATATATATATATAAAGAAGGCTTGAGTTCGGTTCCCGGTATCGGTTCGTTTCTGTGTGGAGTTTGCATGTTCTCCCTGTGCTTGCGTGGGTTTCATCCGGGTACTCCGGTTTCTTCCCACAGCCAAAAAACATGCACAGTAGGCTAATTGGCTGTTCCAAATCGCCCCTAGGTGTGAGTGGTGGTATGCGTGTTAGCCCTGTGATGGCCTGGCGAGCTGTTGAGGGTGTACACCCCCAACGCCCAGATTTGGCTGAGATGGGCACCAGCCTCCCCTCTCCACAACCCTAATTAGGATTCAGCAGCTTATAGAATGAATGAATGAATGTTATGCCTATTTAGCAGCAGTTTTATGTTTAACTTGTTTGCGCCGGTGTGATTACAGCGACAGGAGCTGCCCAAGTGTGACGAGGACAGCGGTGACAGTGACCGAGAGGATGAAATGCCCCAAGTGGTGGTGTTAAAGAAGGGGGACCTCACCGCAGAAGAGGCTGTGCAGCTCAAGAAAGAGAGTAAAGACTCTAACAAAGGTAACTGAACTTCTCATTCTTCCTCATTCGCCGAACCGCTTAATTCACTGGAGCCTGTCTCCGCCGACACTGAGCAAAGGCAGGTACACTCTGGACAGCTCACCAGTCAGGGCCAACACACACACATACACATCTGGGGACAATTTGGAATAGCCAATTAGCCTAATCAGGCTGTGGGAGGAAACCGGAATACCTGGAGGAGACCCACGCAAGCACAGGGAGAACATGCAAACCACACAGAAATACCTGAGCCTGGGAATCGAACCCAGGACCTTCTCGCTGTGAGGTGGGTGTGCTCTGCAGAATTCCTGCTCCACACAGAATGGGGAGGAGCCCAGGAATCAAACCCAGGACCTTCTTGCTGTGGGCCAGACGTGCTCGCCACAATGTCACTGTGCCACCTATATTGTGCAAATGATTAAGAGTAGTGTTTCCCCCGCACTAGCTCTGTAGAATTCCTGCACAAGCCAAATTACAAACACATTTATCAAAAACTAATCTTAATTATATATGTGGTCTAGGAATAACATTTCGGGTGAAAGTGGCAGATGTTCTCCTAGAAAGCAGGTCATAGACTAGTTTGTATATTACATTTTGTACATCACTGCCTGATCAACGTACAACCCATGATTAATACACTTCTCTCTTTTTTTGGTCTCAGATGAACCGCCTCCTGCTGATGGAAAAATCTTATTTAAAAAGCCAGCAAAACGTTCCTCGGACAAATTCGAAGGCATAACTGCCAGTTCCAACAGTAAGAAGAAGAAAAGTGAGAATGAGGAGAAGAAGAAGGAATCTGGAGTGAAAGTGAAGAACAGCAGCCTCTTGTCTTTTGGTGATGATGAGGAGGATGAGGAAGACTGAAATGTACCCTTTTATCAATTAGCTGAAATGACAGGAGACACACACACTGACTTTTCAAGGAATATGGTTTTAATTTGAAATAGTTTTCTGTGAAATGAATTGAAGACATCTTTAATGTCTTTTGTTCAGTATTTAAATGATTAAATTCTCTAGGTCATGTGAATAGGAGTGTTCATATTTACAAGTAAATGTGTGCTGTCCATCTTATGCGTCACAGTGATTTAAAAAAAAAAACCTGAACATACATTTACTGTTTCAGAAGAAAACAGCAGTTTTATGAGTGATGTACCATTTTGTATTTTCTTTGCCAGATATTTTGGAAAAATAAGAAGCAGCTATGTATTTTGGCATTCTTTAAAACTGGTGTGCTAATACGGAAAATGCAAATTATGAACACGTACCGTTTGGAGGGTTTATCTCATTATGATATTGGGGTTTTGTGCTGTAGAAGAAAATCTGCCAGAAGCAGGTGTGTGTACATGTATAGCTTCTATAAGGGAGCTGTCTGTGGTTGTTCTTTTTTTTTCCTTCTCAAGACTTGAGATACTGATAAATAACTTTCATTAAGTGGTGTGTATAATTTATATCTTTACAATAAAACACAGTAGAGATGATTTCATATGTGCTCATGGTCCCAGCTCTTCTGATAACCCATTTTATTTTAATGACTTGAAAACCAGAGGCTACATAGTAATGACTTTAATAAACTAGACAAGCCTGGGATAAAAACACAAGTACTCGGGTTCCTTTTCACCTTCATAAACAAAATGACACATTACAGATGATCTGATTTTGCAGTTATAATAGAAGTGTGTTGCTTGGAGCAACTTATTTCAATGAGCACCAGCACTACATGGAGTGAAGTCTGCTACACCGGACTTACACCCAGACTGCAATATTAGTTTAAGAACTAAGTGTCTGAAATGAATATCACCAACACTGCTAACAACAACTGTAAGGTCACATCTGTGTGAGCAAAAAAAAATACTGAAGCCATCCTTTCTTATTCAAACACAGCAGTCGAAGATAGAGCGACATCAGACAGCACACAGATTTTCCAACTAACAAACAGTAAACTGAGCTTTTCCAACAGCAAGAAGTGGTTCTAAATTTGATTAATAACCTACTTAATTCCAAGTGTTACTGGTTAATTAGTACTGGTTAGTAAATGTAGCATACAAAGAAAATAAGCCATGTGTAGATGATGTCATCATAAATGACTGCAGTACTCCAGAATAGGTATTAGTGCACATCTGAGTTGGGAAAAGTATTAACAAGCATGACACTGCAATTCATTTCAAATCAGAGATCTACAAGAGGAAATCCCTTTCCCCCGGTGATGAAGTACTTGCTAACTTCCCTCGTTTCCTTAAAAAAAGAATAAAATACACAATGCAGAAGGAGCTAGAAACACATTTTTCTATTGAATAAAAAGACACCAAACCACCCCATTAACCCAAATTAAAGAGAAATAAATAGTAAAGTGTTGCTTTTACCCACTACGATGTCATTGTTAAAACTGATAAAAACGTGTATTAGAAAAAGAAACTCCAAAATAGCTAGGTAAGAGGTACAAGTGTTCCACAGGGATATGATTGTATTTATTTCCTTGCTAAGCAAGAAAAAGCTATTTGGTTATCAATAAATGGTCCCCAAAGTTGTATTTGCATGTAGAAAGTCATCACCAGTGAGCACATAAGCAGCAGATTCATCAAATGGCCATCTGCCTTTTGGAAAAACTTGTGTAAAAATGTGCAGCACTCACTGGCCCTGACTAGCAACAGCACTACCTACTGGATAAAACCTCACTGAGCTGGTTTAATTCAAATGTTCATGTTTAAAACCATGATTAATCATCAGTGGTGCGATCAAACGAGGAATAGGAGACAACCCTCGTTCTGTTTATACAGTAGTCATGCCCTCCACAAGGGGACAGTCTATACCAAAAGAGAAGAGAGTTGTTGTCTTGTTTGTTTGTTTGTTTTAAAAAGCACAAACATGAGTCGATATCAAACATGGCTTCATGTTCCAAAAAATACAACTCGACGTGTCATGTACTTACTGAAATTAGTGAGACCATTTTTGCAGCTTTGTGACTGGTCAGACCCTGAGAACGACCCCAACCGAAAAAGTCTAAGTCCGGAAGTGGTAAACCAAAAGAAAACTAAAGGCGACTTGAAGTTTTTCAAAATGTAAAAGTGTGTAAACTGAGAAAGTACAAGAAAGGCAGGACTAAGCACTGGTTAAAAGGCAGAGGTGCTGGTGGATGTGTTGCTAACGAGGCCACCATGACTGCAGCTCGCTGAGAGGCTCTCACATGTGCTCGGGGTGAGATTGCAGGCAGGAGATCATGTCCTGAACTGGTTTGCCCTCGAAGCAGATCTTATACACAGCCGTGAACAGAGGGAACCTAGGATACAAAACATACTTCTTTCAACAATGTAATCACTGGAAATCATTTATGAAATACAGCATACTATTAGGGCATGCGGTTACAGGAAATCACTGACATGGTGCAGCATGTTCTGAAGTATTTGACTCATAATGTTTGGGAATTGATTACAGAATAATGTCCTACGTTTCTAACCCTCCATTTAACACCGCTTACTGCATTTTATATCAGTTATAAATGGTCTTTCACTCGGTCCTGAAGCACTCACATGGAGACCAAATAATGCTACACGAATGTTTCCCACTAGACAATCTCACCATATTAATAAATAGCGCACATTAAAAGATCAATTTATTCAGAGCTTCCAATGTACCAGTGCCTGTGATACATGTTACTGAGGTAAAACGAGAACATCACTCACTCACTCAAGGGTCGAGGGGAAGCTGAGCCTATTTGGCTGACACTGGGCGAAGACCCGGTACATCATCAACGGCTTGCCGGACCATTGCAGGGCAACAAACACAACCAATTACACTTACACTCACAGCTAGGGGCAATAGCCAATTAGACTGATGTGCATGTCTTTGGACTGTGGAAGGGAACCAGAATAACTCCATAAGGAAATCCATACAAGCATGGGGAAAACATGCAAACTCCACACAGAAACACCTGACTCCGGGACTTGAACCCAGGAACCTTCTTGCTGTGAAGCGGACATGCTAAACGCTATGCCACACACACACACACACACACACACACACACACACACACTCAAAAGTTTTAAAATAACTTAAAAAAATAAAAAGAAGTATTCGTGGAATTGTTCTATAGAACACAATTCACCTTTCGATGATGAAAATCAAATAATCTTCTGGAAGTTTCTTCTCAACACTGTTGCAGAAGTTCCCATAAATGTGTTGCACTTGTTGGTTGCTTTGCCTTCACCCTTCTTTCCACTTCATCCCAAACCAGCTGGATGGGGTTTAAGTCTAGAGACTGTGCTGCCATTCCTTCATTTGAAGCTGACCGTCTTGTTCTTTTCTTCTAAGATAGTTCTGATACACTGCTTACCTGATATACTGCATTCACTGGACTTGAACTGCTTCCCTTTCAATACAACTGGAAAAATGTGTGTTTTAAAACTTCTAACCAGTAGTGTGTGCATATGTACAGGTGCAAATGCACTCACTTTTCCACTAGGCCCTTCTGTTTGAGGATGTTGTTAACTTCAGCAGAGGTCAGAGGCCCTTGAAGTTTTTGGCCATTCAGCATCTCCTTCTCAAGTTCCTCAATGCTCTAAAACAACAAAACAGCCATGATCTCATTAACCTGAAGCTCAACACAACTTCCCAAACCAAGAAATAAATGTTGATCAAAACGATTCAGTTGTCCATGTTTAAGATTTTAACACTACAGAACCATCACTGAAATCTTGGGATAGTGGGGTCTCAAACAGTTTCAGTTACCTTGCCTGTAGTGACGAAGGCCTCTGCCACACGACGGTTGCGTCCGCCATAGCAAGTGGTGATGAGGTCGGCCACTCCACAGCTTTCCAAAAAAGTAGCAGAGGACACAGAGCCGTCTTTAGAGAAAAGTTTGGCAAAGGCAATCATCTCCATCAGGCCCAGCCTGATCACCGCTGCTTTGGTATTGTCTCCACACTGCAACCCGTCACAAAAACCTGCACCCACGGCCACGATGTTCTGGAAATAATAACGATTATATATAATAATAATAATTAAAAAAACAACAAAACAATGATTAATAATAACAACAACGATTAATGATAACAACAAAGATTAATAATAATTATATATAATAATAATTTAAAACAATGATTAATAATAAAGTAATTTTCATCCATTAAAATAAACAAAATAGAAAAACAGCAAAGCAGGCAATTTGAGGTACAAGTCAAATATAGCTCGTTAATTCATAATTCAAAATTAAGAAAGTTTTTCAAAATGCTCATAAAATGTAAATGAAACCAACAAAACAAAAGTTTAATTAAAATTAATGTTTTTTAAAAATTATACACACACACATATATATATATAAGCTACAAAAGCATGGGATCAAGATGATGGACTTTAATCCATAACCAAAAGTCTGATTACAGAAAGCCAGAGGAATTAGGACTTATTTGTTGTTTCAGCTTCATAACCTGAGCGGACATGGTGACTCTGGGGAAACGGAAACCCCTTTCAGCATTACAATAAAAGCATTTCCACTTATATAAGCAAGTCCAATTAAGAGTCCTATTTAAATGAGATCTTGATGTGCAACACAAAGACTTTTAATATGTGCTGCATGAGTATGAGTCACACTTCAGGGGCAGCTCATACACCCTCCCTTCCCTGAGACGCTTTTCCTGGGAAAGCTGCCAATGTGAGGGATATTTACTTTGAGGGCTCCACACAGCTCGACTGTGTCTGCATCATCCACCACGGTGATACGGAAGTTGGGCGTCTGCAGAAGCTCCTTAAAAAGCCGTCCATTCTCCAAGACTTTACTTCCTGCAAAGCAAAGATTAAACAGCAGCACTGCTCAGTGACTTCTGCCCCTTAGATACAGAGCTGTATCTTTATAAACCGATGTTTCAATGGAGGGAAATGACAGTTCTGCAAAAGGCTGAATATTTTGGTGGTGCGATAGAGATGAAAGCATCTGGTTGGGAAAATGTCACAATGCTGAAGGTGGCACTTAATATAAACTGCTAAAGGATGAATCCAAGAAATAAACATATTTAACTACAGTTTACATATACAGTGACAGAGTAAAAGAGATGTACACATGAACTGTTCTATCACCTACTTCTAATAGAGTTCTCCTGAGTTCACAAACCAGAAAAAAATCCCCCAAATCAAACAGATCAGAACTTAATCCTTTCTTCTGGAGTCAGTAATGATGTCTCCACCAAGGTTATAGCTAAGGAAAAGAAGCTAATCATGAAAATTACTTGGCCAGAGCGTTAAAACGCACCATTTCTTTCTCCCGCTCTTACCAATAGTGGTTTCACAAAACTTCTCAGCCGCCACCTCGTTAGCGATATTGGCCCCCATTAGCACGCTGACATCAATACCCATCTTCTCCCGTATGATATCAGAGATGAGTTTCAGTCCCTCAGGTCCCTCATCGATACCCTACAGTGGGACGGTTGGGGAAAAAAAAAAAGAAGGTTCTTCCAGATGTGTTTTTGAAGTCTCAACATCTGTTTCATTGGAAGCATTAAGTCATGAAGTGCAATTGCTTAATAAATAAATAAATAAATGGCATCCGTAAGAGTTTTTACCCAATGACTCATGAAATAAGGAGGAAAATAATGAAGAAAGGGAATTGAAATGCAGATGTTATGATTTTTTAAAAATTATTAAAGCCATTTGAAATGAATAAAGCCATCCAAATTCCCAAAAGGTAAGTATCTAATAAAAACTGATTATGTGATGGTTAAAAGCTACACAAAAATGTGATTGCATCATAAAGCAACCAACACGAGTGACAAATTCCAGCGCGAGACGCATAAGTGGAAGGATAAAATATAACGGTCATAAAAAGGAGAAAGAACCTGGAATTCAAAAACAGAATAAGCAGCTGGCAGGGCAGCAAGAAGTTCGTGTTTGATTCATGAGTCGTGCTCACATATGGTGCACTCTCGTGTGTATACACACACACACACACACACACACACACACACACACACACACACACACACACACACACACACACACACA
>JAQMYF010000001.1:18229370-18241655 GCA_030014195.1 Neosilurus mollespiculum
GCATGCATGGACAGGATGAGGACTGTGTTGTGGCATGCATGGACAGGATGAGGACTGTGTTGTGGCATGCATGGACAAGATCAGGACTGTGTTGGGGCATGCATGGACAGGATGAGGACTGTGTTGTGGCATGCATGGACAAGATCAGGACTGTGTTGGGGCATGCATGGACAGGATGAGGACTGTGTTGGGGCATGCATGGACAGGATGAGGACTGTAGGAACAGGATGAGGACTGAGTTGGGGCATGCAAGGACAGAATGATCAATGTGCTGAGACATGCATGGTTAGGATGGGGATGGTGTTTGAGCAAGCAGGGACAGGGTGAAGATTGTGTCAGGATATGCAGGAACAAGGAGAGGGTGGTTTTGTGACATATAGTGATGGGATAGGAAAGGGTAGGGATTGTGTTGGTGCATGCAGGAACAGAATGAAGACTCAGTTGTGGACTGAACTGAGGCATGCACGGACATGATGAGGACTTTTTGGGGGCAAGCAGGAATAGCGTGAGTATGGTGGTGTGGCATTCAAGGATGGGATGGGGAGAGTGTTGGAGCATCCTTAGGGTTCTGCCCACCACCCTGACCAAGATAAAGTGCATGCTGAAGACGAATAAATAAATGAATTTATTGTTCATTATAGTGGGTTTAAAAGGGCACTCTGGGACTGTTACATCATCCTTTTAAAGTATAATAAGCGGCAGTGGTGGATGTTTATAGGAATGGTCTTTAATATTTTTGTGTATAAAATCCATTCTTGCTTTGTTAAAAGCTAAAAACAGAGAGAGGAGCGAAAGAAATATGAAACAATGTCAAAGAGAGATGATGATTATGTGTGTATTTGTGTGAACTCATAAGAGAAAGTGACAGAAAAATACAGAGGGAGCCGATGTGTGGGTGTGTTTATGTGAGTTCTTTCCTCTTTGAGCAGCCCACAGTAATGAGTCACTACCTTGCGATCCTCCTCAGCTGACTGTCCCATTTGTAATAGAGCAGCTTCATATCCACAACACATCAAATAATCAGGCATCATTACTGTAACAAACTTTAAAATAGATGACAAGTACACAAGCCAACTCCTACCATAATCCACCACCCACATTATACATCGCTTTTCGATAAAATCTTTTGTAATGCTGATGTGAAAAGGTCTGCACTGTAATCATACATAGGACATGAGAAGCCCCCCCATAATATGTAACTCAGAAATGCTCTATTGTTTGAACTGCTATTGGAGAATATTGGTTTCGGCTTTTATCCAGATTAGTTTCACTTTTGTGGGATTATGTGTTTTTCATCAAACTCCAGAGTCATGGTGTGTAATAAAACCTCCAGTAATTTTCCTGTAATTCTGAAATATGTTACAATAATGCACAACAAATGTCCTCAGGTTAGAAAAGCACTCAAAAGCCATTACATAGGGATACAAGCACTCACAATTTGCCGAACACAAGGTTTTGTCTTTAAAAAGGTCATTTCGTATTTCGTTCTGCATTCTAATAAGCTCGCACTGCTGCACGTGTTTGTGTACTGCTCAGATGACTGATATTAGTTGAGATTTGTTTAGCGTTTTCTATAAATAGTCCTGATTGTTGTAATGCACTAATGTAAGGGGTATTCTGCTAAATTTGTAAATGTCCACTTAAAACTGTTTATATTTTTTATTACCTTTTGTGTGAGCTACTCGGAAGGTACTGTGACGAATCAATTTTTGTTCCGCAGCACATTGTGTGTGAGTTTGTCTGTCCAGAGTCCACAAGTGCGTGCTCGGTCCTAGTTATTCCCTTTCACGTGAGCTATATACTGTTCATAGAGAGAGATCTTTATTGTCAAATGTTGCATGAACAATGAAAATCAGTTTAGCAGCCCTCTGTTTAACAGCAATTATTTAAAAAAAATGCACAAAAGACAACTAAGGTAACTACACTAAGCTATATATGTACATATACCTACATACACATATATAAACAAAACTGTATATACACAGATAGACACATATACATATATATCTTATATAAGTAAACATATAAATTTATTAACATATTCACACTTGTACAGACTAATACATTTATCCACATATTCACACATATGCACACATACACAGAAGGGTGCATGATATGTCAGTGGTGCATGTCATACACAGGGTGAGAGGTAGAGCTTTTAAATCATAGGGTGCTTAAATGTTATATGATGTTCGAGACCTGCTCTAAACAGGGGTATTGCACTTAAACATGAGTAATGCACTTAAACATGAGTATTGCACTTAGAGTAATATTGCACTGTCCAGGTAAATGGACTGAATGGTGGTAGTGTAGTTCCAATCACCCACTTTGCCTTCCTCACCACCCGCTGTAGGGCCTTCCTGTCCTCTACAGTACAGCTGCTGAACCACACTGTACAGTAGTATGTCAGGAGGCTGTTAATGGTGAAGCGGGAAATGTTTTTCACTAGGGGTCGTGGTAGGACTTGTCAAAAAACTTCCTGAAGAAGTACATCCTTTGTTGTGCTTTCCCCACCTGGTGGGAGATGTTTGTGGTCCAGGTGAAGTCGGCAGAGGTGTGGACTCCAAGAAACTTGAAGCACTCCAGCCTCTCTACCTCCTCTCCATCAATATAGAAGACAGATCTACTTTGTTAGATCTCCTGAAGTCCATTATCATCTCCTTTGTCTTGGATGTGTTAAGGTCCAGGTTATTGTTGTTGCACAGATGCTGGACCTCCCTCCTGTAGGCTGACTTGTAGTTATCTATTATCAGACCTATGACGGTGGTGTCGTCGGCGAAATTGACGATGGTGTTGTTGGTGTAAATGGGGGAACAGTCATGTGTGAAGAGGGAGAAGAGGAGGGGGCTGAGAACACACCCCTGTGGTGTTCCGGTGTTCAGGATGAGAATGGAGGAGAATATCTTGACGTTCTGAGGTCTGTTACTAAGCAAGTCCTGTATCCAGGTGCACAGTGAGCTCCCTAGTCCCAGGTTGCCCAACTTCTGAACCAGTTTATGTTGGAGAACTGTATTGAAAGCGGAGCTGAAGTCTACAAACAGCATCCTCACATAGGAGTTGCTGCTAAGAGGGCTGTGTGGAGGGCTGTATTGATGGCATGTGTGGGGTCTGTGTGGAGGGCTGTATTGATGGCATCCTCTGTTGAGCTGTTTGCTCTGTATGCAAACTGATGCGGATCAAGATCAGCAGGGATGGCAGCCTTAATGTGAGACAAGACCAGTCTCTCGAAACATTTGATGATGATGGGCAACTGGGCAATAGTCATTCAGGCAGTTCACTGTGCTTTTCTTAGGAACCGGAAAAATGGTGGCTGTCTTGAGGCAGGTGGGAACCATACATTGTTGTAGCGAGAGGTTAAAGATGGTGGTTAAAACCCCTGCTAGTTGATCTGTGTGTGCTTTAAGTACCCTTTCTATTATTCCAACTGTACCAGTAGCTTTTCTTGAATTGACTCTGCAGAGGTGGCTCTGATCTGGTGCTGCTGCATCTGAATGGGGTTATCGCCCCTCTCTGGAAGAGCAAGGCAGGTGTGCTCTGTTGTGTTGGTCAAAACGTGCAAAGAATGGTGTCCAGTAGGATGCTGTCCCCTCCCACATATTCCTTTTGTTGTTCTCATCAAAGTGCTCCTTGATGAGTTGTTTATATTTGTGCTTAGCTTTTTTGATTCCTCTTCGCAGGGCCCAGCATGCCTCTTTGTAAGCCTGCTGGTCTCCTGACTTGAAGGCATCATCCCGTTCTCTAAGGTGTGCACCTCACCGTTGAACCACGGTTTCTGGTTTGTGAACACTTTAACAGTCCTTGTTGTGGTCACATTCTCAGTGCAGTAATTTATGTAGGAGAGCACACCTGATGTGTGACTCTCCAGGTCTGTCTCCTCTGCGAATGCTCCCCAGTCAAAACAATCCTGTAGAGCTGCAGTGGCTTCCTCAGTCCATACCTGGACTGTTTTAACTGCTGGTCTTTGGCTACAGATTTTAGGTTTATAAGCAGGAATCAAGGACAGAGAGAGGTGATCTGAGAGTCCAAGATGTGGCAGTGGGGTGGCTTTATAAGCATCTGGATTGTTGATGTAGACCTGGTCCAGTGTGTTTTTCTCCTGCGTCAGGAAAACTCACATTTTTGTAGAATCTAGGCAGGACAGACTTCAGACGTAAGGTCTCTCGGCAGGTCTGCACTGTACCATCAGATACTCTATGTCTGGACAGCAGTGAATATCTTTGATGATAGCGTTGGAACACCAGTTGTTGTTAATGTAAACACACAGGCCTCCTCCGCGTTTCTTACCGGACATGCTGGTTCTGTCCGCTCTAAGGGTAGCATGGCCTGCTAGCTCAGTCGTGCTGTACGGGGTGAAGGAGTCCAACCAAGTCTCAGAAATTACAGTTACACAATAATCCATGAGCCGTGAATTAAAGCACAGTCCTAACTCATCCATCTTGTTGTTGGGTGACCAGGCGTTGGTGAGAAATTGCATCAGAATGGAGGGTTTGTAGGGGTTTGCATTTAGCTTAGCCCTTAGCCCCGCTGACTTCCCCCTCTTCTGTTTCCTGTGTCGCCACCGCCTGCGCCACTTCAGCAGGAGGATGAAAAGAGAGAGGTCCACAGGATTACGGATCTCTGGAGGAATGAAGTACCAGCTTCTATTATTGTCGGATGTAGAGCAGTATTTGTCCAAAACCATGAGCAGCTTGGCCCTGCTATACTGCACATGTGCAGCTGCCAGGAACGGAGCACGGAAAATAAAATAAGACTACACAAAATAAATAAAACAGAAGACGTAGCTGCTAAAACACAAAGAGCTCTGGGCCGTTCTACCTACGCCGCCATCTTGCATCACTGCATGTTGCATGTTACTTGCATGTTACTATTATTAGACATTTGAAGGCTTACGGAAATTGTACTAAAGTGCGACTGGTGGAATGAACACCTTTTGTGTGTTATGGGTACTCAGACACAAGCATGCTCTGTCTAACTTGAAGATGAAGTTGAACTTCTAATTATCTAATTAGATCCTGGTGTTAGACCTATTGGAAAGCTCCTGTCTATGTTAATGTAATGACTATCATAACTGAGAGCTTGTTAGAGTCACATGTTTACTCCACCAGTCATTTCCCTAGAGAGGATAAATGAGAGATGAATTCTATGAAAGCAGCTGAAAATGTTTTCCTTTTGGGTCATTCATCAGCATAAATGCATGTGATAATCCCCAGCAGAGGATCTTCTACAGAAACAGTATTGGTTCAAGTTAAGGAAAGTAATGTGCAGCAGTTGACTCTGTATTGTTGTTTGAAAATAATTACTTTAGTATTAAAGTGGTTCAGTAGGTAGCCCTGCTGCCTCATAGTAAACAGGTTCCAGGGGAAAATCTACTGGTTACCCAGGGCCTTTCTTTTGTGGAGTTTGCATTTTCTCCTCATGCATGTATGGGTTTTTCCCACTGCCCTAGTTTTCTCACACAGTCCAAAGACATGCAGATTATGTTGACCAGCAACACAAAATTGTCCCTAGGTGTGAATGTGAGTGTGAGTGGCTGTCTCACTGTTTAAGCCTCTCATGATGGTGACCTGTTCAGTGTGTACACTGCCTTACTCCCAATGTCATCTTCGTTTGGCTACAGCTCAGCCATGACACACAATGGATATGTGGTATAAGTGGCAATGGTGGCTCAGTGGTTAAGGCTCTGGGTTACTCATTGGAAGGTCAAGGTTCAAGCTCCAGTCCTACCAATCTGCCTCTGTTGGGCCCCTGAGTAAGGCCCTTAACCTTAATCCGCTTGGTTGTATAAATAAGATACAACTGTAAGTCGTTCTGGGTAAGCGCGTCTGCCAAACGGTACCACAAAGCTTCTACTATTGGGCCATTGAGCCCATGCCTTAACACTCAAATGCTCCATTTTAAATGGGATGAATATAATAGTTGTTCTGGATAGGGCAGCCAAATGTATTAATGCATAATCTGTACAGTTTACCGTGGATAACAGAATGAAAAATGAATTGGGGCCATATTCAAATAAAATTCCATCATTAACCATGAATACTTGAAAATAACTTTCTAACACTGCTTTTTTACCAGAATGTTTTAGTTTTCTAAGACTCTTGTTTTCTGTACAGGTAATGTCACAGGCTGAAGGACAGCAGAAAAACCTACTGCACTCCATCGAGTCTCTGCCGAGCCGTGGGCCTCTCTCCTCACTCGATCCAGACCTGTTGCTTCTCAAGGCTACGTCTGCAGCGACTTTAAGCTGTCTAGGAGAGTGCCTCAGCATCCTTCAGCACAATGTCTCCCAGGCAGCCCGTAACATCACCACACACACAACGGGGCTGAACACAGGTGAGTTACATTCTAGCCTGACCCGTCTGGACACAGTGTTGTAAATGACATGAGTTGTAATGGCAGTCAACGAAGATTGGAGGTGTTTGAGTGTGTGTCTCTGTGTGTGTGTGTGTGTGTGTGTGTTGTTGATTTACTATGAATCTAGACAAGTATTAGAGGACATGGTTGTGCCTTATTATGACAAGTTAAACATGTGATTGGAATTGGCGTGTCACTATTATACAAATATATCACAAATATACAGAAATTATCCACACTGAAATTAGCTATTATGTTCAAATGTAAAGTTAGAATTAAAATTACATTGAAGGCTGTAGGATCTAGTTTCTTCTGCAAGAAAAGAGCTGCATGGATTTTTGGATGTTATGAAATAAATTAAGTTTTGGCAAAACACAATGTCTAAATAATTTTATTTTACCAGTTATTCCAAAGTTTCCTTGCCCATCACCTCATTGTCTCAACAACCCGTACCAAACGTGTTCACACATGGGTCTGGTTATGTAAAACATGGCAGGTTTCAACCAGAACTCCAGCCCATGTTCAGAGTTCTGGTTGGCTCTGGTTCAGAGAACATCTGTAGAACACATCTGGTGTTCCACAATCACTCTCCGTATCGTTTAGTTGAGAGTTTGAGCTGCACGTGCAGACTACAGAACAGGCTGCCTGATACTAAACACAGAGTGGGCAGCAGATCCATTCCAGTGATAGGTGGAAGTTCACACTGTTATTATCTGTTAATAAGTAATTTAAATCATCTGCTTTTGTCTGTCCGATTCGAAAATGTCACCTGATGACTTCATAAACCTTTGGTTTGTTGAAAAATGCAGTGATGTTGAAAAACTGAAAAACTTTATGTGAAATAAAAAAGTAATTGTGCTTTGTCACTTTGCACCTCTGGTTAAAGGGCTGGTTAAACTCATTAGCACCTTCATGGCATTAATTCTTTGATTTTTTCATAATCATAATCATAATTTCTTTGATTGATTCGTAGCTCCCACACTCATCCCTGCACTGAAGGAATGTTGCTTGCCAGAAATTGTGTGTGTGTGTGTGTGTGTGTGTGTGTGTGTGTTTGCAGACAGTAATTCAGGCTGGTCAGCGCCCAAACCTGCAACAGATGAACCAGTGGAGAATGGATCAGTGATGGGTCTTTCTACTTTCACTACTAACAAAGCATCCCCATCTCCAGCACACAGGAACAAGGAGGTACTCCAAGGTTCTGAGGTACGTAACACCCCCACCAACACACACACACACACACACACACACACACACACACACACACACACACACAGAGCAGCCTATAGTAAGATCACTAGAATATGTTGAGTTCTAGCTCTAGTGGCTGTGCATAAAAAGCCAAAGCTGTCTGAAATGACAGTGTTTTTGGGGTTCAGTACATTTCCTGCCGAACTCAGCTGCTAATTGGATGTGCTCTAGTTATCTGACAGATAACTGAGGATCTGCAATAACCCTTTCTGAGGGTGGATGAGTCACTCTGTCCCTTTTGGGAACCCTTGCTCTTCCTACATCTCTGTCATCCGCTTGCCTGCTTCTAAAAGTAGGGCACAATTATTGGCGCTGCATGATGTGTGTACGTATGCGAGCATGGGTGTGCCTGAACGGATGGAATTGATGTTGTTGTGCTTTATATGCCATTAAAAGCACTCCCTGTAAAGATGACGTGCACACAGGACACAGTTTAATGGAACCCAGGCAATATTGTGAACAGTACAGCTGTGCTATATAATATATGAACTATCTTTCATCTTATGACTGCTGTATAAAGGTGAAATATTTTACATATTTTACAATCAGTTGATCTGATTATTGCTTATTTTTAATTACTTGTTAGATTTTAGAGATGTTACACAGCTATTAAATAATTAATGTATCCTACTTATACCCTGTACTCATGCAGGTGGGACTTTAGGTTGGTGACCCATTTTAGACAGCTGTGAAGAATATTCTATGAAAATAGATCAGTAATAAACATATGTACTGTATCACTAAAAAGAACAGTGTTGTGCTGGAATGATTGGCCAAATCGCCAACCACATGAACAGAGATGCATTTAATTAGGCGTGTTGTCAGTATTACCATACCAACATGAGTATGGGAGTAACACCAGTACATTTAGCTTGGTAATAGTATTTATTTTTCCCAGACTTTTTAACTGAACATTCAAAGAATATTAAGGATCTATATACATTTGCTCATTCTATTTTCGTGTGTTTCTTTTCCTTCTTTGCAAGTCATAGAATGAAATCATAATGACACAAAACAAAAGATTCTGTTTTTTACCCTTCGTGTGAGCTAAGCACAAAGTACTGTGACACGCTGATTTTCATTCTGCAGGAAATTGTATATGTCTTTGTCTGTCCATAGTCCACGAGTGTGCACTTTTTCCTAGTAAGTTATTACCTTTCGCATGATCTATATATTGTTTGTAATTATTACTAGACATTTAAGATCTTATGGAAATTGAACTAAAGCAATATTACGATAGCCATGACATTTACATAAACAGGAACTTTCCAATAGGTTTAAAGCCGTGATCTAATTAGACAATTAGAAGTTCAACTTAACAACTTGGAAGAAGAAAGTTTTTAAATTTAAATTTCTCCACTAATAACAAAGTAAATAATGTCATGACAGTAGTAATGTTATTAGTAGTAGTAGCGTAAACACGTCATTCAGGTAACGTAACGTAACCTAATGTTAGACCCTATTATACAACAACAAGGGTCTGAAATTAGATATGCTAGCTGGTGCCACGTGAAAGGTCAGTGAATGTGTGTGTTCATTCCACCAGTCATTTTAAACCTTGTGCTCTTCACTGACATATCGTGCCCAATTCCCTGAATACTGCGAGCAAATTCCAAACCGTATGAGTGGAGCAGATTAAGATGCGAGCTGAAATCCCATGTATTTGAACTTTTTTGTCAAGGCAGGCAATCCCAACTCTTCCCACTCAACCATGTCAAGTATATTTCAGGTCTGTTGTGTCCCTTGTTGGTGGTGCATCCGAAAGTTACACCTGTTAAATGATTGGCTGTATATGAGTCAGTTGAAGCACATGGTTTTATCAATAGACTGTGCATGAGGCAGGAAGGGAGCATGTTTGATGTGTGTTCATGCTTTATGATCTTTGCCTATTCATTATGCACCTTCCTGGCAGTTTGCAGTTAATGCATTTAGGTGAAACTATTGAGCTTTTTATCGAGCAGTTTCCCTACTGCTATTGATTAAGCGTCTATCAACAGTACATATCGCTATGATTTTATCCCTCGATCTTAACAAATCTCATCACCATCATTGCATTACTTTAAAATAATTAATCTGTTGAATGCAGACTATCACATACTTACACTATTCAGGACAGTACTGGACTGCTTACCAGACAGAACATACAGTATAACCAGTTGGATGTTGCCATGTTTAGCTGAAACATGCTGTGCTTATGGTGGAGCAAGCGGCAATCCCTGGCACTCTGCCGACACAGGCAGTGAAATATGCTGATGGGTCTCAGCACTTAGAGCTACAGAAATGAGGAACATCAATCCAGGCTGTTCTGCTTCGAGCCCAGCTGGAATGCGTAGCTGATCACGGCTGTTGAGGACCGACACGCCATCTTTTAAAGCACAAGATCATTCAGCCAGCTCAAATTAACAGTCCAGAAAAGCACCTATGGGTTTCTGCCATCATAAACACTCGTGGTACAGCTTGAAGCATTTTCAGCCTGTATTCTTTCCTGCCACACTAATCTCAGATAAAAGTGTGAAATTTAATACAATGTTTTTATTATATCATCTGATTAATTATGTCATTATGTCAAATGGAAGAATGTGAAAACTTGGCATCCGTATATTTAAAAAATGCATTTTTGTATATTTTATGAACTGCTAGTAATAAAGAAGTAACTAATATATTACCCAAGAACCATCAGTTAGATAAAGACATGGTTACGCTTCATGATTTTACTTCAGTTACAGCTATAGTTGATTGACGAATGGATTATCTTGTGGTCTTTTGTGCTGTATATTTCAGCAACATTTTATCATTGTTTTATCAGTCTCTCGAGCTCGTTTATGAGCGTCCCATCAGCTTCCTTCAGCATGGTGGTAGTTTTCCTTCCAAAGGCCTGCTTTTTCATGATTGCTTTCAGACCATCATTTGCTTCCAAGGCTCTAAGCTGTTCGTCTTCATTGTATGCTCTAATTTCTGTTTCCATTCGCCGTGTGATGGTTTTGCACAGTTCGGTGTGTTCCACATTTCTGACATTTGTACCATCTCTCGCTGGGAGCTCATTTGCTGTTTAACAGGTCTTTTGTTTTTAGTCCTGATGGGTGTCCACACACCCTCCTCACAAGGTTACCGAGGTAACTAATTGGGGAGCCAGTTTAGTCGCCAACCACCCGACCATGAGGCAGGTAGTACTGGGTTACATGTTACCAGTAGCAGGGTCTTCTCCCTGATCTGACCAAATCACAAATTCGTTACACAAATTCGTGAATCAACCCATAGAATATCCACTTCCGCCTATCCTGAAGTCTGAAGTAGAAGCAGCCATAAACCGATTGAAAAGGGAAAAGGTTTTCCGTTACCCCTGGTGATGACGGAATCACTACAAAATTTCTTCAATATGAAGAACCAATCATCAGAACTCTTACCAAGTTATACACAAAATGCTTCAGAGAACGCAAGGTCCCGAAGAGCTGGAAGAACGCTTCAGTAGTGATACTTCACAAAAAAGACGACAGGGCGGACATTAGGAACTACAGACCAATCAGACTTCTTCCCGTCATCTACAAAATCTTCCCTCAAATTCTGCTAAAGAGGATGCTATTGACTCACTATTAACCATATCCAAACTGTTAGCCAACTCCAAGAAAAATCAAAAGAGTACAATATCCCTCTTTGTCTAGCATTTGTGGACTATGAGATGGCATTTGACTCTATTAAATTTGCCCCACTGTTCAATGCACTGGAGAACAAAGGCATAGATCCAAGTTATATGAACCTGCTATGAGACCTCTGTAATGGAGCTACTTCTTCTCTTAAACTCCATTAAGATAGCGATAAGATAAAATCGGAATGAGGTGCTCGTCAAGAAGATAACATCTTCCCGAAACTATTCACTGCATCCTTACAAGACGCCATCATTAGCAACATTGACTGGTCAGGGAAAGGAATAAATATTGATGGTGAATATCTCTGTCACCTGGAGTTTGCTGACGACATTATTATCTTTGCTGACTCACCATCGGAACTGGAAGAAATTCTCAAGAACCTCCACAACCAGAGTAAACCAGTTGGCCTCAATATGTATCTTGGTAAAACAAAGATCATGCTCAATGACCATGCCACCAACACAGAGGTCACTGTGGATGGGAAGGTAATTAAAGAGGTTGACAGTTACGTCTATCTTGGTAGATCCCTTTAGAAAAACGGTAACATCATGCCAGAAATCAAGAGACAAATAGCCATAGGCTGGGCATCTTTCAGCAAAGTTGACCATCTCATGCAACACCGTAAAGCCACGATAAAAACAAAACAGAAGGTATTCAATAAATACATCTTACCAGTACATTTATTTTTACAGCATTAAGCAGACGATCTTATCCAGAGCAACTTACAGAAGTGTTTTAAAGTCACTATCAGTGAATATATTCTTATACTGGTTTGTCAGGACACAGACTAAGTATACGATCAGTCAAAAACTCAGTGGATAGGTGTTGTGTGCAGGGTTTTTTTTTTTTGTGTGTGTGTGTGTGTGTGTGTGTGTGTGTGTAAAAACAGTGCTAATCTAAGTACTGCTGAAAAAGGTAGGTTTTCAGCCGTCGGTTGAAGATACCCAGTGACTCAGCTGTCTGAACATCCAGAGGAAGTTCATTCCACCACCTTGGAGCCAGAACAGAGAAGAGTTTAGATGCATTTTTCCCTTGACCT
>JAQMYF010000001.1:18258042-18294474 GCA_030014195.1 Neosilurus mollespiculum
GTGTGTGTGTGTGTGTGTGTGTGTGTGTGTGTGTGTGTGTGTGTGTGTGTGTGTGTGTGTGTGTGCGCGTGTGTGTGCGTGCGTGTGTGAGTAAGCATGAGTGCATGTGTTGGTGGGCAGAGTAGGAGGGGCAGTACTCTGGGTCAGCTACTCAGACAGGGGAAAGTAGCAGAATAAGAGAGAGAAAAGAGTGAAAGACAGAAGGAAAAAAGAGAAGAGGGGGTTAAAGAAGAACTGCTATGGGACACTTTTTCACTCCCACTGTGAGATGAAGGACGTGGAGCACGTAACTAATCCAGCCCAGACATGAATGTAAGTTGGAAGAGATTTTATGTTGTGATGAATGTGTGGTGGATCAGCTGTCTGTCGTCTGTTTCATATGTTTGTTTGAAGTATGGAAGGAGTTTCATCTAAGACACTGGTGCGGTAATTGCTATAAAAATGTAAAATTCAACCCTAAATGTGCGCTTCTTTAATGTTTACTACCCCTGTACTTTATTCTGTTTTAACAGGACTGGTGCCAGGGGTTTTCTCTCATTTCACTGAGTAATCATTAAAGTTGAATATATATATATATATATATATATATAGAGAGAGAGAGAGAGAGAGAGAGAGGGGGGGGGGGGCAGAGGGAGAGAGATGGATAGATAAATTGATAGGCAGATGGATAAGAATAGTGATGGTGTTCATGCCCATAAATTTTTCCAACATTGCTGTACATATTTTCAAGTTTAGCCACTGTGATAAATTGCAAAGTGGTAAATTCAAGTACATATGCTTATACATGAGGTTAATTATTATTAGTATAATCTCATTTTCCTGTGTGAAATCTCATTTCCCTGACCTTGAAAGTGACCTAATTCAGCGTTGTTTCTCCAGTTCCCTTTGAGAGTGCAGCTGCTGTAAAGAGGAAAGGAAAAATAGCAATATGCTTCTGTTATGAAATATTCAGTTGAAATAATTCCGCTGCTGTAAGCAGAGAGCCAGGCTATCCCATTCCCCTCCCCGAGCCCTGTTCGCTTCTCCTGAGCTCACGATTCACCAAACATCACCAACACTGGAGACAGAAGGATGAGGGAAGCAGATTAAATCAGCATATGATCATAAAGTTAGTCACATTTTCAGTTTATAGGCCATTCACAGAATCCACTGTTGCCTGAAGCATGCTGCTGTTTTTCAGTGCCCATCTGGTGCGTCAGAGTTGCTCATATGTTCATGCAAGAATAGAAAGTAACTCCTCAGAGACAAAAGGATGTGATTTCCCTCACTTATCTGTGAATTGTATCAGTGTTTAATGGCAAAACTTTTAATTATTTCCCCCACTGTGCAATGGGGAACACACTTGTGGGATGTGTTATACTGTATTATGCATTAGCAACTGTGTAGGGATTATGCATGAATGACTACATCAGAGCCCACACACATAAGTCAAGCCAGTTCAGCTAAGAGCACAGACTAGGACAGGCTGAGAGTATTGTGGGTAATATCCAGAGCCAGCGCATAGCACCCTGGGTGATGAGAGGAAATGGGGCCCATAATGTCAGCCAGCATAATGTCACATCCACCCAGAGAAATATAATACATAAAATCAGGCCTGAGGTCAGAAATTGTTCCATCAAATGCATTTAAGATACTGAAGGGCAGGCCTTTGAACTGTGGGAGGAAACTGAAGTACCTGGAAGAAACCCATGGAAACACTCCACACAAAAAGGCCCCCTCCGGCCATAGGGCTCAAACCCAAGACCTTTCTTCTGCTCGCCAGAATATGAATCTTCATCATGTATATAATAGTTTCCTTAGCATTAAGCGACTAGTTTAACCACTGATTCTTCTGCCCTCGCCAGAATATAAATCTTCATCATGTATATAATAGTTTCCTTAGCATTAAGCGACTAGTTCAACTCCCTCTGGATGGGACACTAGTCCATGGCAGGTTACCTTCCCAGTATGTTTTTAGTGGTGCCCATTTATACTGCTGGGTGAACAGAGGCACACTTGTGGTTAAGACCTTGATAAGGGGTCTTAGCACAGTGACTGGGATTTGAACCCACAACCTCTTGATCATGAGCCCAGCACCCGAACCACTACACCACTGGCCCCACCATGTATATAATGAAGACTTTTAATTTCGACTTTTATTTCGGATATCTTTGGGTCCAAAAATTCTTAGGAACCACACTCACTCATGAGATCACATAAAAAAACCGGTCAGTGAAATGCAAAATTACACCTAAATGGAGTATAAACACTTTCCATTTCACAATCACTTTACTTACATCTCTCCTGAAATAAGACCAACCCTGTTTCCAATTCAGGAACTCAATATCTCATGCCTCCAGAAAATGGAGAGTTTCTACTGTAAGCTCTAATATATCACAGACTCTGGGAGTTAGTATCCAAATGCTATGCTTTAACAGCACTCCACTGCAAACACAGTGGACCCCGGTGAGGAGAGCACAGACACAGAGGACAATGAAGAAGAGGACCTGGGAGTGCTGGATGACCAGAGGAGTGTTATCCTGCACCTGCTCTCCCAGCTCAAACTGGGCATGGACCTCACACGGGTATGTATACACACACACACGCACACACACACACACACACACAGCTTTATAGTCCATGGCAGGGCCAGCATACACACAACCATTCACACTCACACCTAGGGGCAATTTAGAAAAGCCAATTAGGCTAATATACATGTCTTCAGACTGTGGGAGGAAACTGGATTACCCAGAGGAAACCCACACAAGCACAGGAAGAAAAGTCAGACTCCACACAGAAACGCCCTCGCCGAGCCTAGGACTCGAACCTTCTTGCTGTGAGGCAGATTTGCTGCCTAATAAGGCAATGCAAACTTTTCCTGCATCTGAAAATTTAGTTTCAGGTTCACCCTTAACTGTCATAAAATGCTGACACTGGAGACGCCTTTCATAAATGATAAGTAATCGTCTTCTCACAGAAGGAAATCACTGTATCATCAGTTACACATAAATCCATTCATGTGGAACATTCACCATCCAAATCACAATGACAGAATAAAGCGAGTGCATTAATATAACCCTTGGGAGTAATGTCAGCCACAGTATTATATATTTCAGGACTGAGCTTTTGAATGTGCCATGGTATAAAATCGAGGGCTTAAAACCAGAACCACCTATGTCCATTTTTATATAAATGAGTTTTTCGGAGCCTGAAACATGGGCACAACATTTGTCAATGTCAAGAACAAAAATCTGAAAAATGGCTGTTCATGTAGGATTTGCTTTTTTTTCTTTTTTTTTTGGCCACAGTCAAAGTTTTATTTCCATTTTTATCAACTCGCCAAGTTTGGACATAGGCGGGTCTGGTTTTATACCCACAAAATCTTTTAACAAACCGGGCTTCTTTTCTGTAGTGATTCTCCCAAACATAAATATGAAGCATAATGTGGGATATCGTTTAATCATTTCAATTAATCTTTCTTCAGCCTACAATATCCGTGACTTCTCCGGCCATGATGAACGATGGTCATGATGAATTGGACAGAGATAATGAGAGTCTATTGATTTAAAAGCTTGTCTTACATAGTAGTTGTAGAGGAAAGCAAGTTGTTTTTTTTTCCTGCCTGTATATTTCCTGCAGGGCTTGACTGAGGTTAAAAGCACCCAGCAGGGATCGATGCAGGTCTATGGGAATCACGGATGAGTAAAGATAATGACGTGTGTAAGAGATCGTTAGGCCTTAGGCGGAAGGACATCGCATTGATCCAGTGCAGTTCAGATTGAATGTCACACACAGAAACACACATTTGTTAATATGTGTCAGAAGTGAATTGGACTTCATCGATTAGTGGGACAGTAGCACCTGTGTGTGTTGGACCATGTGACACAGTGATGGGTAGAATTAGGAATTAGTATAGATAACTCTTGTGAATACACTCAGTACTCAGCCGGAGGACTATATTCAATAATTCAATGAAAACTGATGACTGATATTCACTTATTTGACTATAATTAGTACTATTACTGTGTTTAAATAATGAAATCATAGTTTTAAAAAAAAGTAAATCAAAAAAAGTGTGTAAAGACGTGATCAGTGGTTTGCAAGCACCAACAATTCATTTATAAAAAAAAATTCTATGTTTTGGTCCATCCATCCATCCATCCATCCAAGACTTTTGAACCAGTTGTCACCACAACTTTTAGATTGTTCATATTAATACAAACTGAACTTAGTACCTCACTGTCCACCCCCTGCTGTTATAACAATATCTTTGTTAAACAAGGGGATGACCAAAAAGTAATTCTTTTGTAATTTTTCATTGTTATTGACCAATATTTTGACTGAAATTGACTATATCAGAGTTCTTCTTTGATCCATGGCAGCGTTCATGCCTGCACACAAGCACATTCAGACCCGTATATTAGCTAAAATATATAAAATATTAGCAAAAATGCTAAAATACGGTCTAGCGCTGAGGTGCACTGGATCCCGACATGCGCATATTAACGAGACTCTACTGTTTATAATAGTCATGTAAACGTAAATGTTTATTTTTTGGATATATATTTTTCCATATATTTTTTTTTACCCTAGATTACCCCTGTTTTATTTCTCTAATTTATTCAATTGCTAACTTTTGCACAGTCTCAGGACAAAATTACTCGGTTATACTCATATAACTGTGTACATGACAAATAAAGAATCTTGAAACACGGGTCACAGATTAAGCTGGAACAAGGCTAGACTGCACCTAATCTTTTTTCTCTGTTTGAGTCCTCTATATGCAGTGCAGAAGAATAGTTTTAGTGACCTATTCATGCGTTTTTTGCTATATATTCAGTCCCTGATGAGACTAGACATGCTTACAACCAGCTGCAAGGGTCATAGCATATCCAGAGTCTATCCCAGGAGCACCGAGTGTGAGACTGGACTACACACTGAATGTAATGCCAGTTCATGCATAAAATTAAATATCTTAATTGGTATTAAATAATAACTCAAAATAATTAATGTGCATTTATTTGTATAGGCATCTTGGCTGTAATTGCTGTTGTCCCTGATAACTTACAGTGGATTAGTGAAATAATCAGAAGCCTTTCTCTTATCTCTCTCCTAGGTAGTGCTGCCTACCTTTATCCTAGAGAAGCGCTCTCTGCTGGAGATGTATGCTAACTTCATGGCCCACCCTGATATGTTCCTGGCCATCACATCAGGAGCAACTCCAGAAGAGCGCATTGTACGATTTGTGGAATATTATCTAACTGCCTTTCACGAGGGGCGCAAAGGTGCTGTGGCCAAAAAACCTTATAACCCCATACTTGGAGAGAGCTTTCTGTGCAGCTGGGACGTCCCCCGTGAAAGAGTTCGGCCTCTTAGGACCAACACTTCAGTCACGGTGCCTTCAGCCACACCCCCCAGCTCGTCCAATCCTGCTCACTGCTATCGGCTTCATTTTGTGGCTGAGCAGGTCTCACACCACCCACCGGTCTCAGGGTTCTACTGCGAGTGCAAGGAGCGTGGAATGTGTGTCAATGCCCATGTCTGGACCAAGAGCAAGTTCATGGGCATGTCTGTGGGTGTGTCTATGGTCGGAGAGGGTGAGTTGTGAGTTCGCAGATTGGGTTTCACACTAATGAGGTTCTTTATTACATTTAAGAAGTTAAGAAATTTATTCTTGTGGTTTATTAGTTGCAGTGAAATGAACAGTGAACTTTCTAATATGAAGCAGACTTAAACTTTTCTTCATGCAGTTGCTGTATTTTAAGATGCAGTGGCTTGCAAAAGTATTCATACCCCTTGAACTTTTCCACATTTTGCGTGATATACCAAGTAGTTTCACACATAGCGTTTTGCATTTAGGCCAGAAGGTTCAATTTTGGTCTCATCTGACCAAAGCGCCTTCTTCCATATGGTTGCTGTGTCAGCCACTTGGCTTGTGGCAAACTGTAAACGGGACTTCTTATGGCATTCTTTCAGCAATGGCTTTCTTCTTGACACCCTCCCATAAAGCCAGATGTGTGGAGTGCATGACTAATAGTGGTCCTGTGGACAGATTCTCCTCCCTGAGCTGTGGATCTCTGCAGCTCCTCCGCAGTCACCTTCTCTGATGAATGCTGTCCTTCGCCGTCATGAAAGTTAGGGTGGACAGCCATGTCTTGGTAGGTTTGCAGTGTCATACTCTTTCCATTGTTGGATGATGGATTGACAGTGCTCTGTGAGATGTTCAAAGCTTGGGATTTTTTTTTTAGAACCTAAAACTTTTCAGATTTCATTTATTCTTTTTCTGAGCTGGTTAATCCTAATTAGGGTCACGCCCAGGAAGGCTGGCACCCATCTCAGCCGATTCTGGACAGCTCGCCAGGCCATCGCAGGGCACGTTTCAGATTTTTATTTGTAAAAAAAAAATTTTAAAACCATATATAATTTTCCTTCAACTTCACAGTTATGTGCTTTGATACTTTGTGTTGATCTATCACATAAAATCCATTTACATTTGTGACTGTAATGTGACAAAATGTGGAAACGTTCAAGGGGTATGAATACTTTTGCAAGCCACTGTATGTACTGAAATTATTATACAGTAATTGAAAACAGGCTGTTATACATATTAATTAATTACATATTATTTAGATTAATTAGCCTATTATACAGCCATTTAGCCTATAAATATTTCTGGGGTGCCATGTGTGGTGCCTGATGGCTGTTATAGCCTGGTGAGACTAAACTTGCTGCTGAAGCAAGAATATTCTCATCATAAACCGCTCAAGAAAACTCAGTGATACCATCCTATTGATTCATAATCTTTACATGCCATGTGTATAGAATGTCAGAGAGAAATCTCTCCTCGGGTTGTCTCATAGCATAATGCCACATTGTGATGGTCTAGTTTATAGCAGCATGGTGTCAGGGTTTAACCTTAAGCTACATTCATTCTGGGTAACAGCCTGACGAAGAGGAGGTGTATATGATCCATGAACACTGTGCTGTCTGAACCTCTTTCCTAACTATCCTAACTCAATAAATATAAATCATTCCCCGTAAGAAGCCATTCAACTTCTGCGAAAATACTGATGAGCCTCAGAGCGTTTCAGATTGTTTATACTGTCTACCTTGGTAAATACTTGATAAAATATGTCTTTAAATATCAACCACATTTTTCATCCTGTTCTGTTATGAAGGATGAGATGGGAAGGAAGCAGCATTCGTTTATTCATTTACTCATCCTCAGTAGACACTTGCATTCATGCACGAATTCATGCCTGGGTCAAATTTAGCATAGCCAAAACATCTATTGTTATTGAGAGGTAGGAGAAAACCAGAGAACATGGATGAAGCCCACATGGCCAAGGGGAGAAAGTGAGTGGACTGAACCACGCTGGAGCTGTTATTCACCTACTGTGCCTACCACAATGTCAACTCATTTACTTCTCACCAAAGGGGGCTTTGAATACATTCCATGTATGACATGATGAAACAGGAATATTGTACATATTTCTGATTTCTTTAGATTACGGTGCATTAGAGATCCTTGGAACAGTGCTTTGAATGCTGTGGTCTATACATTGTTTAGCAAGTCTAAATGTGTAGCCTAAAGTGAAAACTGAAGTTTGTGTGTGGAGCGGTGGTCTCTCCAGCCTTTGTTCTCTGTTAACCTTTTAAGAGAGCACACAAAGTACATTCTGTCTGCACATCAGTCTTCTGGTGAATGGACAAGCCTCAGGCTATATGATGACTACTGCTAGTAATATCTGTCTCTCAGTCAGCCAGTGAAGCACTAGGAAACTGTATTCTAGACTTTTCTCTCTCTCTTATATCAGAGTCATATCAGTACATATCAGACCTCAAATGTCTTTGAAACATGATACACTTACACAGTACAGCAGCTCTCCTGTCTCACCCTCAGCATGTTTCCAGCACTAGCAAACATCCAGGTGCTCAGTGAAGTGGATAACGTTTCTGCTTCTGCAAGCTAACCCCAGACTATTAGAGCTTCACTCTGATTAGGCCAGCATTAATTACTTACAAGACAAATTAAACTAATTCTACTTTAGAAAAGTGAGGTAGGTAATTAGAGAGCGACCTGATGAGGATTAATGAGGATTTCTTAAATGCTGTGTAATGACTACAGTTTCCCACAACACAGAGAAGCACAAGTAAGTAGTTTTATGTTTGTTTACACACATAAATAGTGAGCGAAAAATAATCATCACCACCCTTCATAGAAATAAAATAAAAACTGACTGTATAAAATAGGCATTACATGTGTTTTTCTAGTGTGGTGCAATATGAAAGCGTATGTTCCATTTTTTATAAGTTCAAGTTTCAAGATTAAGATTCAAGGTTAAGACTATACAAAATGTCAGCAACAGTTGTACTTCGAAATGCTTGTGGTGTGCCTCAGGTACTCTCCTGCTGTATAATACAAACATATATTCTTGTGAAGATAAACGGAGTGAGAAGAGAGGAGGAGATATGGATAAAGAGGTTATTTACAAATGCAATGTACACTATTCACAAAACTACACTGCCCAGCCAAGAAAAAGTTACATTTACAGCATTTAGCAGACGCTCTTATCCAGAGCGACTTACAGAAGTGCTTTAAAGTCACTATCAGTGAATAGATTTTTATACTGGTTTGTCACTCAAGTATGGTGTTGTTCTGCCTTTAGCCTTGCTTGTAGCACATAATTGTCATGCCATTATTTCAACACACTCAAGCAACATTACATTTATTTCCATTCAGTGTTGGGTTCATTTTTTGCTGAGGTCTTGAATTAATGAGGAAAAATTTTGAACCACTCCATAAAGTCTTCTCCAGCACGTCCCGAAATTTTTCAATAAGGTTAAGGTCAGGACTCTGAGCCGCCAATACATATTGTGAAAATGATTCCTCATGCTCTCTGAACCACTCTTTCATTATTTAAGTCCCCATTTTCTATCCATGCCATCAGGGGAGAAAAAGTATGTTGATGTGATAAGATTACTTATAATGTACTCATTCAGTACATTCAGGTCATCAGCTGACTTCATTTTATTGCCATATTAATGTTGCTGAGCCTTGACCTGACCAACTGGAGCAACAATGCCATGGAGATTATGCACTGAGATCAAGGCTAAATGCACCCCATGAAAATATTAGAGGGTGTGACTTTTTTTTTGGCCGGGAAATGTACAATACTAACCCCTTGAGGCATGGCCTCCACAAGACCTCTGAGGGTGTGCTGTGGTATCAGGTACCAGGGAGTTCACAGCTGCAGTCTGATTCCCTCCATGGTTTGGACTTGTTTTTCCAGAACGTCCCTTAGATAGGGAATTTAAAGGCCAATTCACAAAGCATTCCTGAACAGTTTTCAGTACTAGGGAACACTATTGCAGTAAAGGGGTGAACTTAATCAACACATCAATGTTTTGGTAAATAGTACTTGTCAAAGTAACATCCACATAAAGTCTAGGACCCAAGGTTTTCCATCAGAACATTGGCCAGAATGTGACGCTGTTTCTGGTGGCTTGCCTTCTTTGTGTAGTCCATTCTGTTGCTATCTCTCCCCCATGAAAGCAACACATGTACCCAGCTGTCTGTATGATGGAAAACAAAATATGATTAATCAGACCAGTCCACCTCCGTTCATTGCTACATGGTGCAGATTTGATGCTCACATCCCCATTGTAGGTCAAGCATTTTCTGTGGTGGGTCAAGCATGTGCACTCTGACTGGCCTGCAGCTATGCTGCTACATGTAGCAGCAATATTGATGAATATTAATGCGCATCAATGAGCCCTAGGGGCTGTGAATCTGTTCCTGGTTCACTGTTTGTTCTTTCTTTGTTGGGTGAAAGTAGGTGCAGACAAGCCTCTAAAGTGACAATGAAAGCATTGGCTTGCACTAGCTCACCTGGCTTTGGCTCAATAGTGGAATTGAAGCTACCGGGAAATTGGAACAATGCAAACTGAGAAGGTGCAACAGGCATCTAAAATTAACTTTTAGATAAGTACAGAATCACCATACTTGTTGCAGAAGGGAACAGCACCTGGTATTCATTCATTCATTCATTTAACGAGCCACTTAATCTTACTAGGGTTGCGGCAATGCTGAAGCCTATCTCAGCTGACTTGGGGCAGAGGCAGGGTACAACCTGAACAGCTTGCCAATCACACACAACCATTCACTGTCACACTCAGAACAGCCAATTAGACTAAAGTGCTTGTTATTGGACTGTGGGAGGAAACCAGGAAAAGCATGAGGAAAACAAGCAAACTCCACACAGAAATGCCCTCACTGAGCACGAGGCTTGGACCCAAGACCTTACTATGAGGCAGAAGTGCTAATCACTATGCCAGTGTGCCGCCCAGTAGTACCTGATCTACAGTGTTGAACAAGATGAAGAGCAAAACAGACACAGAAATCTTTACTGAAACATAGTAATGAATGTGTTAGAGTTTCCACTGTGGTATGTATCTCCTAATGTTGACTGGACACACACACAGACCAAGTGCTCAGTTCTCATGCACACTGTTTTGGAGGCAGTACGAATGTGCTGACCTCAGCAGCATCATATGTCACATGGCAGCCGTGTGCTCCCCTGTGTAGTGGAGGGGCAGGGGCACAAAGCCATGCTCTAGCCCTCTCCTGTTCTCTTCTCCTGGGGAAACAGATGTGTTTGTGTCAGCCCTGGCCCAATGCCTGCAGAAAAACGTGCCATAAGACAGCTGACTGTTATATAAGAGCTGGAGAGGGCAGGTCCTGCGAGGATACACACATTGTACAGCCAGCATTCTGCACATGACCATTTTGCCAGAAAGATTGATCTGTTTTAATTAATTTCTTCAGCATCCACTCTGAATATCAGTGCTGAAAGATTGATGTTCCTAATGGAGATTTTTTTAATGAATTATGATGTAGGTTGATTTAAAGATTCTACTACATATCAATACGAATAGAGCTGTAAATGCTTTACAGTATATTAGGTTGATTTCTATGATTAATTTAATGTAGATCATTGGATTGAACCGATTTGAACAAATTCCATAATTGTCACAAGTGTAATGGTAAAAGGATAAGAATACACTATTTCTAAAGAAGCATGAGGTTTTTAGTGAGCATTTCATGTTGTTAAATGGACCCTAAAAATTTGAATAATGCTATAAAAAAAGAAAAGAAGCAGCTTTTTAACCCAATTTTATTATCATAGCTGTATAAAGGGCACGTCATTCCAAAATATGGTAAATATCACAAGACCTTACTAAAGCTGGGCAGAACGAGTTGCCCTGGTGCAACTGCCTGTGTGAAAAAGATTTTTTACACAGTTAAGTGCAACATGCTCCACTTTTTGAGGTTCCAGAACATCTTGTGTGGGGGTTTACGCATGCTCAGTAGCGTTCATCAGGATTATTAAGCCATTTCAAAGGCATTTGCGGCAGATAGTAGTTCTTCTAGAGTGATTTGCTTACATGTTGTTCCTCTAGTGTCTGACATGTCACCGATTTGACAGTGACCATAAAAAACAAACAAACAAACAAAAAAAAATAGGAAAGTGAGCGCAACTTACTTTGGGTGAAAGTTGTTCCCATTGTCTGTGTAAGCTTAAATATTACAGTGACAATGTTTTTCATACAGCCTCACAGGGAGGCTTGAACCTATCTCAGCCGACTCTGGGCGAAGGTGGGGTACACCATGAACACTCGTAACTAGGGGCAATTTGGAACAGCCAGTTAGCCTGTTTGGAAGAAACTGGAATGCCCAGAGGAAACCTGTGTAAGCTATGGAGGAACATGCAAACTCCACACAGAAACACTGTCGTCAAGCCTATGACTCAAACCGAGGACCTTCTTCCTGAGAGGCAGAACGTCATCATGCTGCCCTGTTGTGCTACAAATATTTCTAAATCATATGAAATATACAGGTGGCTGTGATGTATGGTCACTTACCACAGGGTATGATTTTAGTGTCTTTGCTGGTATTTGTAAGATAAAACCATTTAACACACAGCAAGTGCAGTGCAGCACAAAGGTTAATTAGCATGCTTCTCTAAGCCCATTTACACTAAAAGCTAACAGGAACAGGAAAAGAACAGGATTTCTCAGAGCTTTTGTATAAGAAAGCATTGATTTCTTTTTGTAAATGTCCTTTCAGCATTTGGATAAAAGATCATGAAGCTGCCATCTCAAAGTGCAGGATAAAAATTGGGCATTCATTAAAAAAGGTGAAGCCTTTCATTGGTGTTCCTCACTACACTTGATTTTAAGAGAAGGTCTTTCATCATCCACGTCAACGTCGATCACAACATATCTATGATTGAGTCTTGATGTGGATGTTAAAGTCAGGATTTGTTACAAATCCAAAGCTAGCTGATAATCAGTGAAAATATTTAGGGTTTTTTTTTTTGTGTGTGTGTCAGGGGTGCTGCACCTTTTGGAGCATGAAGAACAGTATGTGTTCACACTGCCCTGTGCCTATGCTCGTTCCATCCTCACCGTGCCATGGGTGGAGCTCGGGGGAAAAGTGTCCATCTGTTGTGCCAAGACTGGCTACTCCGCCACCGTCACCTTTCACACCAAACCTTTCTACGGGGGAAAAGTGCACAGGTGAGCATGTGGCTCGAGCAGCAGAAACATTTCGATGCCTTTGAAACTCTATAAATGTACAGAGCTGTATTTCAGTAAATGACAGTATCATGTAAATTAACTATGCCAACAGTAAAGGTAAAATTTTCTTTTAGTTAAATGCATGAAATCTCAGAATGTGTTACCGTGGACAGGGTGACAGCTGAGGTCAAGCACAATCCCACCAGCACCATTGTGTGTAAGGCTCAAGGCGAGTGGAATGGTACTCTGGAGTTCACATATAGTAGTGGAGAAACCAAAGTGATTGACACCTCGAAACTGCCAGTAATTAAGAAGAAGATATGCCCACTGGAGAAGCAGGGCCAGTATGAGTCGAGGTAAGAAACATGTACAATATACATATATGCAAAAGCAAAGTATAAAAGAATAATGAATGTATTGTGTATTTATTGTGCATTTCTGTCAGATTGTTAGTCGTATTTCTTTATAGAAGGATACAGGGGTATAAAAGTGCTTCTGCAATTCTTGCATATAGTGTATTTTAACTAAGCCATGTGTTCTTGTCCATCTCCAAATTACTTTTTTATTCACCATGGCTCCTCTCACACTATACACTCTCTCTCTAGACCACTTATTTGATAAATATGATGCTGCACGTTGCAGAGAAAGAGCTAGATCTGTGCCTGATCAAATAGACAGGGTAGAGTCGCATCAGAGTACCATAACGCTGTCAGACTGGCATTAGCATTGCAACCTAATGCAATCAAAAGGGGATAGAGGCACACTAAGCTGGTTTGTGCAGGGAGACTGGCATTCAGATCAGCCTGATTTCCATTCTACACACACACACACACACACACACACACACACAGCACAGAGACATGGGTAGAATATTACCGTATTGATTAGCAATAATGCACAAGAGAAGTTTTTAATTATGTGGGTTTGGCATTTCATAATGCGTTTAACTGATAATTATATAAATTCAGCCTGTGATCACGATTTTGTATGATTACAACTGTATAATGGCAATGTATGTCAGAGATGAGTCCAAATCACAGTTATTTAAATTACTATAGTGTTTATATTAGGCGAAATTAACACCTAATTGTACAACAGTACTGCTGAATCCTCTAATCTGATTGGGCAGAAGGTGTTGATTAGCACTTGTTACTGTAATTCAGATATTAGGCTTATACAGTAGTAGTGTGCTCATTTTGATATATCGCACTTTAAATAATTACAACTCATTCACAAAATTGTATTGTGAATAAATATCAGAATCTAATTGTAACACTGCCCAGCCAAAAAAACAAGTCATGCACTCTGTTATTTTGTTCGACTGCATTTATCCTTGATTATAGCATGTAATCACCACGACATTATTTCAACAAACTTAAGCAGTATCACATTTATTTTCCATCCAGAGTTGGGTTTATTTTTCACCAACATCTTGAATTGAGGAGGGAAAAATTGAACTACTCTATAAAGTCTTTTCCAGCACATCCCAAAGACTTTGAATAGGGTTAAGGTCAGGACTGTGGGGAGCCGATACACATGTGAAAATTTGTTCCCCATCAGAGAACAGAAAGTCAATTAATGGGATTACCTGCTTATTCAGGTCATAAGCTGATTTCATTGTATTGCCACATAATGTTGCTGAGCCTCGACCTGACCAACTACAGCAACAATGCCACGACGATTACCTGCTGTATTCAAGGCTAAAGGCGCTCCAACAAAATTTGTGTGCAGGGTTTTTTTTTTTTTTTTTTTTTTTTTTTAAAGCTGAGCACCTCATCATAAAGCCTTAAAAATATATTATTGAACAAATATAAATATAGCTGTACAAATTATTATTACTATATATTAATTGGTAGAGTTAGATCTGTTAGTGAAGTTAGATCTGCTTGGACACATTTCTGTAACATCAGTGCAGGGGGACTGTGGTGTCAGCGCTTTGTAACATTCAGGGAGGTGTCCACCATGGGAGAGTCTTTGGTCTTCAAACAGAATATAAAACGCTTTGGGCCACACTCTTACTCTTACCATTCGGTTACGGGTCCTATAACAGCACATCCTGAAATCTTCTATTTCTTTCATTTTAACTACAGCAGCAGGAATGAGTGGGATTGAGAAAAAAAAAACCTTTTTGAGCCGTCCCATCCAACACCACTGTGTTATGTGGTCACTGTATTTATTTTAATAAGGATTACACTGTCTGTGATAGTTGAATGAAATCCTTGCTGTCCTTGATCCTTGAAAAATGCTCAGTCTGAATGTTAGAATATCCAGTTGAAGTGGGGTATTAGCTCTTTGCCATTTTTAAAGAGAAACCCTCTCAGGACGTGGTAGACATTAAACATGTGCTGTGTCCTGATTATTTTTGACTGACAGACGGTTGTGGCAGCATGTGACTGCAGCGCTCAAGGCCGGAGACATCGACACAGCCACAGAGCACAAACACCAGCTGGAGGAGAGACAGCGTAGCGAGGAGAAACAGCGAGCTGCCACCAACACCGCCTGGAAACCCAAGTACTTCATCAAAGAGGTAAGATGCCCTGCTAAAATTCGATAACACTCAGAACCACTTCACCCTCTCCATTTTCCCTCCTGTGATTGAGGAGTCCGGAACACTGCAAAGATTATTAGAAGACAGTAGCAGTTCCATCAAGGTTTTTTTTTTTTCTTTTCATACACGTACTCAGGTAGACAGAGTGATGAGGGGGAGAAATCTTGTGAAGAGGGAAGGAAAGTGCAGGAGTGGTGCAGTTTTTGTTTTTCCTTTAAAAAAAATCAGCTGTAGAAGATTTACAGACCAGCTGTTAGTCGAACATCTCATATCAGTAGCCTGCTTTTTAAGAATCAGGCTCAATGTTCTAGATAATTTCAGCAAATACATTTTAAGTCTCTCCCTAACAACTACAACACACATTCTTCGTGATGTTTAATATATATATATATATATGTGTGTGTGTGTGTGTGTGTGTGTAGGGGGAAGGCTGGGTCTATCACGATCCTCTGTGGAAGACTAACTGTTGAGGATAAAGTGACACGAGTTAGCTGTCCGTCACAGAGCCCAGCCCACAGACGGGCGGGGCCATATGGGGAGAGTGCTGGCCAGCCAATGGAACCAGAGGAACTGGACTTCACATAGGCAGGAAAGGGCCTGACCGTTTCCTCTGAGTGTTAAAGGTGCCATAAAAGTAAATATTCCAACCTGAACGCAAAATAAATCCCCCACAAAACCCCACCCCTCACCAGCTCCCCAAAAAGCTGTCCTTCTGATTCGGAGACGGACACATCCGAGAAAATGATTCCCTCCCAGCCTGTCACTGGAGACATGGAGGTCCAACAGTACACAGTCATTTTCATTCTTTTCCTCCTGAATTCAAATGTATGAATCTGTCGATGCTTCCTGAAAGATCAGCGCTCACGTTTGTTTAAATGGAACACCATGGACCATTTGAATACTAATGTAGTGTTATATTTGTGCTGAAAGTGTCAGTCCTGATCAACCACTTCAAGTTTGAATGTGTTAAGATGCAGCAAAATGGGGCAACGTCCTATTTTTAAACCCACGGCTGCACGTTAAAGTGAATATACAAGCTTCTGAGCATAGCGTTAATGTCTGATGTAAGTAGCTGTGAAAGTGATTGTAATAGATCTCTTTGCTTAAGTATTCTGGTCACAAAAAAAAGGAAAATGAACCTTGTAGCTGTTCATAACATTCCAGTATAAGGTCTACGTACCGGAGATTCCAGATTGAATTCAGAGTGGACTATTCATATGGAACAACTGGGAAGAAGTTCTGTGATGTTCTTTAGCCGAGACAAGAAAACGACACTAGTTCTATTTGTACATCAAACATCCAAAATGATGAGTGTCTGAAACGTATGTAATTTAGTGTTGATGGATTTAAAATGATCTCGGACTGAAGTGTCTTTTACAACCATGTTTAAAATCATTCCTTCTCTGTACGGTTTCTGAAAAAGAATAATCCTCCATTGTTTAGTTGACCGGTGCACCTGGTTAAGTCCATGTTTTTATCAGTTTGTAAATTCACTGTAGGATTGTTTGGTTTTGGACCTGCTTTTAAGCCTGCAGTAATCATTGATTTATGAACTGCACTTTATATGCTGTATGCTATGGGACACAGACTGTATTTTTCCCTCACCCAACTTCCAGCAAAGTTTGCAAGTATAAAGAAGAAAACTAAGTTTCTAATGTGATATTTGATAGTACCATCTTGAGGATTTATTAAAAATCCCATACTGAACCTTTAAAAGGTTAGAAAACCAGGTTAGCGCATCTGCCTCCCAGGAGGTGAGTCTGAATGTTGGTTGATGTATGTTGACCCTGCAATGGGCTGACGAGCTGTTCAACGTGTGCCCTGCCTTCGCCCATGGTCAGCTGAAATGGGCTGCAGCCTCCCTGCAACCCTAATAGGATTACGCAGTTCAGCAAATGAGTGAATGAGAGAGCAGTGAGAAAGCCTTAAACATGAACACTGATCACATTTTTCTGTGCAACATTTGTTAGGTGAAATAGATCTATTTAGAAATTTAGCTTGTGATACACTTGCAGGCTTTACACACCTATCCAATATTTTTGCACCTTGTGAAAATTAAGAGAGAAAAGTGTAAAGTTTGGAGCAAAGTACTCCAAGTTGACGAGAAGAGTCTTAGATGACATGTAATGTATTCCAAACTTACACCAAACATTTTGTGCACCAAGGTAGGAACTTTGTAAATGAGATGAACCTTTCATCGTCCAGTACACTGTGTTGTTTGTGTAGAACATCCTGTATGTTTCAGTCACAGCGGCAGCTAACAAACTGATAAATAATGTTGACCCAACAAATTTACTGTAATTGGAATTTAAACTGTATATTTATAAAGGTTAGTATGCCAGTGGCATGTGAATATTAAACAATCAGTTGTGGAATTATGTAGTTATAAACCTTGGGTTGAGTCTCAAACCTACTCGTGGGCAGAGTCTGAGTGAAATGTTTAAGGTTTATTCAGTTGATTGGTATTTATAAAGAGCCTCATTTTAAAATAACTCCACTAAAGCGAATATGCCAAATAAAATGGCAACTTTCAATGGCTGTCAGGATTAAAGTGCTAAGCTTGTGTTGCCATCTAGAGGACACAAGAAATACAAATTTGAAGCAAAACTCATTTGTATAATGTATTCAATTTGACAGTCATTAAAAATTAAGATCAAGACACTCAGGAGAAAATTAAACCAAGATTAAATAATTTTTTTTTTTTTTAAACCAAAAATTTAATAAAGTTATGACTTAACAAGCTAGTATTTATTCCTTCTGCTGTGCAGGGGTTTTGGTGACAGTTCAATGTTTACGTGTACGACTCCTGTTTCAGCAAGAAACCTTTAATAAGAACAAAATTAAAACAAACGCAAATGAATTTTTTTTAATGAAACTGCTGTGTATCATTAAATAACCAGACAGACCAAAGCAAAGGATAAGAGATGAGATGTAAAAATAAAAGAACAAACATGGCCATTGGTGATAAGGCAGAACCTTTCATATACTCGTTTAATTTCACAAGACATCGCTGATTCGGACAACAGCATCCGTTTTCAAACTCTCCTACAACTTGTGTCCCAACTTAACACACACTTTTACATTGTGTGATGAGATGCTCTCCTCTTCTTACTTCCATTTTGTTCTTATAAATAAATAGCTAGAGTTTATTAATTCGTTATGAAACAGATATGTTGTTAAGCAGATGGCTGTTAAATTGAGTCAGCATTTTTCCTCCCAAAGAACTAAAACCACCCTCCTGTTAACTCGCACACAAAAGATAAAGTAGAGGCAGCGCACAGAGGGAAGGGAAAACCAAGAAAAACATGGAGCAAGAGAACAAACCAAGATTCAGAAGTATGATGACCATTAAAATGGCCGTCTACCAGGAGCAAAAGACAGAAATGAAAGAAAAATGCAAATTCGTCACCTGGAACAGAAACATTATCACTAAGAATACACACTCGTCACCTGCATGCTACTCAGTAGTGGATCCACTTTAAGGTGAACTAAGCCAAAAGTGCACAAGCTAATAAAATGCAGCATTGTATTAAAAAACCTACAACTAACACAAGTGTCACTCCCTCCTGGCATTCAGCACAGGCAAAGTGAGCCAGTCATTAAGAAAAAAAGGGGGAGAAACAGATTCCTGCACGGCCCAAAACTGCAGAACAGCCTTTATTTAACGGTCTATCTACAGTAATCACTTCTGTGGGACGCTGTCGAAACCAAACCAGATCTCTGGACAAGAGACAGAAGCAAAATTAAACAGATATTTCAATTCAACAATAAAGAAATTCTATATATAAAAAACCTCACCAAAATAATTAAGCACATTAGTAATAAGTCCTCTGCAATGCCTGCTGTGCTGAGATACACACATTCAAGTGACAAGGAACGCAATGCACTCTGGGAACTACACAGGAGGGTTTCATCAGTTGTAAGTAAAAGACTGCAGGAGAGCCTGGCCCTCTCTCACTGTACACCACTCCACAGCCCTCATACTCCAGAGCATTTATTATTTTTATCAAACAATAACAAGTTAACACAGGCTCTGAATTAAAAAACAAAAACAAAAACAAAAAAACCTGGATCTTTGGTGCTTTTGCTCCAAGGTTCACTCAGCTTACCACTTCATCTTATTTTATACTACCGTCATTGTGGAGTAGATAGAATTGCACCACAATCATATGCTTGCCATCTTGATGGGTAGGACAGCTCACCTGCCTTACCAACACATTCAAGTACAAAAGAAAAAAAAAAGTCCAGAATCATTACACTAAAATAGAGATCCCTGTCCAGGCCCTCTCTTTCAACTCTCTCAGTCAGATCACACAGCCTCCACATCGTCATGGCAATCACAGGGTCAAAGCCTCCAATCAAATTTTTTTTTCAGGTGGTCAGATGCCAGACGACTGGTTTGTTTTTCTTCTTGATTGGTGTATTACTGGTTGCATTTGTCATTGTCTATTTTGCCTTGTTTGCCATTTCTACCATTTTCCGTCCGAAACTAAACTGACTTTTTATTCAGTTTCTTGCCTTTTTTCAGGACCAGTTTATTTTTTATGTATCCTCTCTTCCTCTTGGCCGTCTACAAAATGAGAAAGAAATAGGACGAGTTAAAACTGGCAGTAAAAACAAAAACCCGCCATGTACATAATTTCCCATCTCATAAATGACACCCTGATAAGTTTAGAGTCATGGGCTACTGCACCTTTTTTGAGGTGTACTTCTGTTTGGCTACGACATTGCGGAGCTTGTGGTCCAGAGCCTGTCGATTCTCCTGCTTCTTCACTCTGTAGATTCGCACTAGCCAGTGCTCGGAAGTAAACGCCTCCTCAAGATGTTTCAGACGGATGTCCTTGTTGCCGATCTCAGCATTGCGTGTCCTGTCAAACCCAGGTGGTGTGCGGAAGTCCAGCTGCACACAAGAGCACACAGTTAGAAAAAAAAGTCTGCAAGATTAAAGTAGACAAAACACACACACACACAAAAAAAAAAATAGAAGTCCAGGGAAGAAAAAGCTCATACCTGCATCTCTCCAAAGCGGTAGTAAGACATTTTGTACATGAGGCAGTTGAGCAGAGTGGGAGAGCCAGCCTTATCTACTCTAAATTCTCCCTGAGGGGTGAAGTAGTCACTCTCCTGAAGGCAAAACCCACCATCAGTACTAACTTTAAACATGACAATGATCATCAGAAATATCAGCACATTCAAGGTTTGTCAATAAATGCTCCAAAACAACTCCATTCTGATTCCCATGGAAACATACCCTGATGTCTTTTGGGTGCTCCCCTTCTGCAATGCGCACCATCCACAGGAACTTGTTAATGTCATCTCCTGAGTACCCAATCACACCGCCAAAAATGATCAGGACATAATCAACATCCAAGGATTTCATAATCTCATATGCAGCACTCTCGTTCGAGGACATGGCCTTTCCCACCTGCAGCACAATAAAGAAAGAGACAAACAAATAAAATAAAGACTGTAATGAACATTAGTGACCACATGGTGGCACTACAGAAAATGAGAAAAACAGAACTTAGACATGCTGCATTCAGACAAACTGAAATCAGTGGTTACTGAGTCACCTAATACTAAAGACATGTGATACTGGGAACTGAACTCATGTTGGGAAATGTGCACATTACTGCTGTCTTACACTGTACAAGCCTAAATCTTTTCCACCCCAGTTCTGTCAAGGTAATTGAAGTACAATTTTTTTTAATTTATTCTTTTTCTTTTGGGTTTTTTTTTTTTTACAAGGTAACTACAGCGGGATGAGGATTTATGAGTAGCGCCTTTTAATAAATAAGCTAGGTTGCTGACATTTATCTGACTTTACATAATTAAGGGCAGATACAAGCTGTTTGCTAGAAGTAATTTAAAATACACCACACAAGCTTCTTTTTCATAACACACCCATTAGTGGGTGACTGATCCTTAAATCCTACTGATTAATCAGGTCGATTAAGCATTTTAAAGTAATAAAAGTGCTCAAGCTCCAACTTTTGCATGGCAACCGCATACTGCCTTCAAATACAATACACTTGAATTCCTAGAGAACAAATGGTACGACTAAACACCAAGCTCTCATTCAGAACATTAATTTATCTTCATTTAATTAAATTAGCCACCATTTATAATAAGCAGTGCTTAGTCATCTCGATGAGCTGTTTTGAGCTCCACCAGTTAGTGGAAAGACTGGGAAAATATGCTATGCTAGCCAACAATACAAACACAATAGAAATTCAATGCTTTCAGGCTACACTATATACACACATACTAAATATTTAATAATCACTCCCTACACAAGGCCAGACCTGACATCTTACACAACTAGCTCTCAAAAAGTCTCTTCTTCTTCGAAACAGGAAGTGACTGATCCATTTTTACCGCATGTTTCTTCATCCATGAACTCAACTATGCAGACATTTCAAATTTTCCCACATGCTCCTTAAAACTGTTGCTCTCCCTGATCTCATTCTATCACTCCGCTGGCTGTTTGGAGCAGCCAGGTTTTTACGGATGTCTGAGTGATGCTGGATGAGGAAGATCCCTCTCACCAGTGCTATGTGACTGTTGTTCCAGGTGTTGTTGTCCACCAGTGTAGTTCGATTGGCCATGCCTGCTATCTGATAGCCGTAGTCCCACCATGACATGACTCGTGCATGCTCATCGGTGTTCTGTCTAAGCCAATAATACGCCTCACGGAAATCATCCAGAATGTTCCTTGACCTGCTCGAGTGGCCCAAAAAAAAAAGAAATGTACATCAAAACCAGTTGTTATTGTGCATGCCACAAACAGCCTGATTAAAATCCACAATCTCATGTGTTTTTAAGAGAGCATTGCAAGGACAACGGCATTATCATCACTTGACGGTAGGTAGAGTTACGTGAGGCTGAGCTGGTGTGCTCTTACCCGTCATGGTTGTAAGAAGCCAGCACCACGCTGGGACTGGAGTAGGCATTGCTGGTAACCCAGGTGCAGTGGACAGCAAACATCATCAGCAGCATCAGCATTAACATGGTGACTATGCTCTTGATGTTGGGCCCCAGACCCTCCTCCTGTCGGTCCTGCTCAGATATGTGCTTCCGCACTTTCCCTGCCTGCCAAGAAGGGATACACAAATTACATACATGGAAACTGAATCATATCTAGGCAAACACAGAGAGAGAGAGAGAGAGAGAGAGAGAGAGAGAGAGAGAGAGAGAGAGAGAGAGAGAGAGAGAGAGAGAGAGAGGGAGGACATTTTAGCACACACGAGTGGACTGGCTGGTTGCTTGAACTTATACCACCAACAACTCCTGAATACGGATGGCTGCGGCATCAACCTGGATTCGAACCTGCTATCTGTAGGTTGACAGTCACCCACCGTGATGATGCGCCGCTCGGGAGCCCCACCGGAAGCTAAACTGTGCAAAGCAGGTCCCTGTTACCTTATCATAGAGATTTCCTGAGTTCCTCTTGTCATCTTCATCGCTGCTGTCCTCTGCTGGCGGGTTCTCCTTCTTTGTGTCATCTCCGAGGTAGTGCTCAAACACACTGGAGAAAGCGATGGCTGACAGCATACACACCACTGGAGTCAAGGTCAGCATGAGGCGCACCATAACTCCGGCAAAGTACACGGCACTGATTGCATACAGAGCCACTGGAGGGCAGCAAAGAACATAGGGCAAGTTACACTTAATGTTTTTCAGGAATTACAGTCCAGATCGTTATTATTATTTTTATTATTATTTGGCAGAGGACAGTGTTAATTCTGTTAGAAATGTACAATAAAAATCAGTTCACAGATATAAATGAAGACATGGGTTCAAAATCGCCAACCAGTAGAGATTTTTAAATACAGAGTTTGCCTGAGACAACATGCTATCTTTAAGGCTGCGTTATTGATTCAGCACGAGTACCACATGAAAATGTGTGTTGCCAATGGGATCAAATTAATATCTGAGGTTCCACCAAGGATAAATTTGACATCATGCTCAGCGAGGACATGGTTAAAAAACAAAAGCACAGCTATGGGATTCTTAAATCTATCTTTGCACTCCAGCATTTCTGGATTGCAGCATAGTGCCATTTAATTATTCACTAAAACACTTGTTCCCAGTATATTTGTTCTCTCGGTGGGCTCACTGCAGTGTACATGACTATAAAAGCTATTTGTGAGGCCTTTCAGCAATTACATAAATTGAAATTTGTAAACTGATTTTAAGAAAACAGGAATGGGTTGAACACTGTCCTTGGCTTGCAACAGATATTTTCTGAACACATTAGATATGATATACCCTCTGCTCAGAACAACAGAATGATGAAAGAGATTTTATTGCTTTCTGCCCAGAGTGTCTGCTTAGGCAAAAGTCTGCAAGAAAAGGGTACGAACAAAAAAAATCACTCAACAGTCTGGATCAAGCAGCAGTCTAATCTATACTCTACACACACATTCCTGTTCTTCATTGTCTCTTCATGACGCTTATTCTGCCTTGGGAGTCAGACTGCAGGAGTTTTAGCTCTCATTTCGAAGAGTAGTGCAGTGGTACCATTGTGACATACTCACCAAACACACGTTCATCATTGATGTTCTTGATGCAGAACCAAAGGCCTGCTGGGAATGTGCACACCAGGATATGAAGGTCAAAGAAGAAGGAGACCCAGGTAGTGGGTTGGTGCTCTGATACCGAAGCGATGATGGGGATGTGAATCTTAGCATACCTGAAGTTTACACAATCAGCAAGAGAGTATGGCTTGGATTATGTATGATATTATAATGCAACAGACCATTTTCTAATGCCCCTGTGTTTATGCGAAATGTTGCCTTAACCTTGAGCATTAATTTACGACAATGAATTCATGGTCCAAATACACAAGAGAGAGGGCTCTTTGAAGAACAAAGCTGCTTCCTCAACCGCAAAGCCAGCACTGCAACATCAAGCTGCCTTACTGCCTTCATCAAAGACTCAGAGTTTAAAATCCTTAGGGAATCAAGTGGAAACTTGGTTAAATGAGTGATAGGGGAAAGCGTGCGTGCGTCTCTGTCTGTCTGTCTGTCTGTTTATTTAACGTTTTAAAAAAATATTTGTGAAATTATGCAGTACTGTTTTCTTTCCCAAATAATCCTGTCCTAGCATTAGACAAGTTTCTGTTCTACTCATTATCTCTGGACACAACCCTTTTCTCTGCTTCTGCTCTACCCTGCATCACAGAAAGCTGATTCTGCACAGTGAGGATTTTACAGAACTACGCCAATTCCCTTCACCCCCACAGAGAATGTTGTACAAAGAAGTCACATGCTCACAGTTTTATGACAGCTAGTACATTTGCAAAGACAGCTAAACTTAATATAGCTGACATACACAATTAGTATATATATAGTATATACACAGCCATTTGTATTAGGAAATATCGTCATGGTTTAAGATGGAAAAATAAACTGAAAATCTTGCTTACTTATGCCTAGTATGTACACTAAACCACCTTTATAAAGCACAGTGCAATATGCACTAAATTATGAATGAGAAGGCTAAACAGATGCTGTTAGCTACACAGCACTTAGCTCGGCATTTACCGCATTTACTAGTACGTAAATCGAGACAGCAACATTGAAAGAAGAAATTGTTATGGAAAACATTAGCACAGCTGGAACGCCAATCAACAAATCAAATTTTAAAAATCTGGGAAATAAAAACCTAAATAAAAAGTTAGTCAAAGGAGATTCTAATATTTATGGTTAAAAGAAAACAGCTGCATAACCTTCCTTGCATGCAAAGATGGAGCTCACTTACCCTGTGTCCCACAGTGAATAAAAGCGGCCGCTCCAAGGTGCAATGTAGCCTGAAAACACAGACAACAGGAACATAAAACAGTCACAATCAACAAACAGAAGGTTCCAACTCTTTAGTGGTTCCTCTGAGGCAGTGTTGCCCGGATAGCTTTCAGCAGACTAATACTTCCTACTATACCCAATGCAATTTTTAAGTCATTTCCATTGGGATGCCGTATTCAGTGTAAATGCAACACAGAAAATAAAGGGAACTGGCCCTAATGAGATCTCGTAAGCTTGCTGCAGGCATTGATGTGATTAATGAAGGGGTGTTAAACCTGGGGAAGTGAAGCAAATGACTCACTAGTCACATACACAACAAGGAAAGGGAAAAAAGGTTTGATGATGAGACAAGAATTATTTTTCTATATAAAGTAGTATGGGCTGTAGACTTATTTGCAGCAGTGGGCATGTGCCCAGAGATGACATACTGTGTTAGATTTTGAAGCCTCACCTGTGTAGGTCAGGTAGATGACAGTGAGGAAAACCGCCCCTGCAGCTAGCGACACTCCAAGAAAAAAAAGGGTCTGGAACTCCTGCCTAGTCAGCCTGTCCTTGAGATACTGCAAGAAGGCATACGCCTGCAGGAGGGCAAAGACACCTGCCGAGACACACACCCACACACACTCAGCATGGTTCCAGGAGCTACCAGTTACAGACATCTGCTAAGCAGATTTCAGTTCTCCTTTCTGGAATATATATTTTTCTTTTTTTCAGAAATTTGGGCAACTAGAACTATTCTTACCTGCTGCAGCCATGTGCTCGCTTGTCCTTATAGGCTGAAAACCTACAAACGGGACCTGCATGGACAGCACCAATCCCACTATATAAAATGTGCTGTATGCTGTATGGAGATTTAAAAAAAAAAAAAAAAAAAGGAAAAAACTTGAGACATTGAGACACAATCCTATACAAAAATACACATACCCACAAGCATATGAAAGTACAAAACATCTGTGTGACAAGTTGGGGAAGCAGTGCTCTTCATCTCATTTCAATTTCATGCTTGATCTACATTTTAGTGCAGAATGGCAGAAGGAAGCAGCAGTGAGTAGAGCTAATGAGGACAACTTAGACAAGCCCTGTACTGGGATGTTGGGCCTTGAGCTCTGAATTATCTACAAACTGACATGCCATGTTATCATGAGTGCCAAAACTTCACAAAAAAGTGTTGGAACACACAGCGACTGATATGTGAAGTCAGTTAATTGCAAATTAAGCCGACTAATAGTTTCTGCTGTAGAACGCAACACGCAGAGAAAACAACCCATTCATAAACAGAAGCACTTTGACAACCTTTAAAGAAGGGAAAAACACAAACATTTCTCATGCACATTAAAATTACAGTGAAGCCTGATGTCAACATTGAAGACTGACATCTCTGAAATGACAGAACTATTGTACATTAGTGTTTGTGGTATTTTAAGAAACCGTATGAACAGACAACAGTCAGTGAGAACAGTATCCGCTTGCACCTGAAGACCAGACCTGCATCTTTACCTAGATTATTTGTAAATCAACATTATACAAAAGTTTGCAAACAAAAAGTCATTCCGTTGCACAAAATCACATACACTCAAGGTAGACTATCATAACTTACACCAAACACTGAGAAGGTGCAATGTCCACCATTTAAAATGAAAAAATAAAAAGTGCAACACGTACCACATTAACAGTTTTTAGTTAGACATGATGCTTAAAAGGAGAGAGAAAAGAGATATAGTGCCTTATTTACAACAGTGGATAGTGCAAGTCACCTTTGTGATATGATAAATGCTGTCTACGAGTGATTGTGCTCTCGCCCTCTCTCTCTCTCACACACACAAGCACAGAGAAGACAAATACATTTATTATTGGCTATACTAGTTCGAACTCTGTAATGGCTCTTTCATTTGTGGGAAACACCGTAGGTGATTCTCTGGTTACATTATATGCTGCCATTAATTGGCTTATAATGATAGAAATCTCAACAAAATTTTGATCAAAGATTACTGTACATGCTACTACTAAGGTTCCATCTCAAGTGATCGTGGTGCACCCGAAACAACAAGACAAAGCTAGTTTGAAACTGATTCCAAGTATTAGATTAAGAGGAATTTTATACTGAGATTCATGCTCTGCTGGTGCAACAGGCCATGGGAGTCTCAAAGCACAAAAACGATACCCTATAACTAAACTGTGCTCATGTTTACATCCACACGTGCAGACAAGCCGAATACTATGTGTTTAACAGATATTTAAAATAATACTGTACTTTTAGAAACCTGCATTCATTAACATGTAATGTGACAATAAAAAAAAAGTGGCATTACCCTAACAGCACCAATACCAAATACTTTCAAATCGCTACTAATATTCTCACTGAAATTCCACCCAAAAAAAAGTCTTAATTATTGTGCCTTGACACAACGCGCCATGGCATTGCTTCTTCAAGTGGTCAGGTCGAGGCTTAGCAACATTATGTAGGAATAAAATGAAGTCAGCTGATGACCTGAATGTACTGACTGACCAGATTATTCCATCAAGGGACTCTTTGTTCCCATGGTGATTATGTGCTGTAATCAAGGCTGAAGGTGCCCCCCCCACAGTGTGGTACATATGACTATAATTAGTGATGCATATGCTTGGCTCATTTTCATTTATACTGCAGAACAAACCATGAGAAAATCCAGCACTTCTATGTAGTCTCAACACTTATGTCATAAGCAATTCATTGATATGAACTAAAGTAAAGATAAGGATCCCACTTCTTACATTAAGATGCCTGATACACATGTTGCACAAAGAACAAAAAGGGAGACAGTGATCAGTGTGTGCGTGTGTGTGTGTGTGTGTGTGTGTGTGTGTGTACATACATAATTTATTTATTTATTTTTAAAAGATGGCTAAACCACAATGAAACCAATCCAGGCTTCAAACAAACAGCTTGTACAATAAGCATTCACCAGAGTCTCTGAAATGTAGATGATTTTATCATGTTTCAGAAATAATCCTGAGATAAAAGTGATGAAACAATCGTTTTGAAGGATTTTTGGAAACCAGATGGTCTTTGACTCACAGCTCTGAGAAGGAAAGAGATTTTTCCAGATGTCCATTAAAACAGAATATGTCCAGGTGTGAAGGTTAGACACCGGCAGTCATGTACAGTATCTGAAGCAATTCCCTTGGTGACTGAGTGAAACACTGGCTGCTGAAGCAGTCATTATTTGCGAATATCTAAAAGAGTCGATCATCTCCAGTTCTTGTCCCTAAGGGATACACTCCTATTCATAACTGGTTTACTGTCCAGATAGCTATACAATGGCTACGGTGCTGCCAAAAAAACCGGAAAGGTCAGGTTTCATTAGAAAATGTCAATTCAAATGAGATGTTAAATAAAGCAACAGTATTCAACATCTCATTCCCCAGTGCTCTCCTTCGCTCTCGGTCTGAATTCTAATATTAGCTTTGAGAGCTATCGTCCAGGGACAGCAACTGGAAGCTTAGTGTTATCATAAGCACTTTGGAATATCTGCCCAGATCTCAGAGCCTCCGAGATGTTACTTAATCCAAATTGGTCTAATTTATTAGCGAGCTAAACAGAAGTGCTGTGTAACTGAATCTATGTGGGGAGCCAGATGCAGCACCTGCTCTATGGCACTGAGGAAAAACTGTATTGTGGAACAGTGTTGGATGAAGCTAATGTCCAGCATCCATCACTGAGCACATTTCTGACTGCAGCAGCTGGGCCACTACTCCATAGAGCCATGAGAGGAGGGATAATGAAAGTCCTAACAGAATTATCAGGAGAAAGCGGTGCTATCCTGGGCCGTCATACGAGCACTACTGCAGGGCCCACACGCTTTCTTTAAAACAAAGCAATCGATCAAAACAAAAAACACTAAAAATAACAAAAAATAATGATCCGCTTCTCAGAAAAAAGTCCTACGCCTCGACTGTAAGTGCTTGTAACAACACAAATTCATAACAGAAGCACTGATTTAGGTAGATAGGATCCGTTTTGTTGGCACATTGTAAGAAACTGTCAATCTAATTGGTTATGAGAGGCAGAGGAGGAGGTGGAATATATTGTGCTATTAGAAAGTCCAGTTTTAGTTACATTCTGCTCTCCCTGCAAGACAGCCAAAAAAAAAAAACCCTGACAAACAGAAATGGAGCACAGCAAGCAACACAAAGCAACAAGAAGCTTTGTGCTCCATATTCACACATGTATGTGTGAATGTTGTGGTGTAAAGAAAATTAAATATAGAAGAGAAAGTGCAAAAACAGGCATTTTCACTGCTGGAAAAGACGACTAACAATATTCAGTTTTCGTGTGAGGTGTGTGTGGGTGGTAGTGGGTCTCCAAGAGCAAAACACACGTGGAGCACTGACTCACCAATATAAAGCCTCCTGCTGTAACGCTGCATAAGGAGCAGCACAAACACATGCAAGGGGATCAGGTTGATGATGAAAACATAGCCTCCCCACGCAGATACCTGTAACACACACACGCACACGCACGCACACACACACACACACACACACACACACACACACATCAGCACTGCACAAAGCACTCAATTCCATCTTTCAGCCATAGGTACATGGAGATTTATGAGTGGTTTTCAACTAGACAGTCTAGTACTCTGCACCTGTGGCATCTTGGTTAGTGGTTCTCCAGCCTGAGTAGGAGTTGCAGCCTGATGCTACATAAAGTGCCATTCTTATATCCAGTAAATGCATCACAGAATGTCTAGTAGCATAATAAAACAAAGTAGGCCATGTGACAATAAAAACAGCTACCACTCGCCATTACGTCAGTGTTGACTGAAGGGGAACTATAAGAGGAGAAAAGAACAGCACACTACAATGGACGGAGGTATAGCACCAGTTCTGGAAATCTCAGTATAGTATAACATAAATAAAATATAATGACAAATATTAATATTACAGCAAGAGAAAGGAGAAACATGGTCTCCATGCAGTATCAGACGTCAGGAGATAAAGCAGGGTTAGTGACTGATAATACTGCCTTACTGAATAGCTCGATCAATGCTACACCCTGCCAACCAGACACTTCTTTTCTGAAAGAGCTCATCAAAAAGTACAATGACGTGAGTCACATGAGGGAGTCGATCACTGCAGCTACAGGAGTGATTCCACACAAGGTAAATTGACAAGAGCTACATAAATCCATGCTTTCCTATGAGACAAAGCTTGTCATATGCTTTCAAACTGCAGAATAAAAGCAGGTGATATTTATTACTCATCACTTTCTTATTCACAGAATCACACACTTATTCAAGACTCCTAATTACAGCGAAATATGACTAAAGTGTAGGGGTACTGTAAAATAAAATCGACTGAATCGCAAATCTTATTTATTAGCATTCTGATTCGATCCACATTTTCAAGAATCCATGTTTAAAACATGTTTTTTCGAACATTTTCAACCTTACGCACAGTGCGTACCGTTTGTCCAGACACGGCCTCCGTCGTGAATTGCTCCAGTGAGTGGCGGATACAGAACTAGCTTTTAGCCTAGGTTTGACATGGATGAGGAGAAAAAAAAAATTACAGCCAGCCGCTGAAGGCAAATGTTCGGGTGCACTTCGGATTTTCCGGGTAAGAAGGAGCTTGACATGACATATGCGGTGTGCAAAATGTGCAAAATCAGAGTCAAGTATTTCGGGAGCACTTTAAATCCCCAAGCCCACATCTTACACCATCACCTGGAGCTAAAAGAAACGGAGCAGCAGCACGACCAACTCCTGGCCAATGCACACTCCATCAATTCACTAAACTCCCAACCAACCTGAGCAAAGCGGATAAGTACATCTACAAAACCAGCTGTCTAGTAATATAATTTCTTTCTTTCTTATAGAAGAATTGTTCCTAGCTTATAGTTACTCGTGAAATTGGCACCCTTTGTTTGTAATGGTTATGAATCAAAAATCGGTTAGAATCGAGAGTCGATTCTGAATCGAATCGTCACCCCAAAAATAGGAATCGAATTGAATCGTCAGTTGTTCTTAGATTCACATCCCTACTAAAGTGCCTCAGACAATACTAACAAAACATGTGGAACAGGGTGGCTCACATGATCACGTATCCTCACTGTTTAATATCAGCTACTTATGCAGCAAAGAGACTTACTTATTCTATGCGTGTTACTTTTTTGTAATATCAGTACTTTTCCACTACAGACACTTCAAAAGCTTGTTACGGGTGCAGCAAAACTAGACAAGCTGTAATGACTAGACGATAAATGAAGCATCAGAGCCAGTAAGAGACGGCCCTGCGGGAGGATCCAGCAAGTACATCTCGTGTGCTGGGTTAAATTCTGAGAGAAAGTGCAGCAGCTGCTGGTTAATAAGATAACAAGCACACAACACTGGCAGCAAGCCAAATAACCCATGATCAGATAAAACCCTTGCTTTACCGGACAAACAGTCAACAAACCCCCGAGTACCCTATCTGCATTTTTCAGCTCATTTTACTGTGCAACACACATGTGGAAAGAACAAGAGGCATTCAGCACCGCCTCCATTATAGGTGATAAAGGAAACAAGGATCAGTCTGATAACTGAGGAAATCATTTTTATAAAGAATAGACTGTTTCTGAGAGAGTTAAAGGGGAGAAAAGGAGCCAACTGACTCTCGTCGTTAAATGGGCTTATTAGTTATAGCAAAATTTTAAAAAATAATTATAATAGATAATAAATAAAAATGGGTTATACAATAAATATACTTCGAAGAATATTTCATTTGTTATTATTGGTGCACTGTTAAGTTTGTTTTATGTGGAATTAAACGTTTCATTCTAACTTTGCACACATCTGGTGTGGGATTCTTTTAAAATTTATTGAATAAAAGAGTGGTTTGCATAAATCAGGTTGATATCCATGAAGTTTTGTTTTTTTTTCTTAGATGACCTTGTTAGGTGATGCACATCATAAAAATCTCTCTGCTTAGCTAAGCAGTTTAAAAACAATATCATTTATGTTAATTATACTCCCGGTTTCTGCTAGTAATGGTAAGAAAAAATAAATAAAAGGGGAACTGTGTCCCTGTTGTGGTTTTAAAAAACTTTAAAGTGAGGACCAGAACTGCACAATGTTATAATTAATAAACACTGCTTTTCTCCAAAGCCAATTCTCAGAGTTCATTAACGGCTGTTAATAATTAAAACCAGCGGTGGGAGTCCTGATAGTGTTTATTTTTATTCTATTTTATGCAGTTCTGTAATCAGATCAACAACCACATGCAAGTTAGGTACTATAACTCTTGCAAGGACCTGTTCCAGTCAGCTCCCTCTCTAGGTGTCAATAAATGATAAAATATCACAAGACCGTGCTCAGAGGGTGTATCACAGTAACACTTACCATGTAGAAATAGGAGAGGCAACAGCCAATGGTCCAGAAGACTGATCCAGTCTTCACAGACTTCACCTGAAAGAAAGAAGGCCCAGCATAAGTCCGACTACACCGCTGTGATGGTTATTGATGCTGATAATGATCTAGTCTGACACTATTATGTTGGACAGATTATATTACATAATAGGAAATTATATTACTCTGAAAGGTAGCAGCTGTTAGTCATACTACTTGAACGCTTCTTATTCATTAGAATACTTGAACACTCAGATCCACATTTGGAGAGTGGTGGAAAAGCAGCTCCTTCAGAAGTGCAAATACTTTCTTTTGGTACAAAAGAGACAATACTGAACAGGTTGCTGGGATTTCCTCTACCAGTAAAGAGCTAATTGCAGCCGTCAAAATCATAAATATGATTAAGGTTTGCGGTATTAAACTTTAAATGTGTAGGACACAGCACTAAGAGACCAATTAGGGAAACAGAAATGGCAATTCCAGCTTCAATAAGAATACATTAAAAACCGAGCAGGAAAATCAGTTTCTTCGTATTTGGGTTCAAGTTGCTGCATTGTATTTCTGTTTTATTTATTTATTTTAACATACTGCATTAATTTTACGACAGAGATTTAGCTTCTGCATTTAACCCATCCAAAGTGAGAACACACACACACACACACACACACACACACACACACACACAGTGAGCACACACAGACTTGGAGCAGTCCGCCCCACACACACATACATTTCTCCTGCGGATTCTGGAAACGAAACAGCGACCTTTTGGTCCCAGACATACTTCTCTAACCATTATGCCACAGCTGCCCGGTTTACTTTTGTTAAATTAAACCGCTAGCCATATTTTCCTACGTATTTTTATCAAGTGTTATCAGGCAATAATGTACTAGCTGTAAACCAAGGAAATGTATTTTGCATAATTACTAAACACCTCAAAGTGCATATCTTTCCAGCTATAAAGTAAAAATCCTGTCAATCTCTTTCTTGACAGACAGTAAGAACAGACACATGAATACATGTGGAGTGATACAGAACAGTGTCACTCCCACAGACAGCCTGAGATTTGCGAGAATGAGTAATGTCTGCTTTGTAGCTCACCCAAAGATAGTAAGTAAACTGCAGAGCAAAAATGGCAATGCCCTCGTTGTCGAAAGAACCGGCGACTGAGCGAGAGATATAACCGGGGACTATAGCAATGAAACAGGCAGCCAGCAGCCCAGCTCCTTGATTCCACAACTCCCTCGTCAGCAGGAAGGTGGAGATAGCCGTCAAGCCACTGAAGATGGGAGCCAGGAACACACACACATCACGGATGTGCACGGTCACATGAAGCAGGTTCAGGAGATAGTGGATTAAACCTGCAGTCACCATAAGACCCGGGTACACCTGGAGAAACACACGGAAGAGAGAAGCAACAATACGTCATTATCAACATTATCATTTTACAGGTTCACACTGAACAGGTTATGTGAACCACTGAACACGAGCAGAGTGAGCAATCCACAGTTACATTTTTAAGCCTGTGGCAAAATGTTCTTTCTAATCAAGCAAAGAAGAAAACATCCGCTTCTTGGCATGGTTTCTACACAGACAACACTGAAACCATCCAGAGTGACCAGACTATCAATGCACACATGCAGGCCAGACAAAAAAAAAGCCTCATAAACATAAATTAAGGCCATAATGTGACAGTTTGGTGTGAAATCCCAAATGACTGGATTCTTAATCTGCCATGAATCCAGAGAAACCATAGACTACTATGATCCTTTTAAAAAGGAAATCACTGAAATATGCTGAATGCTTTCTTGGCAGTTTCCTTCATTTTTCTTTTGTTAAGGACTTGAGGTTTCTTTTGTTTCTTCTCACTACAAGCAGGGATTCCTAAATGTTTGCAATTTCAAGCACAGCTTGGTTTTCCATCCACGATTCTCCACTTTTTCTTCCGTAGATTCACTTCAGTTCGGTGGTCATGAGGTACATCACCAATGGTCACTGGTTAGAGTGAATAATGTGTGTGTGCGCAGAGGGGATAGTGTTTCTCTGAGCAAATGCTGCCGAATCGACAGTTTTTATATCATTGTTGCAGCGTTATCACGTCTAGGATATAAAATATCTGTATTACAGGAAGCAGGGATCAAAACAAAAAGATGATCCAAGATTTCCCACGCTCCTAAAGAGTGTTAGTAAAAACCACACATACTAATGGAGAACTGGGGCATTGAACAGGAAGGATGAAAAAGGGTAAAAGTGAGCAAGATGCATTTGTATCGGTTGCTCCAGCCCTTCTTTTCTTCCCCCTCAGCCCGCAGGACCTGCTCTAAATGAGAAGCCATATCATGTCTAAATGGTCCCTGCTGTAGCTAGGGAGATCCATCTCTTCCAAGTCTCTACAGATCTCGCATTACAGCGGTCACGCTGTGCACACACACACTGCAGAGTGCAATCAAAGCCTGCAACAGCTTTGTGCCCATTTACCACCTCCTGTATGTCACCAAAACCGGGTGAAGGTCAGGGTAAAGTTTGGGCATCCACAGAGAGATATGAATATGTCTAGTGAGAGAGTGAAAGAGAGAGAGAGTGTTCTGTAGGGTGGTCCTTATTTTTAAAGATATGATTTTTAAAGCTTACACCATTTAAATGTGTGGAAAATAAATCTTATAGTATTACTGTATTGTTTAGTCCACAGTAAATGCAATTGTTATTAATTAAATCAAACCATTTCTTGTGTCTGGGAACTAGAAATGTTATTTCTCAGTGTGACTCGTCAGGTGAGTCTCCTCAGATTGAACTGTAGTCTAGACAATCTCATCTCAAAAAAAACATTTTATCCCTTTTCCACATTCTCCAACTTCCACATAAAAGACTGTAGAACAAATGAAGCTAATCATCATTGGGGTACACTGATCACAACTCTTTTCAGGAAGCATCAATTGATGAATATATGGCTAGGTCATTGTGAGATATCAAAAATGAAATCATGGCTTTCATTCAGATTTCTGAAATCCAGCCAAGAAAATGACTACCATAAACATCTGGAGCCCTTCTTGATAGTTCTTAGTGGGATTTCTGTGCGAGATCTCTGATTAACAGCCCTTGGAGACCTGCACCAAGTCAGGTAGATGTCAAAGGAAATCTACAGTTTAAAAGTGCGGCTCCTTAGGGAACAGAAAGAGATGAAAGGTACAAGAGAGGTGGTTATCCTTCGCATTCGAGTGGATCTCAAAGCTTGAATGAAAGCTCCTCTTGCCACTTCTGCCTCAAGAAATTACCCTAGTCTTATGAAGTTACTGCTGAAGTACAAGCAAGTAAACCCGAAGGTGTTCAAGGCTGCTGCAACAAAGATGGCTGGCCACCCATAGTACCTATCGGAAGAGCTGAATGGCACCAAACGCCATAAAAGAGGACTCCGAATGACATGCAGAAAATTGAGAGCTGCCAGTTAAATGACTTTGTGTCAATCACTTTGTTCCAGAAGATGAGTCTCCCTGATACTTTTCAGGCTGCAGACCCATAAACTTGCGATGAATCGGAGGACAACATGGCACTGAGAATCACAGGGGCCTTAAAAGTAGTCAATATTCCTGATGTCTGTGGAGCGGCCTTCAGTGAGGAACACAACAGTACCATTACTAAGAATGAGGATCAATTGCAGTTCTTCATGCAAGTTGCGCAAGAGCACCGCAAGGCATTTCCAGAGAGCAAATCAACCCCTTTGGAAAACCAATAAAGTTTATTTATACATACAGTACAGTACACTGTGTGCACAATTATTAGGCAAGTGATTATTTTGACCATATCACCATTTTATCCATAATTTCCAACTCCACGCTGTATAAACTTGAATGCTTATTGGATTTAATGCATATCAGGTGGCCTAAGGAGATCAACACCCTATATCAAGACATAATTATTAGGCAGATTCTTCCCCTCAGGAAAAATGGGCCAAAAAAGAGATTTGAACTCTGAAAAGTCAAAAATTGTAAAAAGTCTTTCAGAGGGATGCAGCACTCTTGAAATATCTAAGATATTGGTGTGCGATTACAGAATTACAGGACCGTTTTGTCGCAAATAGTCAACAGGGTCGCAAGAAACGTGTCGAGAAGAAAAGACGCAAATTAACCACCAAAGATTTGAGAAGAAT
>JAQMYF010000001.1:18308344-18324359 GCA_030014195.1 Neosilurus mollespiculum
CCTCCCTAATTTAATTGTACTATGTAAAGCTGCTTTGTGACAATGTCAATTGTAAAAAGCGCTATACAAATAAACTGGCTTGACTTGACTTAACCATGGAGTGTTTGAAAGCAGTGCAGGATATCCTCCCTTATAAAAACTTTCCTTGGTCTACTGCTGAATGTAAACAATTCTAATGGAGACACAATTATCATGTTAATACGATACAGAAATAGGTCACAGCCTTGAGTGCAAGTCGCCCAATGATGGATTGATAAATCAGTCAAAGCAGCAATGTGGGTAACCAACTTACCGGTTAACTGTGTTACTTGAATCTGTTTTCATGCTAACCAGTAACTTAATCCCACAATCCACACAACAATATCATCTATAGCAGCACAAGTTTAAATATCGGCCAAACCAGACACAACATTAAAATCTTGACCATAAATAACGGACTCTAAATATTTTGGACATTTCTGTCCTGACCCTGCTTTCATGCTATCAAGTATGTTGGACAACAAAGTCGTGCATTTTCAGCGAAGGCTGGTGATTCACAGCAAAAGTAAGCAAAGCAGCCATTAAAGGCTGAAAGTAGGAAGAGAGGGGACGTTAAGGAGTGTCATTCAACACCTTGCAAATGAGAAGCAAAGCAGAATGTCGACTACCAATGGGGGAGGAGGGACGGTTGCTTTAAAGTCTATACTTTAGATCAGTGGATTCAGTGGAAAGGTTTCAGCTGATGTGTGAAAATTCCAAAGACAGTTAAAAGAGGGGTCTCCAACAATAAATTAGCACTTGGTCTTGAATCCTCTTTGCCTCAGAGCATCCACTTCATATGCCGTAATATGGATTTAACTGCAGAGCTATTTTTGGGGAGGATCATGGGGCAGCCGTGGCCTAATGGTTAGAGAAGCGGGTTTGCTGTTACGATTCCTGAACTGGCAGGAAAAATGTGGCGGCAGGTGGAGTGAACAGCACTTTCCCTTTCCTCCACCTCCATGAGCAAGGAACCTAACCCCCAACTGCTCTCTCCAGGCACCACAGTGTGGCTGCCCACTGCTCCGAGTGTGTGTGCTCACTGTTTACGTCTGTGTGTTCACTTTGGATGGGTTAAACGCAGAGCCAAAATTTCCCTTGCGAGATTAACATAGTACATCATAATAAAATAAATAAATAAATGATATCCATTCAGTAAATGTAGATTATATCCATTCAGTATTAGACTGATCCAAATACTGGGCAGTTTTTAAAGGGAAATTAAGCCCAAACTTTAAAACTTGCACACTGTATACCTCTTTGTATATTAAAACTCACCATTGTTATCACAAGCTTCTTCGTGAAAAAAATTAAAATAAAAAAATAAAACAAAAATAAATAAAAATAAACACACACACACACACACACACACACACACAAATAATAAATCCGTACACAGGGGCGACATTGCACCACAAAAAGTGAACGTTATGGTAAATGCAGAAGTTATTTGCTTATGAATAAAGAAGTTATGCCATTCATTTATGTCAATGAGCTGATGTTTGTCTGAGGTATGTAAATGAAAGATCGTATGTAGATGCGCATATTTAGTGTAGTTTTATTTTATTCAGAAGCTCGCTAGTTTGTAATTGACATCAATTTAATATGCATATACAAATATTTTTGCCATTATCATGCCTTATATAAACTGATAGATTCAAGTGCTACACTCGTGATTTCGCTCACTCGCGAGAGTGAAACAACAGTTTTTTCCACACTGGCTAATGCAAAGTATTAAACGGGTTTCAGCAGAATGCAGCTTCAAAAAGATAAGTAAAGACCACCTGATAATGAAAATACACACGTTCATGTGTAACAGGACAGTTTGGAAGGTTTGCCTTTCATTTCGATTTATAGATTTCACTACACACCAACACAGTCCACTTATCACTGAAGTCCTACATAGCAATAACTGGCATAGAAAAAGCAACCAGACTGATATCCATAAAAGCAACTATGGAAAAACCTGCAATACGTAAAAGATGCCTTCATAATGACCCTCATTAAAACACACACACACACACACACACGATTAATTACGACCATCAACATCATTAAGATCTCACCTCAATGTTAACGAAGATATGATATTAAAAACAGTCGCCGATGGAAAGGAAGTCCTAATTCTAAGAAATCCCTTCGTGTGATCCATTATGAAGACCCTGTTGAAGAATTTGACATGCAAGAGCGGTTTGTGGTGGATTAGGAGGAGGATCACTTATTCCAAATGTCACCCCCTTCTCGCAAGCTGAAGCTTTATGACAGTTTAACATTTATTTGACATCCTATCAGAAGGGAACAACCCAAGGTAAAAAGGTCTAAGAAATAAAACCTCAATCTTTTCATCCAAACAAAAGGAGCAGAGAGTAGTCATTTTAGGAAATGGTTCAGAAACAAGACACATCTCCAGCACGACTTGTACAACACAGCTGCTCTTGGAGACATGAAAAGCAAAGCAACACATGTAAATAGGGTATTATAATAATACAGTGAATCCTAAATAAGACCAAAAAGAAATAAATAGAAGATTGCTGGAATGTGGCTTTTGATCGATGGATAATTTAAGCTTTGAGAAAATGGAAAAGAGGTGGATGTGAGCTACGGCCGCAGGGGGACAACACTGCAGGAATGATGAGTAGAAAAGCAGAACAGGAAGTATAAACAGAACACAAAAACGAAGGAGTTACAGTCTAATAACTGATCTAAAAAACCTGAACCTGCTCGGAAACTGCTTTAGACCATGAACCGATCTTCTCATATGATCATGCAGTGATGTTACGATAGACCTTCTGACCTCGACACAATCCAGATACCCATGCTGCAAAGCTACAAGAAGCCTCATGAAAAACAATGAGGAAAAAACAAAAACACCGAAGATATGGCTGGAAATCATAGTGAATTACATCATATCCAGTCCCAGTGATGTACACTGTCTCACAGAGGTTTGTGCTACGTAGCATCCTGATAAATACAGTCAGGAAGAAATACATGACCCCTGTTACATTACATTATGGAATATTGAGCAAGAACAAAAGCTTATCCATCCCACGTTGTTTTATTGAGTTACATAAGTTTCACATGTGAAAGGGGCAACAGTGTGAATCACAGTCAGCGATAGGAATATGTTGTAACATTACATGCAATCAACTCCTTTCAGAAACAGACATTTCAATGCGCAGCCAGCACAAAGGGCCTTTTAGCAGCATCTACGTGCTAGGTCTTGTTTAGCGTCCCCTCCTTCAATATACGTCCTTCACAATCAGGGTACCTGTTCAACTGATACACAGTACTGCAGGAGAGAGAATGAATACCAGCAGCTACAATCACTCTCTCTCTCTCTCTCTCTCTCTCACACACACACTTCTCCTTTATGTATTAACAGCTGCACTCTTCCTATCTGGTCTGAGACATCAGAAAGCTTTTTTTTTTTTTTTTTTTTTTTTTTTTTAAAAAGGCTTTGTTGCTTTATAAACATGGCCTTTCTCCTCATGACCAAAACAAGTAAATCTGGGAATGTACAAGCTAATGGATGCCGCACACTGCTAATACATTTGTAGAGTAAAACCCGTCTGATCGATTACTTCCTCTCCAAATTGAATAAAGTCAGTTTCTGTGAAAGTCAAATTACACATCACTGATGTTCCCCACCACCGAGCGCTTACACTAATAAGAAACAGCAGCGTGTCCGTTATTAACCAGAGGTCAAGTTCAATCAAAGTGATTTCTGCAGATCATTAGGCAATGCATGCAGGATATCTACCATATACACCACTGTACTAGTGCATGTGTTACACTCATAAAAGGAGGACACCGCAAACAAGAGCTGTGAGCACTAAGCCATGGAAAATGGATTAGAGCCTCCCAAAGCTGGGAATCGAGTAAAAATGAGGACAGCAGGATAATTCTTAATAAGCCCCAGTGTTTTAGATGAAGGATTTATTATATGGATGTGCAGAGTCACAACAGTGCAGAAAAAGTGTACTGCAGTATATATAAGCCGTAGTGTTGTACATTCATTATAGAGAAGAATCTGAATGAGAACGCACATATTTAAAATCTAAATCCGTCTGAACGACACTGTTTAAGAAACTGCAAGACTAGAGGGAATTTCAGAATGACACAGGTAGCAGGACACCATACTCCTAAATTTGACTGTCAAATGAGATAAGAACATTCCTACTGGGCTTTGTTCACTGTTAACTGCAACTTCATTCCTAATTGAGAAATCTCTCAATGAATCAAGCCAGCTATCACAGGAAAAGACACGTGAGGGATCAGCACTCAAAACGCACCCCTGTTGCATAAAAATGCGTTTCGCCACATTACAATGAAACTACAAAACCAAAAATAGACCACACTGGTCCAGACGCTGCCACCGAAAGGACCATTACATAATATGCTAATATTGAACAAGCATAGCAAGTTTAAAAGCCCCAGCTTCAGCGCGCGGCAAGTAAATGTCCGGAAGCCTAATATACAGTTCTGCGCCTGTGACCTTGAAAAGTTGGTCAAGTTCACTCACACACAAACTCATCCTAGCACTCATAGTAATGAGCCAACATACCAAGATGGAAAGCCCCAGCTTCAATGTGCGGCAAGTAAATGTCCAGAAACTAAAGGGTCACGGACAGACGGACGGACGGGACCCATTCCTATAGCTCCCAAGGGGCGAGAGCTAAAAAGAGATAAAGCAGCACTCACTGCTTGGATACATGAACAGAAACAGTTGCTAAAAAAGGTGGTCACTAATCAGGTTTTTACAATCATTACTACACAATGATGCTAATTTGGTGACTGTCACTAGATTATGGCTGAAAAAAATTCCAGGAAATTTCAAAGTTAGAAACTTGCCATAGGAATTAACTGGAATTTATGGAAATTGACAGGAATAAACTGGACATTTGCACAATTGCAGGTTAGCCGATGACAAGGAAGTCAAAACAGTCTGATTTGCTATCGGTTTGATTTCTACCCTGTATTTTTCACTAATAAAATAAATAAATCAAAAGTAAAAAGTAGTCATTCTTTAAAATTTGTATTAGAATGTTTGCATGCATGCCTGCTTAAGATAAGACATGTTTATATAAATTACTCAAAAGTTCCAGTTCATTCTTGTTAATATTAAATCACATTAAGAGCACAGTGCTCTCGACAGGATGAGTATTTTGTAAAGACATTGTTAGTTGTTGGCATCATGACCAAAGATGACAAATTTTGATAAAGAAATAAATGATAGTTTCTTCTTTCTATTTAAAACAATTCTAATCTATTATAATAGTCTTCATAAACTCTCCTTCAAGCCACATGATGTGCAAAACTGTCACACAAATGAATAAAAATATAGTCGATTATGTCACCTGGTGACCACAGAAGCAAAAGTCCTGGAGAGGAGAAGGATCTGATCCAACTCCTCTTACAAGCTTCACTCTAACCTTCAACACAATATATAATACAGAACCACAAACAGCCAGTAATCAACTAACGGCACATTCACACCAAACACGGCAACGGCATGAAAACCACAAGTCATTAATTCTCTATGCAAGCCAGTGTCTCTTGACGGGGAGCAGAACGGTTGTTGGTGGTATGTTTTGAGCGGTGGGGACACCAAAAGAAAGCTGAAGTTAACTCGATAATGAGCTATGATGGGGTTCAGTGGGTCTAAAGAATGCTGTCAAACAACCGTGTACAATTTTGGTTCTGTTCAAACTGTTGGAGTACAATGGAGAAGAAATTAGGAATTGCGGTGATGTGTTTCTCCATTAATTACGAAGAATCTTTGCATACAGGGGCATTACTTTTAAAGAAGAATGGACCAAGCTGTCTGGAATTTTAAGTGGTTCAGGTGAGTTAGAAAAGTGAATATATATTAACGGAAAATGATTTTGCTAAACACATCAACCCACAACATAGTCGACCACAGCACACACTTACCAGAGTGAAGAACCTACATGGACTTCCCTACGTTGCGCAGGAATCGCGCACTGCAAACGCTTTAACTGACCATTTTTTCAAAATTTTGACAGACCGCCTTTAATAGCATTATACCATACAAAACAATCAAATCGGTAATGTTAATGTTCTCATTGCTAACAACAGTGTTTGCCTGTTGGTTATTCATTTAAAATGATGTATAAGAATGAAGAAGTCGAGTGGGCGGTATTACGGGCTGACTCACACGCAAGCGATCTTGTCCGAAAGTACAAGCGAATTTTATTTTGAAGGGAACTGAATAAATTCGAACTGGAATTCGCATATTTTAAGAAATAGTCGGTCAAATCTGAGGTAAATGATCCGTATTCGTGGTAAAAAAAAATATAAAAATTTGGACCTGAGCCAAAATTTGGTGCGAAATTAAAATGAGATATTATAATCGGATATTCTAAGGTTTTCGAAGAGACTAATTTCAAAACCAAAAGAAAATAACGCCGTACTATTTCGTACGGATATACCGCTTAGGTGTGAGTCAGCCTTAAGTTTACCCAGCCTTCTTTATGGTATTGCTAATCAATTATTTAACCTTATTTCAGCTTTATGCCTTTACCCCTCAAAACCTGCTAACATTAACCACTCTCATAACCACCTAGCAACGCTAACACAGAGAAAATAAATAACTTATTTGTTTTGAAACTAACGCTGGACAGTAACCATCCTATACTGCATGTGGAAGTCTAACTTTACATCAAACACAAAAGCCACATCACACAAATGGCTTTTCATTAGGTTACACCATTGATTTATTTCTCTTACTAAATATATAATAACTGTTCAATATTTACCTTCCTCTACTGTTTCATCTATCCCTTTTTAAACATTTAACTTCTACCCTACTCCTAGTCAGCTGCCACAAGGATTGTAGCTTTATATGTCTGTTTGCTTTGAGGCACTGTTAAAAGTTTGCAAGACCATCCATTCCAAAAAAAACCTGAAGAACCCTATTTTATCTATGTCACAGGGGGTCCATGAACAGAATTCTGACACTCTTAGTGCATTTAGTCTGAACGTACTCTCACACCCTGAGCAGGACTTCAGGTTTGACTCCGCCTGGATAAGATTACGGATCTGACTCCATTTTCTAGACGTTCGGTTGCACAATGAAGGCGGTTTGGACTTTGAGCATGCAGGGACAACCCCTGTTACTAGAACTGCCACCATCAGGACTGTGAGATACATGGATCAGTAGTTATGCCTGTAGTCTTAAATATGGAGGTTAGAATAGTGATAGCCAAGTCATTAAAGAGGCAGTGTCATGGCTGTTTGAATGAAACCGTCTACATATCACGAATGGTGCTGTCACAGTTTGTAAAGCGATCTCGATCTTTAAAAACTGTTAACCCAACAAGGTTTTAAAAAGTCCACGTTGCAATCCATTTCCATCTGCTCCATACTGGGTGCAAAAGCTCTCGACTCCTCTTGATTTGCAAGTTGAAAGGCTATTTACAAAATATATACAAGTATTTTGGACATTCATGGCATATTGCACCGACACATACAGTATTACTTATAAAATCGCCACTGCATTTATATTTTATATATTTTTATATTCTATATTTCAGCTTATTTTACATTTTTATATTATTTGACCTTTAACTATGTCCTTCAAATAGTTATAGTTCTTTTTCTTCTTGATATTGATAGTTTTTATTCTTCAAATTTTAGGACAGTCATAACAAGCATTTCACTACATATTGTACCGTGTATGATTTTGTACCTGACAAATAAATTTGAATTTGTATTTAGATGACTTTTTGGCAACTAAAGTTGGGTAAAAAATCCTGACACAACTCATTTACCGTAAGCATATTAAACCTGCCTAAGCGCACAAGTACCTCTCGAATATTATGCCAGTAACTGGCAGACCTTTCACTTGTTTCCCATTTACTTTAATATAAACAGATCGACTCGGATCACAGAAATGGATTAATCTCTCATCACTCATTTGCCAAACCACTACGGCCAAAAGGGGATGGGGGGGGGGGATGCTGAAGCGTGCCGACTCCACACAAAACCACCCTCCCCAACCCAGGGTTCAATAAAGTTAAGTCTAAGTTAAGTCTAAGGTGAACGTGCTAACCACTACCGGATTCATCTCTGGCACACCGACTTTACCAGCTCCTATTTCTCTTGGATTCAGCCAGACACACTGGTTTGACCAGATTTCTCTAAACGCAAACATCGGTGGTGGTTGATCAATCTGTGCAAATGATCATGGGATACAAACTCATGTTGGCAAACCTGTCCTTCTGTATTTCTATTAATAAAATGTTAATCCCTGTAAGGTTTGCTCTGCTCCCTGCTGGATATTTCTCTCCTGCACCACTGCATGTACACTAACCTTACACCCCTGGTTACAGCTTACTACAGCAGAAAACACCTTAATTATGTGCTTTATGGTTGTATTATAGACCAAAGTAAATGTGTGAAGTAGTAAAGGTGTTGTAAATCTCCAGTTGTGCCCAGGGTGTGAGGTGAAAGGCGAGCCGTGCTCACTGCTCCTCTCTGGACTCATCATGGAGACACTGGTTCCGTCCTGCACTGTTTATTATTAACTTTAGCTTCAAACTGCTGGGTGTGAAAGATTTACACAGACGGCTGTACAACTGTTCTGTCTTTACAAACTTCGCCACACAAACATGAACGTCATCAGCATTTCCTGGAGTCGGACAGCCACTACATGTTTTTGTGCTACGACAGCTAGTCGAGTAGCACAGCAAGCTAATCTCTACTCACCAAGGGTCAAACTCATGGATGATGCTCTCGAATCGGATGACGGCGAAAAGCCGAGAGCTGAAGCCCGCTAACCAAGCCAGAAAGAGGATGGTGAATGACAGGAGGGACTGCCAGCCGGCAGGCTGCGTTAACCCACCGGACAGGCCTCCACCTCCGCACGCCGCCGGAGTGTTAGCTCGGCCGTTACCCGACAACGAGCCGCTGGAGTTCGGACTCGCTTTGTGCTTGCAGTCGGAGGTTGCGCGGTGCTCCGCCATGTTCTACCGCGGGGTGTCGGTCAGCAAGAGTCTCCTCACAGGCCGCACTCACACACCGCTCCGACTAACCGCGTGATGACGCTCTCTTTTTTCCCCCCCAACGTAGCTTACCAGTCGGACACGGACGGCATTTATTTCTAGCGAGATTTGACTGTAGTCGATGCTAATGTGTGAGCGGCATGCTAGCCGGCTCGTATAGCTCAGCACACGAGATTGAGCGCGCGCAGAGGGGTGGGACGACTCGGGGCATCCGGAAAAGCCTTTCAGCCTCTCACAGCGAGACAGGTAACACTACGACGGTCACGTGATTGACACCGCCAGCTAATCCGCTTAAGCACGCGTCAGATAGACAGCTTCCTTGACCAATAGCAAACGCGCTGGCACTCCGGAGAGTTGTCAAACAAGCTAGGCAAAAGGTGCACAAAGAAAAAAAAAAGACCTATGAGACGGAACTGGTGTAAATGACACCAATTACAACCAATCAGCATAAAGACAACCGGAGCGCCAAGGACCTGATAACCAATTAAATAAATGAATTTATCTGGAGAGGGGAGGGGAAAGTGTTTTATTGGATCATTTTTTACCTAGAAACAGAATTCAGATATTTTATGCATATTGTTATAGTTTAATTTTGTTCGTTTGTTTATGTATATGAGTTAGTCTGATAAAGTGGTCTAATTCTGAGACTCTGACAAAGATGTGTCCATAGCTAGCTCCATGTGCAGACACCACATACAGGGTCAAAAACTAATAGAGCCCTACTGCAGATTTATGATGTAATACATCCTGTAATAGGGACAAAATAGAAAATCTGTTTTCAGCTGTCTTTTGCCAAGCAGAAAATGTCCCTAAACTGTAAGCGGGTAAATAATTAAGAAATATTTCATTTATCTCTTAAAAATGTACCATTTAGTAGGATTTCAGTCAGACCCGCATGTTAATATGTGTTTTAAAGTCCAGTTTTAGCCAGACTTACACAACACCTCAACTGATACCCTATTTCAACACTTCATGAACAGTTCTTCCCTCTCGCACCCGGACGAACCAGTGCACAGAAGTGTCACAAGCGTTCATCAGCTTATTGATGTGTGTATTATAAGGATTCAGAACAAGAGCATGAACACCATCCTGAACTAAAGGGCCAGATATGCGCTCAGAAGTATCCCAACTGACAATAAAACACAATAAAGTAGTTCAGCGACAATTTGCTGTAAGCCAAACAAGTACACTGCAATGCCGTCATATAGCATCCATCCATCCTTTATCTCTACTACTTACCTGTTCCGGTCATGGTGGGAGCTGGAGCCACTTCCAGCTCATTTTGTCCGGGAACAGCTCTATGTTCCGACAGCCCTACTCATATAAGATGGGAGCTTTGCTTAAATCAGTTGGGAACCCTACACAGTTCTGTTGGGTTAGGGCTGTCGGATCAACGGGCTGTCGGAATATAGGGCTTTAACCACTTTGGGCAAGACGTGGGGTACACCCTTATCCAGTTTATTCATTATTTCACACCCGTGTGCAATTTAGAGTAGCCATTTAAGCGAATGTGCATGTCTTTGCACTGTGCGAAGAAACTGTTGCACTCAGAGGAAATCCACACAAGCACAGGAAGAACATGCAAACTTCACACAGAAAGGATGTTGGCTTAGATTTTGGATTTGGACACCAAGCGTTCTTGATGTGAGGTGACAGTGCCAGCATCAGTTAGGATTGACCTTATTGCACTGATTTATTCGCCAGCTTCAATATTAGCGAGGTCCAACTGACAAAGGCATGCATACTTCATTAGCACTTAAAAATAAACCCTGGACTTGCCTAATCTTATTTGTAATGTCCATCAGTAAAGGCCTTTAAAGGCTGAACTAACAAACAACCATGTTATTCAAATTGGCCTGTACACCAGACAATGGCACTGTGGGAAAAGGATATTAAAAAATTGTTTGCTGGCATGGTTATGATTTCAAGTTGTAAAAATATATATTTGTGCCATATTTTAAAATGGTCCATAATCTGAACAGTACTTGGGTAATAGGTTAGCCTACTCTAACAGACTTCACTCTGGTGTTGGTTAAAGTTAGGCACGAAACAATGTTACATGGCATATTGTCAAATTGTTTGGTACACTATGATTTAATGTGCATGTGAACTATGGTACGTGCCAGTCATTTTTCCTGCCATTTCCAAAACTCACTTGCCATGGACAAATTGTTTCTTCCTCGTTCTTCTCCAGCACATATTTGCATGCAGATGGGTGCAAACAGAGCAACGGAGTCCAGTAGAATCTACCAGGAGCCAATCAGCTCTCTTTATGCAAATATGAGGTGGACAAGACAGGGGAAGCTAAAATTACATTCTCTCAATGTGACAACGGCACTTGTTAACAAATCAGAAAGAAATAGATTTGAAGAGCCACCATCTTTGAAATCTGCCATGTGGAAACACTGGACTCATCATTTAACATGATAACGAGGGTAATAAGATAAAGAAAGTGCACTCTGCAATGCTTGCTTTGTCATTCTATTCAGAGTCCCTCCATTTTCAAAGGTTCAAAAGTAATTAGTGAAACTAACATACAAATTTGTAAGGAGTGCTTTTAATAATTGGATACAAATCCTATGCAATCAGTGGCTCCTAAATTCTGGAACCCATGGTATCACCAAATGCTGACTTTCCTGCATTGGGATGCTTTGCCAGGCCTGTCCTATAGCTGCCTGCAGGTGCTGCTAGTTCGTGGATGCGTCTGCCTTCAGTTTTGTCTTCAGTAAGTGAAAAGCATGCTTTATTGTGTTGAGATGAAGCGACTGTCTTGTCCATTTAAGAATGTTCACTTTCATCGCCTTAAGAATCTCCTGGGATGTTTTCACAATATGTTTTGAGTTATAAACTATCTACTAGATAAGACATCATACACTTGGCTGAATCTGCACAGAAAGTATAGGTCTTTACACTTCAGAATTCATCTTGCTTCTTCTGTCAGCAGTCACATCTTCTATAAACACCAGTGACCCAGTTCCACTGGCAGCCATACAAGCCCATGGCAACACTGCCTCCACCATGTTTGACAGATGTGTTATGCTTTGGCTCATGAGCTGTTCCTTTTCTTCTCCTCCCTTCTCTTCCCAACATTCTGGTACAAGTTCATCATGTTTTCATCTGTCTAAAGAATGTTCTTCCAGAAATGGGATGGCTTTTTTATATTTATTTTTGGCAAATCTGGCCTTCTTGTTTATTTGCCTCTGTGTTTATGGAACTGATTTAATTTTTAATGTTATCGAAGTTTTGCTTTCCATATTTCTTTTGTGTTGGCCTGGATGACTTGGACTGGAAAAAATGTAACCAGTACCATCAGAGGATTGATGGTGGGGCCATTTTTCTGTTTAACAGGTTTGTTTTTCACAAAACCAGACATTTCCACTGTAAAATCATGCTATTATTTATGGATTTGCTTCAGAACACGCCATCTGGTATGTCTCATTTTCCACAGATGCCGACAACTCTATCTCAGCAAATCGGTGCTCCAAAACTATTGACGTCAACCTTCATTGCTGTGCCCACTGCTAACTAAACTGCCATTCATTTAAACAAATAGTGCATTAAAATATGCCAAATGTTGAAGATATCCATAAAAAGCCAATTGGGCTTGATCACAAGCAACAACAACAAAAAAGGATGTCATAGAAGTGCAGGGGAAATGGCCCACATTTCACATAGCATGTACATGGTAACATCTCCGTACAGTGCAGACCTCATATTTGCCCAAAATTAGCTCTACTTTTTAATAATCAGAATCGGAATCAGAATACAAAAGGTTAAACAAGATACCACAGTACCAGTTAACCAGTTACAGTGCTGTTCTGCACACATTTGATAAATAGTCCAGGGACACTTTTCGGGGCCACCTTGTACAAGTAAAAATTGCAAAATCCTCAGTGAAGCACTGTTATTCTGCTTTCCTTTGATGAAAAGTGACTTTCAAACTTGAGAAGAAGAAATCAAACTTGGAGTGCAGAGTAGTACTACGTGACACACACTTAACTCAGATACAATTCTGAATAACTACCTTGAGTGTTGGTTGGCACGTGACTTTATTATGGGGAAAATAGATCTAATTTTTCTTGAATTACTAACCATCAGTCATCGTTCATCGTCCATTTTCTGAACTGCTTAATCTTATTTAGGGTGGCGGGGAGGATGGCGCTCATCTCAGCCAACTCTGGGTGAGGGCAAAGTACACCCTGGACAGCTCGCCAGGCCATCGCAGACCATCAGTCATAACAACTGCAGTTGTACTGTATTCTTATTCTTTTGTCCATTGTTGCTTCCAAAGATGTTGAAAAGTTTTGTTTTAACTGGAACCAGTATAGCTTGCCAGTTTCAATATACTGGTCCTTGGTTTTACTAAAGTTTTTTTTTTTTTTTATCAAGTTAATTATTGCATACTGATTAAGATTCCTATAAAATGACAAATACAGTGTCATAAAAATGTAAAGAAATTAAGAAAAATGGAGCTTGAACTTTTTGAGCTTTCGTCCTTGAACTCTTTGTATATGTACACCCATAGTTCCCAGTAGCTTTTGTGGTTTCCTATAAAAGATAGTTTACTTTCAGTAACTTCCTGTTGTTTTCATATTCTCCTCTCTCTCTCTCTCACACACACACACACACACATTGTACAAGAACATCAAGATGAGTCTTCTGCTTTTTCTTCAAACATTCATTCCATACTAATTATTCTGTTGGGGCCAATCCCAGCTGTCTCTGGGAAGAAGGTGGGGTACACACTGAACAGCTCAACAGACTTTTGATAGTCTGTTTTGAACACGATCAAAACAGACTACCATGCACACTCACATTCTCCTTGCTCATTATTACACTCTTAAAATACAGCAATGAGGCAAAATATGCTCAGACTTGTGTCTATAAACTTGATAACTTCATATCATTTCTCTTCGTTCACATAGCTGTATGAATTCTTTTGTCCTGCTTTTAGAATAAAAATAAACCTGCAAAATATTTGAAAACATTTACTGTGATGTCATTTGACTCCATGCTGCAGTGATATAGAAGAAACCTGTTTTGTTTTGTTTTGTTTTGGGGTTTTTTTAGACACTGCAGTCCATGATGCACCAACCAATCATGGACATTTGAGAGCCCATTCATACAAAGGGGTTAGTTAGGCCACTCCTACGTTAGTATGCGCAGCAGTTTGTAAAGATGCAGGTGGCAGCATCTCTCTGGCTGGTGGTGGTAATATGTGATAGTGAGGCAATATTTGACAGGTGGGAATTCGACACGATTAAATCCGGGGAGCAAAATAGGGTAGGGGTAAACAAACAAATAAACAACCTTGGATGATGTAGCGTTGGATTGATGTCATGTATAACTGTTTGCTGTCAGAGAGATGCTTCCTGATCCATACAGCAACACTGATAAAAACAGGGAATGTTAGTAAGCCAAGCACTTAGTGTGAACTTTCTGGATATTTATATCTAGCCTACATGATACACTACCCTGGACTTCACACACAAATTGCTGAAAGTCTACAAATCTTTGAATGAATGTAAGTATTACCACTCTAGCCGCGTTCAGGAGGTTTTAAATCATACTTTCACAAGAATCCTCAGCCTGTTTGGAATGCTAACAAACCTCACCAGATAAAAGGATAGGATATGTAAAGTCATGCGAGGCGTGATAAGTTGAATTGAGTTTAATGATTAAAAACGTTAATGATGCATGTTGTTATAGGCTAGTGTTACCAGCTTGCTATCACTTAAATATTCAACGCATTCACCTCATGGGATGTATGAATCACTAGAAGGCTTTAATCTCTGGGAAAAACTACCATTGGTAAAGTTCTCTAAATGTAATTAATATGGTGGCTGTTATAAGTAATCCTCTGGAAAACACATGAGTTAGCAAGTAGTGAAATTTAAGGCTCATTCAGGGCTGGCTGTTTGAGAGTCGTTTGTCAGCTTCATTTTCTGCTGCTATTCTTTGGAAATAAGTAAAAACGGATTCCCGAACCTTTAGCAAAAAGAATGGGAGACAACAGCTAACTGGCATGTTGTTTATCACATCAAAAGAGCAAATAATATTCTTCAGTAATCAGTGTGTGAACTAAAATCAGTGACTCATTTGCTCTGTTTTGCCCACATGAAAAATCCAGTTCACTTAATCAGCTGACTGGTGATGCCACTGATAAATGGGTCTATAGAGAGGTCTATAGAGAGGTCGAACTTTACATATATGTCGCACGTATTACAAAAAAAAAAACTAAGAAAAAGATCAGTCTGTGTGATGAATAAATTTACTGCAATAGCACCCATGTGATACAACTGTGTGTATGTGTGTGTGTGTTAGAGAGAGAGAGAGAGAGAGAATCAAAGCTCCCTGTTTATGTGAAGGGAGGGTTGGTGTATCTAGATTTGTGATGTGATCTGTCTCTCTCACACACACGCTAACACACACACACACACACACACACACACACCTGTCACATTTGCAAGGCTTCTCTTCCATTCAATGAAAAAAAAACTAGCAACTTGAAAATACAATTTTAATTTTGGCTAAATGAAAGTCATGTACAAACATGACGAATGCTCCTATGTGCCCTCCGTGATGGAGTGTTGGAAAAGCAGGAAGTGTCATAGAAGCCTGATGATTGCACACCAGGGAGTCTAAAGCACATGCAGCTTGAAACAAGATTGGTCATTTAGTGCTGGCTCTCATAAAGTGCTGCACAGCAATTAAAAAAACTGGCACAGCAAACAGAACCTATACGTATACACTGCCTGGGTGCTTCTTCTTTAACAAAACAGTATTCTTAATTTGGTTTAATTTATGGATTTACATAAGTCGGCTTGCTTGCTTAATTTTTTCATAGTTTATGTTCCATATTAAAACCTTACATATGAAACAGCTGCATTTCATGATGTGTGTGTGTGTGTGTGTGTGTGTGTGTGTGTGTGTGTGTGTGTGTGTGTGAGAGAGAGAGAGAGAGAGAGAGA
>JAQMYF010000001.1:18328468-18340358 GCA_030014195.1 Neosilurus mollespiculum
TCTGATTCGACCCATAGCTCAGAAGTGCACTGTTTTGTTGATAGCTCCCTCTAGTGGTCCGAACCAACTGTTTAATCATGTTTTGTTTTCTTTTTTTGAAGGTATTTGGCTGAGAAAGTGAAAGAAAGAAGGAAAGAAGGAAACAAAAGATATGTACAGAGGCGTATTAGAGCCTTCACTTATCTGTAAATACCTTTATATATAGTACAGTAGAAGTCTGGAGAAAGGTTAATTTGGTAAGCAGGAACTGAAAACAGATAAGGAAAAATGAATGAACCTTGTATTTAGACATAGAATTGCCCACAGAAATCATTTGAATAAACTAAGTTGGTAGCTCTGATTCAGTTTCAGCATCAAATTCAACTTCAGCATCTGTAGAACACAATTTTATCTGTTGAACTTATCTGTCATACTGTAGGTTAGCAGCCGTGAATGTAGCCCAACATGACTGTAAAGCTCTCTACCAATTTAAACCTTATTACTTAACGCCTAATTAATAATTTTATTGGCTCAGTTTCTGATCCTTTCCTTTATTGCTCATATTTGAGTTACAGACAGACAGACAGAGAGAGAGAGAGAGAGAGAGAGAGAGAGAGAGAGAAAGAGAGAGAGAGAGAGAGACCTATATACAGTGTATATACACTATATGGCCAAAAAATATATGGACACTTGACCATCATACATGTTTGGGTTTTATTGCCACAAAGTTGAAAGTGCAGAATTGTCTAGAATGTCTTCATATCATTTTTTTAAATAATTCCCTTTTATTGGATTATACACCACCACTTTAGTCTAAAAGGGCTTCTGTATAATTGAGGCAAGGATATTGAGGGAAAAGTATGGCTAATAAACAAAAACACTGCAAATAACAATTTTTCAGAAAAATTGATAAATTGACTTTTGCATATCATGAATGAACTTAAAACCATATGGAATGGTTTGGCAAATAAAGAAATTAAAAAATATGTGAACACTATGCCTGAAAGTTTAAATGCTGTAATCAAAGTAAAGGGTGGCCACACTAAATATGGCCTTTTATTTCCTCAAAAAAGAGACTGTTATTTTTATTACTATGTATTGTAGTTTGTTTACTTATTCTCATAAATATAATCAATATTACATGAAATAAATAATTGAATAGTACTTGGTTTCTGATTTAGCTTCATTTTGTTAAGTGTAGAATCATTACTGCATCACTGTATTTTTTAATTTCTTCGCTCGCTGAACCATTCCATATGGTTTGAAGTTCATTCATGCAATACAAAGTAAAAAAAAAATAATTTGTGACACCTTTCAATTTTTCTGAACAATTATTTTTTTCAGTGTTTTTGTTTATTAGCCATACTTTTACCTCAATATTCTTGTCGGAATTATTTTTTTAGTTCTCATTGCCTACAATAGCATTGTTCAATACATTTTCACCATAAAATTATAGAGAAGTAATTTTTTACTTCTTTTTATTAGGAACCCTTTTAGACAAAAGTGGTGGTGTATAATCACTGCACACTACTGTATGTTCCAGGACGACAATGCCCCCTATATGGAGTTCACTAACAGTATGAACGAATGTCGGTTTGAACCCACTACATACTGAGTTTTGAGTGTTTGAATGTAATGGTGAGCAGGGGGGCAGTGGTTAGCACGTCTGCCTCTCAACAAGAAGGTCCCGGATTCGAATCCCAGGTTCGGGGTGTTTCTGTGTGGAGTTTTCATGGTCTCCCCATTTTTGTGTGGGTTTCCTAGGGGGTACTCTGGTTTCCTCCCACAGTCCAAACATGCACATTAGGCTAATTGACTGTTCCAAATCGCCCCAGTTGTAAGTGTGAAAGGTTGTATGTGTCTTGGCCCTGCAATGGTCTGGTGAACTGTTCAGGGTGTACCCCCCCCCCCTTCACCCAGGGTTGGCTGAGATGGGCACCAGCCTTCCTGCGACCCAAATTAGGATTAAGCAGCTTAGAAAATGAATGAATGAGTGTATGATGAGCTCGAGTTGCTGTGGAAGTATTCGAGTGGTACAGAACCCTGACCTCAACCTTAGTGAACACCTTTTACTGTTCCTCCTTTCTGATCTTTTAACAATTTGAATGCTGTCAGCCTCCAGGTGGCACTGTTGATTAAAAAGAGCATGAGATAAAAAGACCACTCCATTTCTTCATCAGCCAGCAACACAGCCAGGAGAAGGTGGGCCCTTTTTGGGATCAGAGCCACATGCTCAGGCATCCAGGTCTCAGTTGCACTGTATTTCATAGCAAACAATAACCTCCAACTTTATAATCCATTACTGGTCAAATTTTATTCTCTAATCATTTTCTTTTATCAGTAGATGAGAGTGCATTTAATTAACAGAAGTCAAAGTTATGATCTCATCTGGAAATTATGTACCAGTGGAATGGAAAATCCACTGAGTCACAAATCACTTATAAAGGATGTGTGCAGGCATTTGGTGAATTCTGTCAATTACTGTTTTATTTATATAATGCAAGCAGATGTTAGGATGAGAAAGACAAGAAAGACACACAAAGTATACAAAATAATTCTGGTTACGTTTAGGCCTTCATAATTAGATTGCCATCTGAAAAGACAAATTATTTTTACATTTACAGCATTTGGCAGATGCCCTTATCCAGAGTGACTTACAATTTTTATCTCATTTTATACAACTGAGCAATTGAGGGTTACAGCGTTGCTCAAGGGCACAACAGTTCATGATACCTTGATGATACTCGGGTTTGAACTACTGACCTTCAGATCAGTAAACCGTTGCATTAACCACTGAGCCACCACTGCCCAATTATATAGGTTAATACCACATCGCTGTTCATTCATGAACCGCCAAATATTACTAGGGTCGCAGGGAGGCTGGAGCCCAGGAATCGCACCCAGGACCTTCTTGTTGTGGTTCGGAAGTGCTAACCACTATGCCAATGTGCCCAAAACTGACATCTTACCAAGTGAATGTAATCTTAAATATGGACAAAATAGTATTTTCTATTGCAAGATTTTAGTAAATTAAATACAGTCAGTGCAGTAATATGTCAACATATTATCATTTTTGCTCATTTTATGCTTATATGTCTCAAAAGAAGTTGACTATAATTGACTATTTTATATTTTAGGCCAGCACGGTGGCGTAGTGGTTAGCACATTTGCCTCACAGCAAGAAGGTGCTGGAGTCAAGTAAAGAGCTCGGTGAGGGCATTTCTATGTGGAGTTTTCATGTTCTCCCTGTGCTGTCGTGGGTTTCCTCCGGGTACTCCAGTTTCCTCCCACAGTCCAAAGACATGCACATTAGGCTAATTTGTTGCTCCAAATTACCCCAAGGTGTGGATTTGAGTGTGAATGGTTATGGCCCTGTGATGGTCTGGCAAACAATTCCGGGTGTACTCCGCCTTCACCCAGAGTCAACTGCGATAGACTCCAGCCTCCCGTGACCCTAAGAGGATTAAGCAGTTTGGTAAATGAGTGAGTATGTTTTTATGTTTTTGTAATACTTGTATTTTCATTTGGTAAGATATAAATGTTTTTGCAGTGATCCTTTAAAAAATGTTTTTCTTTCCATGATAAATTTTTCAAGTTATTCTTTTGCGTGTCCCCTTGGCGATTGCGGTGAAGCAGAATGTGCAATGTTCTCATGCTCTCCACCCAACACAGAAATGCAGAAATGAAGTTCTTTGCTCTGGTAGGCCTAGTCCACTCTAAACCAGCACCATGATGAATTGCCAAGATTCACTCTATGAAGGCTATTCTCAGATTGTATCCACAAGGATCTATTTTCAGAGGCAAGTTTACCCATGGTTACTGCTCCAGACAAAACTCCAGTGGTTTAGGTCAAATTTGTAGAGGGACAATGGTGGCTAAGTGAAGGAGCGAGAGTGCGGGTAGAAGAAAGCAGGACAAACTCGATGTGTATGAGCTATTCTAAAGTCAGACAGGGTCTGTCTGAGGGACAGTCTGATATTCTGGTTGTGGGAACATCTGTGCAGCAAAGCCCAGCCTAACTGCTGCTGTGCCTGAGTCGAAAGCTCTCTCCAAATATACTCACACCTCAAGAGACAAAGTGCAAAGAAGAGGTTATTAAGCTCAATTACATGGCCATTCGCCTGCTGCTCCCCTCTGCCACTCTCAGTTCTGCATCTGTGGGACCCTGCTGCATGCCACCAGAGTCTTAAAGCAAAGCTTTCTGTGCATCATTACACATAACACACAGATAGTGCTTATTATACGTTGCCATTTATAAAAGTTTGTATCGGTATATCAAGGCGGTGTCTGTTAAAAAGGTTGCGCAAAATTGATGTCAAATAAGATTCTGTTAACAGGCTTGCTTCCCAGAATAGAGATAATATGAAGCTGTCCTGGCAACAACATGGTGTCAGTAAACAACTGACTAGTAAGAAAGGAATGCTGCTTAAGACCCAGGAGGAAAATTCTTCATGGCATCCAGTAACAGGCAACAGTGTCAGAAATAATAAATATGTCAATTAGATTTTTTTTTTCCAAAAACAAGCAAATGAGAGTTGCCGGAGAGTGAAAATCAAGCTGAAACCTTCACTTTATTGATAGTGAGATGGATAAATACATATGTACTACACTGTACCTTTCCTTGTAGCTAGGGTAATATTCACAAGGTGTTTTTTAAACCTTTAATGTGTATCTTTTACCATGAAATGTGACTACAGTGTACTTTATTGCACACAATTAAGGTACGCAATTAACTTGAAGTTTAATACTATAAAGGTTTAATATACAGCTTTAGGTATATAGCTTTAGCTGTAAAGCAATAGACGTCTCTATTGATAGGTGTCCTAGCCTGGGTTTACTTTTCACCGCCTTTAATTTCACTAGCTGATTTTCACTTTCATTTATATTACCTGACTTGTATCTGTTCAACAAGTTCATGTGCTGCCGAAACTTCAGATTTCGGTGTTTTCTTCATGTCTGTCTGCCTACCTGAGTTATTCATTCATTCATTTTCTAAGCCACTTAATCCTAATTAGGGTTGCGGGGAGGCTGGCGCCCATCTCGGCCAACTCTGGGCGAGGGCGGGGTACACCCTGGACAGCTCGCCAGATCATTTCAGGGCCAACACACAAACACACACACACACACACACACACCTAGGGGTGATTTGAAACAGCCAATTAGCCTACTGTGCATGTTTTTGGACTGTGAGAGGAAACCGGAGTACCCGAAGGAAACCCATGTAAGCAGGGAGAGAGGCCTTCTTGCTGAAAGGCAGACATACTAACCACTGCACCACCGTGAGATAATGAATAAGATTTGTTTGTTTGATAATGTTTTTTTATTCTATGTGAGTCTGAATGGTGGTGTATGAGGCTTTTTTTTTTTGGATTTCAATTTCATCATTAATAATAAATGTTTTTTTAATCATTGCTGCCCTTGCAATACATAACAGCCAATCAGCATCAACTCAGCAATGCAGCAGCCTTACTGGGTTTCCTGTAGTGGGCATGTGTGGACATGCCTGGACATGTGACGGACACACTAGAACCATCAACGCCATATTCCATGACTACGGCGCTCCACTCATGACCTCCACCACTACCTATGTTTTATTATATTCCCTGTTATATTTCTCTTTATCTGATTGTGGAATACATTGTGGTGGAAGGTCAAAAAAGAAAGTAGATGTGAAATGCAGCAAATCTCTGATTAATAAAAAAAAAAAAAAAAAAGCACCATTATAAAAATAAACATTGTAAACAAATTTATTTAATCATAAAAGATTTACAATATATTGTTTATAAAAAAGAAAGAAAGGCACATTTAGCTGTTTTCCTGATTATTTATAAAGCTACACCGTTGGAAATGCTTTATTAAAATACTGCTTGGTGCAGAGAAGGGTCATATTCCCTTTTTTGTCTTTTCAATGCTGTAATATGATTTTTTTAATCAATACTTATATTTACACTGTGCTTTGTTTCTTTGGCAAAATGAGTAACATCTTTGCTGAAGCAATGCCGTACACATCACATTCATTTATGCACACTGAATCAAGCATGCTTTCAAACACACACACACACACACACACACACACACACACACACACACACACACACACACACACACACACACACCTTTTCATGAACACAGGCAGTGCTAAATCAAACTGTACATGTCATAGAATCTCTTATGGATACCTGCTCAGATAATGTTTGTGCTCCGGTGAGCTGTGAGGAGTGAAGCACCAGCCACACCCTCTTGCCATAAAGCCACCAGTGCTTCTTTACTGTTACATATGCATAGACAATCTGATAAAGTGCATTAACTTTTTGGTTATGAGACACATCTAAAGCTTATGGCTACTTCATTTCCCTGTGGCCTGTGCCTCGAGGCCTTTGACACGCACCCGCACACACAAGCACACATCATTTATAGCACACTGAATGTATTCCAGTTTCCACTGTTTAGAGCTGTTCTGCTTTGTCCATCAAATGTGAGTACAGATAACACTCTCCCTGTCCAGAGTGACAGTAAATGGGCTCTAGCTCTCTCTCCCACTCTTTCACTTGTCATCACTGACGCTGACGGAGCAGTCCTCTGGAATCTTCTCCTCAGAGCTACTGCGGGTGGACAGCTTATCCAGATTGTCGTTCATCTCCTTGAAGCGCTCTGCCACACACTGTGCTGTGAGCCGAGCCTCAGGGTCCTGGTCCCAGCATTCATTGATGGTGGCACACGCCAAAGCCACACCCTGCAGGAGGTAACATTTGTGTTATTCTATTTCAATACAGACACAATACTATTTACAATACTATGCAGATCATACAGTACTAAAATTTCATTCATTCATTCATTCATTCATTCATTTTCTGAATTGTTTTATCCTATTGGGTCACTGGGAGGCAGTCAATTCTATGACAGCCAACTCTGGGCAAAGATGGGATACACCCTGGACAGCTCATCTGTCCATTGAAAGGCCAAAAGTACTCTTGAAGTACTAAAGTTCTATTTCTTAGAACTGATTATTAGCTCAATGTGTAAGTTCATTATTCATGTCAACCCACTGAAAGCTACTTCAGCCTTGAGCTACCGCCTCCAAAATTTAACCAAATACAGGCAAATGATTTATGAATTATTCATGAACTTTCCATGGTGCCAAACTGACTTACTGATGGATACACTTTCAAAAAACTAGTAATTGTTAATCTCATAAAAAAAAAAAGAAATGAAAAGAAAGCTGTGGCGTATGCAACTAAAAAACTTGACTATCCAGTAACCTTCAATCTACTGCTGCCTAAACAAGAACTTTCAAACTGTTTAAAAAGACAGGAGCGTTTTGTTTACCTGCTTTACAATTTTCAAGCAGGTAAACAAAACGCTCCTGTCGTGAAAAGAACCTTGCAAAAAACAGTTAAAGCTAAGAAGACAGTATGAGCTTCTATCAAAGAAGTACTTTCAAAGCATTATAACAAAAATTTATTGTGTTGTATTTTTGTTTTATTCAGCCTGTGGATGAATGAATCCTGCATGTTCTCAGAGTTGTCTAAGCTTGTAAATCTTATTAAAGTCAAGAACAGGAGTCAAAAATGTAGAAAACTCAGAAATGTCTTGCATGATGAGTGTTCTTTAACAATGTATACTGATTATTAATAAAATGCTAATTAATTCATTCATTTATTTTCCGAACCACTTTATCCAACTAGGGTCGTGGGGAGGCTGGAGCCTATCTCAGCAGACTCTGGGCGAAAGCGGTGTACAACCTGAACAGATCACAAGTCCATTGCAGGGCGAACACACACACACACACACACACACACACACACACACACAAACACACACACAAACACACGCGCACACACTGAGTAGCCCCTAGGGGCAATTTGTAACAGCCAATTAGCCTAATGTGCATGTCTTTGGATGAAACCCACACAAGCACAAGGAGAGTATGCACATATCCACGCAGAAACTTGCCAAGCCTAGCATTTTCCTGACTTCAGCAACCAAGCAACCAAGTTTAAGAACAGCGCTGTGGTATTTATTCAATGCATATATAGACGCACAAGGAATTAGTCAATGTAAATGCCATTCTCACACTCACAAAAGGTCAGAAGAAGATTAAAAAAAAGAGATGGTTATTTCTCCACTCATTTATTGACACTGAGTATAGCATTGTTACTCACTGCATACACTCAATCTTAAAAAGGAACAGGAGCAGCTAATTTTACTGCACATTTGCATGTTTTTTGATAACATGTATAAATGTTTGTGCACGGCTGAGCATCACACCCATATGGGGACGTCCACATACTGATGCCACAAAGTTGGAAGCACACAGTTGTTTAGAATGCAATTCTGATTGTAAATGTATCCCGAATGCGGTGTACACCCTGAACAGCTCGCCAGACTATTGCATTTCTAACAGACACAACCATTCACACTCCCAAGGGGCTAACCCAGGGGCTATCTGGAACAGCAAGTTAGCCTACTGTGCATGTATTGGGACTGTGGGAGTAAGCCAGAGAACCTGAAGAAAACTCAATGAAGCACAAGGAGAACATGCAAACTCCACACAGAAACACCCACGCCGAGCCTGGGACCTACTCGCTGGGAGGCGAACATGCTAACTGCAACGCCTAAAGTCTAAATCTGAAATGGGATGTTCAACAAGTACATAAGTACATATGGGTCTGACGAACAGGTGTCAGGGTGGCACACTGGCGTAGTGTTTAATACGTCTGCCTCACAGCAAGAACGTCCTGGATTCTTTGTGCGGGTTTCCTCTAGCTACTCAGGGTACTCCACAGTCCAAAGACATGCACATGAGGCTAATTGGCTGACCCAGACTGCCCCTAGGTGCGAGTATGAGTGTGAATGGTTGAGTGTGTGGGCCAAAATAGGCTCCAGCCTCCCTGCAACACTAATAGGAGTAAGTGGTTCAGTAAATGAATGAATGATGATTGAATGAATGAATGATCAAGCATCCATAAACTTTTGGCCCTAGCGCTTAGTAACAGAATTGTAAAACTCACAACTCACAATATACTTAAAATATACTCACAACTCACTGACACATTATTGTGGTTACATAATTTTTTTCATATTATTTAAGATGTGTTTTTTAAATAAAAATAGTCTTGTTGTTTTACACAGTATTTATGTACTGAAAAAAAATGGCAAACTAATCATGTATAGATTATCTACTAAACATTAACAACCATAAACTTTTATACTGTAGAATAAAATAGCTTGTTTACAGTAGACTATAAATGAATTAATGACGGCGTGCCTAATGCAGAGTAGAGAAATAAAGAGGGACTGTGTTTGTGATGCAGCGTGTTCTACAAATCACTGTCTGTGATAAGCCTTTTTTTTTTAAGAACACCTCTATATCAACCTGGAGATCACTGGTTCGAATCCAGGTTGATGCCGCAGCCATCCATGACCAAGTGCCCATGGGGGCTAATTGGCTCAGCTCTCAAGGGAGGGAGGGATGGCATACGCTCACATCCCTGTCACTCACAGCGATCACCAGCCAATTATGGGCGTCTCTGGGCTCATTTGTACGATGGGGCGGATATCGCTTTCCCTCTGAGTGTGTTAGGTCACCAACAAATTCGCATGTGCAGCAGTTCGTAGAAAGGCAGGTGGCGGCATCACATGTCACGGGGGGGGCATGTGCCTGCTTATGCCCCTCCTTGGTTGGTGGTGGTCGTGTGATAGGGAAGGCAATATTTGACTGGTGGGAATTGGATAGGGTTAAATTAGGGGACAAAATAGGGGAGAAATAAAAAAGAAAAAGAAAAAACTCCTCTCTTTTAGTTTTACATCATCAATCATCAATAAATGAACCTCAGTGTAGCTGTAACAAGAAGCTGTTGTCTTACCGGGTGCTTCATCCAGCTGCTAGGAATCTCAGGCCGGCCTCGGTCTCGGAGCACATTGTCCTTCATGCTCTCCACACAGGGGTGCTCTCGCACTTTAGAGCCAAATGGAGGTTCATAATCTTTTACCTCTGAAACACACACAGACACACAGGAACACAATTAATCACTCACGGTATAACTTTCTACAGGAAGAAGTGCATTTTTAGTGAAAGGAAGTGTACGAGGAGACAAGAGAAACGCTGAGGTTTGGGGAAACAGTAACATCAGAACTCTCCTTTGGAAATATTTGTGTGGCACTCCTCTTTAGACTGGGAAAGCAAACAAATGTAAAACAACATCGGAGCGATCAGCTTACCCAGCAGAGTGCCAACAATAATGAGAAGTTATGATGCTGTGTTGTTTGTTTTCCGTATGAGAACAAATTGGAGGAAATATGGGATAATGAGTGGACTGTGCCAGAGAGAACATGAACACCAGTATTCCAGTAATTTTCCAAACCCTGTGAAACAGAGCTCATAGCAGCTGTGCTATAACTCATAACAGCTTTGCCTTATAACTCTCACCCACACGCACACACACATACACACAATCTCAGCATGTAAGACAGGAAAAATCTCTGACAAAGAAGTGGGAATAATAGAACAGTGGGAATGTCTGCTATTACAATACTAACCAAAATCTATTCTCACAAATGTATGTAGCTGAATAAGTTTACTTTGAAGGATGTTAAAAAAAATGTAACGAATGTGTTATGTGGTTCTACTGTATTATATACAGGCCCACAGGAAGAGGCTAGACCAGCATGGAGTCTGGGGCAGGAAGTACAGGGCTGTGATTGGGCCCCCGCAGAGTAGCTGACTCCACAAGCGCACACATCCTGTTTTTGACAAGTGGACTTCCCCTGTTTCAATTCTAAAACAAAAGCAACTACTATTCCTGCTGTCCCCGTTAGGCTCTTAGCTCTAAACTCCAGAAGGTGAAATGGCAGAAATCATACAACTACCACAATAACTTGCTTTGTTCACACTATGTCGGAGTGATTTATCAGACTCACACCTGAAAGGCATCGGAGCAGCACATAAAACACACGTGAGGAAATGGAACCTCAGTTCTCCCTTTGCTCTCTTTGCACTCAGGGCTGTGGCCTGAGTCTGCACACTATGTGAGGAATGTCGCGGTTTTGGTAACAGATGTCCTGTGCACCAAGGCCTCTCTCTCCAGGCCGAGCTTTCCAGGAAAACACTTTTAACAAGCTTTTCCTTTTCAGTTCATTTGTCTGACACCTCCACATACCTACCTGTCCATGGAACTAGGACTTAACCATGGTTTGTCTGAGAGTAGGGTAGTCAGTAGGTCTCTTGACCTAGTTAACTTAGAATAATAAAGAGTCAACAATGTTTCTTACCCAAAACATTTTGGGTAAGAATTGTGGACATGTACACAGGTCAGAAAGAGGAACAAGCCTGCAGTGAGTTTGACACCTGTAGTGACAAATGGCCTTGCCATATGGAGTTCTGTCACTTGTCACACAGCTGCTAAGCTACTGTGCCCTCCATCGCTCTATCACAAGGGTAGCAGTGGAAGTATTATTTAGGCTGGCTGCCTCTCAGGCTCACTCTTCTATTCCATCCCAGCCAGGGCCGCACCCCTTGCTACTTTAGGACACGTTAACAACAACACAGTGAGCCAGAGCGCAACAAGGCAGCTTTATGACTTTTTCAGGATTGCCTTATAGCGTTGCTATCTTCATATCTAGTGGATTCTGGTGGTCCAAGACCGAAAAACACACTTAGGATAGATCCTACTGATTGCTGCTACGCTGGTGCAGTGAGCTTGGCAGGAATGTGATATTCAGTTTCGCTGGTCTGTCGGGAAATGTCTCAAGTTCTGTAGATAAGCCTGCAGGAGCCTCTCAATCATAGAGGGGGCATGCTGGGGCATGTGGGTAACAAAAATCCCATGCTTTGATGGTATGCTTGACACCACACATTCACACGCACACACAGAACAGTGTGCACAAGGCTCAATAAATTTGTTTATATAAA
>JAQMYF010000001.1:18349210-18361237 GCA_030014195.1 Neosilurus mollespiculum
TGTGTGTGTGTGTGTGTGTGTGTGTGTGTGTGTGTGTGTGTGTGTGTGCTGAGCTCTTTGTAACAGGTTGTATAAGGTTATCTTCTCGTAAGCCCCTGACTCACAGGTTAGTCAAACAGATTCTAATTTCAACATTTTGACTGCATTTAACCCTGTGAATTCCTGGTGGACATATGGCTTGTGCTAAAACATTTACGCACCAAAAACAAACAACAACAACTAAATTTTGTTGCCTGTATAATTTAATAACATGAGCATCTTCCTGTTTAAGCCGAGAATGTAGTGGTCTTGCTGGGCTGCGACTCGTAATGCGCATAGTAAAGTGTTGGGGTCACTGTTATTTGTTTGTTATGGTTACGACTCCATTTCACAGTTTGAGTAGGGCCATAAAAGTGTTTATCTCTCTTTTAGCCAGAGCGTTCTCTCTCTCTCTCTCTCTCTCTCTCTCTCTCTCTCTCTCGCTCGCTCTCTCTCTCTTTCTCTCCTAGGCAGACAGTGACTCATACCTGTCTTTAGAGCATCTGCTCTGGATTCCATAGAGTGGGGGAAGAACGGAAAATCATTCCAGACTAGACCTGTCAGACAGACAGCTTTTCTTCTCCTTTTTCTCAAAGAAATAAATAGTGATAAAGGATCAACGGAGGGTGAACAATCTTGGAAATTAGTAATTCATAAGAGTGACACATGCTGAGTTCCTTTTCTCTTTGGTGAGATGTCCAAATGACCTGAACAGCAGTATAAAGATAAATTCAAGGTGCTCATGAGATGAGACACTCTCCAGGGTCTACAAATGTCTTGTACATTATTCTGCATGTGGGAAAAAAAGAACAGCACAGATTCTAATAACGCTGTAAAAATTAGCAGCGTCAAATGTATTTCACAGCAACAGCCTGTCATTGTGACCACATACGCTAACAAGCTGCTAAAGTTGAGTGTGAAACTTGTCATGTGTAAAGCTCTGACTATAAAAGGGAGATGCCATAAATCAAGACAGCTGCTGCCTTCTAACAGTGCATGTGTCACTCTTTGTACTGAGCCAATCACGTTTACAACTTCAACAACACCAAAAACCTGTGTGCAACTTGCGCTGCTGCGACCAACATACACTCCCTCCCAAGCTTTACAAGTTACTTATTAGAAACGCATGTACTTTTGGTTGAAAGCTAATCCAGTAGCTGTTATCGCTATAAAGAGGAAAATAGTAGTGAAGATGTGTGGTTTGCTCAGTGATAACCATCTGTATTGAATTCAGAGTGAGTGTTTGTGTTGTGCTCAACTGTCATTCAGAAACACATCAATAAAGGATATTTTAAAATGCGCAGCCAGAAGTGTCTCACAGTCCATGTTTAATCATCTCTTGCCTCTTCCTCTTGTAACATGGACATTTGGGACTCAGCTATTGACAGCTGTCACATTTTGACGCAAAGGCACTTGACCTTATCTCAGTTTCGGTTTGCGTCAAAAATATGTTATGTACAGTGAAAATAATGCCAAACAGTTCTGAGAAAAACTAACCTTGGCTCCTTTCCTATAAGTAAACATGGACTTCCTGCAGCACGTGCTCACTAACAGTAGAACAACCCTCCGCAGAAGCTTGGACAGCCTTTTCACTTTTCTTGTTAAACACACCCAGACAGGCAGAGGAAGACTCTGTATTAGAGTTAACACTCTAAACTTGATATTAGGGCTGTCTACTACTACTACTACCAACGTTTATATTTATGTACATTTAAGAAAGTACTATGCCACACGTTGCAAGCATCCTATAGGCCTGCTAACATGAGAGTGTATTAAGACAGAGCATGCTCAGTTCACCCAGCTGTTTTGCTATGTGGTTGTGTTGTCTCTGTTTTGAGTTAAAGAGACAGGAAACCACATGTCTGGGATCCTCTGCTGCCTGTGTCGCCACACAACCATAGCCAGCCCCGCAGTCTGTCTTGAACAGCAAAAACTCTGCTACCAATATACAGTTGATGGAGAGTACTACAGCTGTCTGCAGGTGCCCTATATGTAACCTGAGCTGAACAATAATATATTATTCTAACCAAAGATATTCATGCATGCTTATATACAGAGCTTACAGTCTAACAAAACTCACTTACTCACTCACTCATGTGCCGAATCCTATAATCTCAGCCGACACTGGGCAAAGGCGGGTACACTCTAAATAGCTCACCAAACCATCACAGGGCCAACATATACACAAGCATTCACACTTACAATCACACCTAGAGGCAATTTGGAACAGCCAATCAGTTTAATATGCATGTCTTTGGACTGTTGGAAGAAATGGAGCACCGGGAGAAAAACCAATACATGCACGGGACATGCAAATTCTCTAAACAGAAGAGCCCTCGCCGAGCCTGGGACTCAAACCCAGGACCTTCATGCAGTGATGCGGACGTGCTACTCACTATAAACATTATAACTATAAATGTCTTAAGAATAAATTCAGAGTATGTCTTACCAAAACTGTTCTGAAGCACTTTTATTCATAGGACATACCAGTCCTTTCGCAGTGCACCATGCACAGGCACACACACACACACACACACACACACACACACACACACACACACACACACACACACACACACACACACACACACACTTTCATGAACTCATTCACACCAAGAGGCAATTGATTTATGTCCAATCCACATACTGACATGTTTTGTGGAGGAGGGGGAAACCCAGAGGAGACACACATGGCCATGAGGAGAACATGTAAGGAAGCTATGCACAGATAGTAATCTGAGCTCAGGAGATGCACCACCATGCCGCCCAAGAATAAAATTCTAATATAGTCCCAGATTTTCAAATTTTGACACTTAACTAAAGAAAATGCTAAAGGTTTTTACAGAATAAGTTTGGCACAACAACTTCTCTTATATGTGAAAACTGTGTAAATAGGTTGTTAATTTTCTTTTTTCAGTGCTGGGAAATGTGTTTGGTAAATCACGCATACAATACTGATGTGGTATGCAGCGATGATGTTGACAAGCACCGGAGTTTCCCTACAAATACAACAGTACAGTAATTATGCAGTGTATAGGCTTTTTGTGACCAAGATTGTGAAGTGAGAGTGTCAGTATGACTTTGTGATTAGCACTGTCAGCTACAGAAGCTAACCTAGAGTTCTGGAAAAAAAAAGAATACAAAAAATCTGCACATGCAGTCAGGCACATTTGCACTCCTACGAACCTGTCATTCTGAAACACCTTTGCAACACAAGCTGCTCAAAGTCATGTCACAGCAGAGCTTTAACACCCCCCCCCCACACACACACACATTCATACTACTACAAAAACACTTAAGCTATGCTCTCTGTCTTCATGAATGTGCATTCGACAAAGGCAAGATCATAAAAGTGTGCATTTCTGAACATTTACCTTGTATTAGGACCCTGCACACACAAATTTTTGTTATTTTATATGAAAGAATGAGCAGAATTAATTCTTTATTTTCCTGGGTGAGGGAAAACAGTTAATAATAAAAAATGAATAATAATAAAAATAAAATAAAATTATAATAAAAAAGAATAACCACTGAACTACACACAAAAGGATTTAAATAAATCTCTTAAAAATAAATGATATAAATGAAATATATAAATAAAATGGAAATAATTAAAAGAAAAATAACTATAGCAGATAATTGGCATTAAAATGCTTATTAACTCTTAACCTTAATGTATTTTAGACAAGACTTTTGTCTATGTTTTATATATAGTCAGGTCGTGTTTGGCTTTAAAGAATGTACCTGGATAGTTTTGAGTTGGTTTTAATGTTGACGACTCGCCAGAATGAACACCTGAAAAATGATGATTAGATCATTAGGCTACTTAGCATGGTGAAAGGCTGTAAATTTAAATAATTTATTCTTTCTTTGTGATTGCCTGAGTTATATTATAAGTCTGTAAAGAACTGTGACTGATATTTCATTCACGTGAGTGGTGACTATCTGTAGCCAATAGGCAACCTGTAGTCAAAGCAAGCAGTAATGAGCGAGAGGGGTTGCAAGAAGGGTGGAGCCTATCTGAGTCTACACTTGCCAAACCATCATAGGAACACACACACACACACACACACACACACACACACACACACACACACACACACACACACACACTCACACCTAAGGGCAATTTGGGACTGCCAGTTAACCTAATATGTATGTTTTTTGGACTGTGGGAGGAAGCAGGAGTACCCAGAGGAAACCCATGCAAGCACAGAGAGAATATGCAAACTCCACACAGAAATACCCTGTCTGAGCCCGGGACTCAAACCCAGGACCCTCTTGCTGTGAGGCGGACATGCTAACACAATGCTGCCCACTTGATCCATTTAATAAACAATAATTTCCTACTGGTGTACACTTACTCTGCATCTCTTTCTCGTCATCAACTTTTTTCTTTGCATTTCCCCACCCCAGATAGATATGTATGAATAATTCATGTTTGTCCCTTCTTTATGATTTCCTGATCTAAGTTACATTAGATAAACCCTTTTAGCCAAAATAATGGTAAATAATTCTTTTTTATATCTATATTAAAAATCATGGGACACCATGGTGGTCAGGGGCCAAAACATTATACTACATATAACATTTAATGGTCCTGATACTGAGAAAAAGACAGAAATAAAGAATTTAGATAAAACTCACTCTGAAAAAACAGGTTCTCATTGCATTCGTCCTCATCACAAGAACACATGTAGAAAAGACTGCCGTTTGTGTTATGTTTCTTCATCTCACATGTGCTGCTGTTGTATCCCTTTAGAAACATGCCATACAGAGGTTGTGCTGGAGAGTGACACAATGTCTCGACTGTGGTCTTCTCGGCATTCTTCCTCCTGAAGGCCCACACCACACATACAATAATTAAAGGGATTGTTAATTAAAGGTGGTGTTGCTTAGCGTAGAGTGTTTCCACATATGTGCATGCATAATAAACCTGCTCATTTGAACATAGCACTCATATAATAACAGGTAATGAAAGTGCTTCCAGCTTTTATATTCATTTAGGGTCACGGGGAGGCTGGCGCCCATCTCAGCCGACTCTGGGTGACGGCAGGGTACACCCTGGACAGCTCACCAGACCATTGCAGGACCAACACACACACACCCATTCGCACTCCCTCTCACACCCAAGAGCAATTTGGAACCGCCAATCAGCCTACTGTGCATGTTTTTGGACTGTGGGAGAAAACCGGAGTACCCGGAGGAAACCCATGCAAGCACGGGGAGAACATGCAAACTCCACATCTTTCATATTTGAAAAAAAAAAAAAAAAGCATCAAGGACATACCAGATTGCTACACAGACTTCGTCACTTAGTTCACAGATTGAAGTAATGCTACAGTTGATTAGACATTTCCCAGAGCCGCTGCAGGTGGAGATCTGAACATCGCAGAACTTACATAATTTGTTTATCTTAATACTGCCGGGGACCATCTCACCTAAAACACAATAAACACAATACACAAGCACATGAGTGCAATCCAATCTAGAACATTTAAAATGTGCTTTAAAAAGGTTGGTATCACATCATGATGAAATGTCATACCACACACTTCATATCTACTTGGTTGGTCGGAAGGTTCTGGGTAATTTTTCTAGCTTCAGCTCGGAAAATAGTCTTGCTATAATTTAAGAGGTTTATATTAATGTAGTCAAGATAATGCCTAAACTAATAACAAACAAACAAAGCATATTACTATTCAACAAAGAAAAACATATACAGGAACTGATAAGGTGGAGCTTTCTGTAAAGAAATGTTTATTTAATATTAAGGAAGGGGATCAGGTGTCATTCTGCCATGGGGGGAAAAAAAAATCTAATTTCCAGATCTTCCATGACATGACAAGCTGCATCTGGCCTTATTATCTTATGAAAACATGCTGGTCAGGGAATCACTGTTTATAGTTGCTATAAAGTAATAACAGGAAGTCACCAAAATAATGACGGCTTACAAGTAACTGTGATACATGATGAAGAAAACAGTTCAGGACATCATGTTAAAGGAAAATAAGTCACATTAGCTTGATGTCAGTAACCCACGGTAGATTATTTTGTTATGAAAGGATACTCTGTTGTGTTTTATTCCTTATATAATAGGAGTGAATGAATACTGCCTCTACTTCAAATCTCTCTAATTATAAAGTTTTGTAATCCAGTTATCCAAGACAATCAGCCAGTCCACATTTTGGCTCTGTTCAAGTTCCCACTGTAGCTCAGCCAGGTAATTATACCACTCTACAGCCCTTAATCACCCACCTTAAGTTTGTTTTGGTCCGGAACAGAATGGAATTGTGGTCTGGTGGTCCCTGAGCACTGGATTAGAAAAATCTACATGATTAAATTGCATTCAGAATACCTCTTTCCTGTCTTTAGTAGGGGCGTTCTGGTGGGTTGGAGGATGGGGAGTGTGTGAAGGTGTATTATGATGTATCAGTATGATCGGTATGATCTTGCACGCTGATCTTCTCCTTACAACTTGTTCAGACCTGTTCTCCTCTTTAACAACACTGATCATTTCCTCACACTACTAACCCAAAACACTCAGACCATTTTCTGGATCTAATATTATTATGTTGGATTACTTAAAATAAGTATTGCCACATATACAAATGTAATATAATATAAAAATGTAAGCACTGCTAAAAAGCGGAGCTCCAAAAAAGTACCTTCTCCTGATACAAGATTTCAATGTGAATTTGTTTTGATGAAGCGATTGATGATGTAATGTCATGTAACCATCACGTTATGACCACCCCTCCGCAAAGTTTTGATATTGTCTGGAAGTGTTACGCCATTGGGGAAACCAAATATCACCACAGGGTAGTGACATGGCATTCCGCTGGATAGGTTCACTTCCATAAACATGTTATACGTGCCAGAAACATCATGCGCTTCCTCAATGTGAGTGGATGAAAAGCCTTTCTATTCAAATGAGTATTGCATTGTGTGGCAGTAATAGTTTATTTTGCCAGCTAAAAAACCCCGAAGATACCTACTGCATATGGCACATAGAATTCTGTTTACGCTGTTAAAAAGTGTATTTTATTTGATGGCTTGAAACAAGTAACAGTTTGGAGGGGAAGATAGAGCAGAAGAAGTTACCATCACTCAGACATTCATTCCCATAATGATGGTTATATACTGGCGAGGGAGATAACACCGCAGGGTTCCTAAGTGTACACGTAAGGACCGACAGACGGACGGATGTATGGACACAAGGTTTGCGACACAAAATATCAGATCGGCGCTATACCTCTATTATCAAATAACAGGGCAAAATTCTGCTGAGAAAGCTTGGATCCTGGCAGTCATGTGGATTTTGACCACCTACCTAAACACTGTTACAGACCAAGTACACCCCTTTATGGCAGAAGTGCTCCCTAAGGGCAGTGGCCTCTTTCAGCAGGATAATGCTAAAGAATTTGTTCAGGAATGGTTTGAGGAATATAACAAATAGACCAAGGTGTTGACCCTATTCCTCAGATCTCAACTGAGTGTCTGTGGGCAGTGCTGAACCAACTAGTGTGATCTACAGTGGCCCATATCTCAAAAGGTCAGAGTTGTTTTGATGGCACATGGGGGACAGACACAAAAATTGGCAGGCTAGTTCAATGTAATGGCTGATTGGTGTAAACGTAGTGTGTAGTCAGGCTTAAACAAGGCAACACCAGCAGCTGAATGCCCCGGTATGTGTGTTTGTGTGTGTGTGTGTGTGTGTGTGTGTGTGTATATACACACTCATATTTGTGTGTGGCAGGCATATGCAGGCATTAAACAGTGTAATGTAACCCTCTTGCCCAGCTGTTGGCTTGTGTAATAAGCATGCCTCCCCTGATAAATGCTTTCCTCTTCTCTGATATGAGGCTGCACAGATTTTGATTGGCTAAAAAGGGAAGCACTTGGGTAGAATCATTATAGAAAACCAGGTCCAATTTATGTAACAGGATATACAAGCACTCTAACCAGTAAACAGCTTGTAAAACCCATGAACATCCAAATACAACAAATTGCATTGACGCAATATAAACCACATAAAGCTATGAATGATGTCACTTCACTATAACTTTGATCCTTGGGACAGATATAAACTATCATTAACCACATATGGTATGAGTTAAGCGCAGTCAAAAAAAAAAGTGAATGGTGTTTAAAAGAATACTCAAGTGTTTATCAACAGCATCTGTATCACACGTAGATGTGAGTAACACAGACTTTTTTAAACTTCTAAGTAGGTAGAAAAATAATGGAACCTCATTTATTTGTTGTACTCCAACAATACAGCAAATATACATTTAGATCAGAGTAACTACAGAATGTAGTAGTAAGTGTTCTCTATAAAAATGTAGTGTGCACCAAAGTTTATTGGCCCAGACAACTGCCATTAGACTTTCATTATAAGTGCCATTTGAGTCAACAGATTATTCACACTTTTCTCAGTGCTCGGAAAAGTTTTGAAATTCTTATCTGTGGTGATCACGCAAACATGTGTTAGATAGAGATTATTCTCAAAACTTAAACTTGCAATTAACTGCTTAAAATACTGCATTGCACTAGTCAAGCAGTCTATAAACTCACGACAGGAAAGTTTTCAGATGATGCCCTTTTTAATGCTAAAGATTGTTCTTCAGTGAGAGTAACAATTTAAATCCCATTAAATTCTAAAAACAATGTAGCCTTCCACTAAACTGTCTCTTTAGGTATCCCTTCCTGTCTTATGTTCTCTTTAGTCACTAGTTAAAAGGATGGACCAGGTGACCTGGATGAGGAAGGAAGAACAGAGTGGTGGAAATGTGTCCTCCTTTGCGCAGCTAAAATAACAGACTGTGAGGGGTTTGAAAACTTTGTGCCACCGTGCCACTGTGGAGTGTTATCAATGCACTGCAAAAGAAACATTCTCCACATGCGTCATGGGTGGAGTGCATCTGGTATGAATTTGATATCACTCTGCCAAAACATGCAGGGAACACAACAGTCGTAGTTTGCTGATCAGCTGGACAAATGTTCAGGGTTAGTGAAGCAGACCAAGAGCAGATTGTGTCCACAGTGTGGAAAGGAAGACTAATATGGTCAAATCAGATCCTGCCACTTAGAGGTTATGTGACCCCTCTTCTCCTCCCTAAATAGCTGTTTCTCAGCTCTTCACTCAGAGGCCCACAGAGGCAAGAGTAAACATGGGCTCAGACTAACACCCCTTCCTGCTTCACTGCCTGGGCGTTACAGTTTGCTGAAACTCTACAAAAGGTCTCTTTCAGATGGCAGGCTTTGCTCTGCTGGCTGGACTAAAGAGTCTTTCAGTGGAGAGTCCATCCTAGTAATCTTGTTAAAGGAGATACTGAAGTCCTCCAATCCCCATTGTGGGTTGGAAAAGTGCAACTACAGTCGTTCAGGGTTCGTGTCTGCATTTTGTGTCCCGGTCTACAGCTTGGCACTAAAATGCTGGCGCTGTTAATCTTCAGTCAGCTCAAGCAACAGAAGGGGTGGCACACTATCTCAGACTAACATGTGATTACCCACATCATGGCAGTGGAGACAAAATTGTATTCAGACAGACAGGCACACACCATTTAAAGCAAGTACATGCACACATATTTGGATATAACACATTTAGGGGCCTTTGTAAACATGGAGGTGGATCCAGACTGAGGGCATAAATGCCTTTGTGCGGTACTCTACCCAATTACTGTGTGTGCAGTTTGTGTGAAAATGACAATCTATCTATCTATCTATCTATCTATCTATCTATCTATCTATCTATCTATCTATCTATCTATCGGTATCTAGAAGAAATGAACAGTGAACTCTTTCTGTCTGTCACACACACACACACACACACACACACACACAATGTCTTATAATGAAAACTTGATAACAGAAACAAGGGTTCTCATCACTACACTGCGGACTAAAGTGGAACCATTAGTTTTGTCTCTCACACACAGGTTGCTGTTCAGAAAAGAGCCGAGGCAGGGAGGGACTCATTAGATGTAATTAGTACCTAACTCACCTATAATTATGGGATGAGGAGTTTAATGAATGCCAAGACAGATAAGAATAAACAAGCAGCTTACAGTGTTTAATAAAAGGAAAGGGGGTTTGGCTGGAATCGCAATCTTAACCTCCTCAGATCACACTACTGTGAAAGTGTCATTTAGACTCACAGAACGACTAATAAAAGGAGTGCACTCATTATTAGTCTGGATCAGGGAATCAATAACTGCTGGTTGCAGGGGTTGTGGTAGATTCATCATGACATGATTTATGGATGTGGTATGAAGTACAACATCCTTAAACCCCAAAACGTGTCATGGGTACACCCAAACGGGACCTTAAATAATTATTACTGTATCTGATTCATGTATCTTTGCAGGCACGACCTGCATATATATTTTTGCTGTACTAATGAATCAGTTTAATTGTACTTTATGTTTATGTACGGAACACACTCTAAATGTTCCAACCTTAAGGGTAATAAATTAGCAACAAGATGCAAAAACAATGTTAAATAATTAAGCAAATTATATAATGTAAAAAAAGTAGTTTTTCTAATATCTTAGCTGAATCGTGGAACTAATCTTCGTTGAAATTTTTGAGGTTGACAATAAAAACTACATACTATACAAGATTATATAACTAAACTATAATAACGATACACTCTCTGAAATAAAGGTAGCAAACCATACCTTTCCTTCTTGCTGAAATACTACAGTCGACCATGTCCTCTCATTTACTGTCCAAGAAAGTAGAGTATAGTTTGCTTTCTTTATTTCAGTTTTGAACCATCTGTGTTGTCTGGAAAGCTTTAAAAACCACTTAATGGTACATAACTGGACTTTAATGAGCCCGACTCTAAACACTGATTAAACAAACACCACATGCACGTTTTTATGTAATATTCCTTATCATACGTATAATCATCATAATACCTTAAGGCTATTTATGAGTCTTATGCAGTCTGTTAGAAAGAAATGATGTGAAGGCAGACTGTCAATACACACCAGGTTTATGCGGATTACCATTAGTGCACAGAAGAGAGGGGTCCATGTTCAGGTCAGAACAGCCCTGAGTTTGAGAGAACAACTGAGTAATGATGCATGGAGACAGAGATGCAACAGCTGATTGGAATGTGTTGTGACGTGAGAATACAGGGCAGTGAAAAAGTCCAGATGAAAACACATCTCACATCCACAGCCACTCCACAACTCAGTCAACACCCCAAGGATTTTCCACCAGGCAGGAGGACACATATAGTAGAGAACCGATAGGAACGACTTCATTATAAGCAGCCCGAAATAATAAGATAATAAACGTCAGAGGTAGCTGTCTATCCAGCTGCAGTGACGTCATTCTACCAAGACACCTGTAGAAATGAATGAAATTACTGAACTTTTATACACTGCTCTTAAAAAACAAGTCGACCTGGATGTAAAGTGTAAGCTGTTGAAAAGTGTCAGTAGTGCATTGCAGTGCTGTCCCACATCTACCCGAGGTGTCCGAAAGCGCACACTCACCGACTGCGTTTCTCTCCGGCGCGAACGGAGACATGAAGACAGCGACCCATAACAGCACGGAAAAGCCTGCATACTCCATGAGAGCACTTTTCTCTGGCCGGGTCTTACATCAAGAACTTAAGAGTGTCCCCGAGTTGGAAGGAAGCAGCTGCTGCCTGTGTCTCCAGCTGCGGGACTCCGGAGATGAACGGACTCTCTCTCGCCTTGTGTGTGTGTGTGTGTGTGTGTGTGTGAGAGAGAGAGAGAGAGAGAGAGAGAGAGAGAGAGAACACTGACGCGGGTTGACTCACTGGATTCTGCTCTCTTTGCTCTGAAACAGGAAATCTTTCAGTAAGGGCAGGACTTTTCCTCCTCCGACTCCCTCCCGCTGCACAGCGCACTTTCTGCCCCGGTCTGTAATTACACGCCTTAAAGTCTAATTTAGGGTAGACCACTTAAAATGACACGTTGACAGTATCACACACACACACACACACACACACACACACACACACACACA
>JAQMYF010000001.1:18362278-18383846 GCA_030014195.1 Neosilurus mollespiculum
ACACACACACACACACACACACACACACACATATATATATATATATATATATATATATATACACACACACATACACACACACACACACACAAAACTTTATACAACTATATATATAAATAACTTATTTGTCCAACCACTTAATCCTAATAGGGTTGCAAGGAGGCAAAGGTGGGGTACACCCCGACCCAGGCCACAGTAGAGCCAACACACGCACACACATGCACACACACACACACACACACACACACACACACACACACACACACACACTTACATTCACCCCTACAGGCAATTTGGAACAGTCACTTAGCCTATGTGCATGTCTCTGGACTGTGTGAGGAAACTGGAGCACCCGGAGAGATCCCACGCAAGCACAGGGAGAACATGCAAACTACACAAAGAAATACCCGAAACCAGGACCTTTTGCTGTGAGGCAGATGTGCTAACCACTATGCATATATGTGTTGGTGTGTATGTATATATCACACATACACACACACACACACACACACATATGGGGAGCAGATTAGAAGATAAAACATACTGCAATCAAACCCCTGCAGTCTGCTCTTTATGTATTTCTAAAACGTGAATTATCAAACAGTTTGTGACAGACAGTGTAATTACTATAATTCTGGGAGTAGTTTTATTTTTTGAGCTTATTATGGGGATTATAGGCTGCTATTTAAATACTTTCATTAAACAGTTCAATTAAAATATTGTTAGTTTTGCCTTCTGTACTTAAAACATTAACGACAATAAAAGTAAGATTTTATGGGTTTGCAGCTACAAACAAAAATATCGCCATCCGTTATACATACCATTTACTTGTCAGAGTCGTAGGGAAGCTGGAGCCAATCCCACTGACTTTGGTTGAGAGGTGGAGTATAGCTTGAACAGGTCTCCAGTCTATTACAGGGCTGGCACAAAGATGAACAAGCAGTCACACTCACATTCATATCTATGGCCAATTTAGAGTAACCACTTGACCTAACTGGTGTACTTGTAGGAAACCCACACAGGTACAGGGAGATCATGTAAACACAGAAGAAAGGCCACGGTCAACCCCACAACCTTTTCCTGCTGGTTCAGGAATTGACTGGTTCGATTCCGGACTGTCCGAACTGTACTGTTACAGTTATTAAACTAATGCACCAATCAGATTTGAATATAATTACCGGTTTATTGTTAGAGGATTTTCACTGTGTACTCAGACATGGAGAGCATGTATTATATCAGTCTGTTATAGAATTCAGCCAAAATGTATCTGGTTTAATTTCATATAGTATGGAATTATATCTTAAAGGCCACTGTAACTGAAGAGTCTAATGGCAAAAGTCATACTAAACTGAGATAGATAAGATAAACACAGATGGTGTAAGGAGGTTAACACAGCTAACATGGAGATACAATAGCACAGTGGCTATTTTGGAACCTAATTTTATGTACAAGGACAGCATTTGTGTGTGAGAGAAATACTGTGCATTGACTCACTACTATGTTTCACCCACTTCTTCCTTTCTTTTTAGAGAAAGAGACAAAACATGAGGTTCCACAATGTGAAGGACTCAGTAGACAGACAGGTCTGAACATGTACACACCTGGCAAGTTGCCACCCAGCCATCCTCACACACCCTGAACATACAGTCACACAGTCTGTCTCCAGCACTAAACACATGCACAAGAGCACCTGATGTAGAGACAGACAGAAATCACACATCAAAAGGTGGTGCATATTGCTATACTCTGAGCCCGCAAGCAAAGACTGCAGAGATCTTGTGATGATCGATTTATGTTTGTACATGCTCATGTTGAAACATTTTCTGGGCTTACATAACTGTACTAGGGCACGCACATCTCATCACGGCTTAGATGTCTTGTTGGTCTCCTCCTCTTTCTCTTCAACTAAAATATTTATCTAAAGTGAATTCCCAGACGAACACACACCCTCACTCTCTCAATCACCTGGACTGGATTCACAACTAATCAACTTACTCTCACATAAAACGATGCCAAGGGCACAACTGAGTCAAATCATATGCATTCATTGTGTTACTGCACCCTTACAGAATGGGCCGAACAGGTTATGAAAGCTCTGATTAATATTTTCAAGAGCATCAGAAGGTTACTTCATCATAGCATGAGGTTTTACTGAAAGTGAGAAAATGTTCGAGAGAGAGAGAGATCCTACTCTATAGCTCCCTCCACTGGGACTACTTTTTTAGCACTGCAAGAGAAAATGCAACCGTAAGGGAAAATTTAAACCTCAGTCACCTGTAAAGGTTCAAGACTTTATTTAAAAATAAATAAATAAATAAAAAAATTAAAGTCCCCATGCTTTCTTAAACACTCTCTTATACACAAGCTAAACACTAAAAACTAACAATGTAGTCATGCAACTCTGCCAGGTGAGTTGGCCTTTAGCATCGGTCATGACTGACCCTTTGGCTGTCCCGCATTGTGAAGAAACCAGGTTAATATTTCATGATTGATACTCAGCAACTAAGAAGACAAACATATCTAAAAGACACTAAATCTAGCAAGCTTAAAATTTGATGTGAAAAGCAGAGACCAGTGAACTAGTTGTGTGGTTATATTATCCTTCTTTTGTATCAAAGTGTTCTCTGGAGTGCAAAGTTTGTTCAGGTCTATTCTTGGCACTTAGTGGCAGAGTAGAGGAGTTGGGTTTCTGTTGGCACGCTTTGCTTTGACAGAGGTGCTGTAGCTCACTCCCACAGCGTCATATGATCTGAGCCACTGTGGAAAGTGGCATCGGGCGCAATACTACATACATACAGTTCATTCTACAGGTCAGAACCATACACCAAAAAGGGAGGATATTTGCTTTGCTTCTCCACATTTGCATTTGCTTTGCATTTGTTTTAGGCTATTAATAGATCCATATGAATAGCATATATATTGGTTCAACACATTTCAAATGAACTACTTACACTTATACTTACAACAATTAAAAAAAAAACTGGATGTGACATAATGACGTGGTAGTGTAAAATTAATTTGGGGAAAAAATGCTCTTTCCATTCTTTTGTAAAAGATTTTATAACAATGCAGACGCATTCATAGATAGATTGACAAACAGACAGACAGACTGACAGATAGATCAGGCCTAGCCACTGTAGGAACCACTACTATTATTTAACCCAGCAGTGACACTATTACTGTAATGTGACGCGGGTATAAGTATAGTAGGAACAGAAGTGTTCCTGGAAATTTTAAACATCCTAGTGTCACTGCTGCGTTTAGACTGTTGACAGTGGTGCAGTGGTTGGACATTGACCACTGATGAAAGACTAGAGGATGGTGAACATACACTGTGCATGGAAAAGATGAGCTACAGTCTTTGTGTGTATATATGAAATGGCCCACCAAGGTAGGTGTGTCAAATAAAGTGGCCAGTAATAATATACAGTGCTTAAAAATGACAGCAAATACTTCTATACCTGCACCACACACTATTAACTCTATGCACTGTTCTTTGCACCGGTCTTTCCTTTGCTGAAACAACCTACTAACTTTACTATAACTATACTATATCATCATCATCATCATCAGGTTTCATCTTCTCGCTGAAGGTTGGATGTCAGTATGTGCGGTCTTTCGCATGTCTTTTGCAGTCAGTATATGGGTTATTGCTCCAGGACGTTACATTGTCAATCTATAGTCTGCGTGGTCTTCCTCTCCATTTTTTTGCCGTTCATCCTCCCTTCCAATAGTAGAATCTGAAAAAGGTTATGTCTTGTGTTTGCAAAGAAACGGTTTTGTTGTTTCATTATGTCTGTTATTAATGTCCTTTCTTTCTTTACCTTTTTAAAGTTTAACTTTCTAATTTGCTTTCTTCTCCTTCCATGATATTTTCATCAATCATTTAATGCACCATATTTCAAAAGTTTGTACAAAAACTTTGATTGATTGATTTGGTTCATGTTCCACATGCATATATCAATGGTGACATAACATAGCATAGACATATTGTGTTATACACTGTCTGGCCAAGAAAACCAAAAACCCCCCAATGTCGCACACACTAATATTTTCATGGAGTGCATATAGCCTTGATCACAGCAGGTAATCTAAATGTCATTGTTGCTCCAGTTGGTCAGGTCGAGGCTCAGCATCATTAATATTGCAATAAAATGAAGTCAGTTGATGACCTGAATGTAATAAATGAGCAGGTTATCACATCAGTGGATATAAAATGGGGACTCAAATAAGGAAAAAGTGGTTCAGGGATCATGAGGAATCTTCTTCACATATGTACTGGCACCCCAGAGTCCTGACCTTAACCCTATTGAAAGATTTTGGGATGTGCTGGAGAAGACTTTATGGAGTGGTGAAATTTTTCCCTCATCAATTCAAGACATTGGTGAGAAATGAACCTGGATGGAAATAAATGTTATGTTGTTTAAGTTTTTTGAAAGAATAGCATTCGACTTAAAAGAATATTGATTGAAAGAATAGAACTCGACTTTTTTTTTTGGCTGCGCAGTGTATGTTGCACCACGGTCCTTCAAAGCAAATCAAGAATTTCAAGATCAAGATTCAGTTCATCGCCATGTCTTTTATACTTGCATACACATGAAACTGAATGTTGCTTCTCACCCGCCCATAGCAGCAAAACACAACACATGAAAACACCCCAATACATATCTGATCACGTCTAATAACAACATAGTCAAAGACCCAGAATAGTCACTAGGAGAGGCTGCTGCAAACGTTGATCGCACCATCATGTTGGATTCTGTTGGAAATCTTCCAAATACTCAGGGAGGTTACACCGCCTTTAAAGTACAAATATACAATCCACATGTGTTTACTTTGCACAGCAGTAATCCTTTTCATGCTGTCACTACCTGATCAATAACATGCAAACATTCCTCATTCAGAAAGTTGCAGACCTGATTAAAGAGCTAACATTATTTTCATGTTATATTAATCCCTTAAATTACTATTGGTAATTTACAACATAAGCATGTTTCTAAAGAGTATCCATGCATACAAATCCATAACATACAAGGATCTACTTTAATCTGCATGATAGCAGCAGGAGCAGTGTTAGAGAGCTATAAATAAGAATGCCTCGCAACACCAAGGCTACATTATATAAAGATATTTTACACACGAGAACACTAAATGATGGATAGTGGGACGTGAAGCTTGTTTTATTGCCGGGCAAGTGGCTGGGGTACAGAGTTGAAGGCTGTGCAAAAAAGGCTGTAACCCTGTAAAGGAATTCATGGGTGTCTACTAGACTGCTAACAGAATGAGAAAAACAGCTGCTCACCCATGGTATGATGAGTAAAACAACAAGTCAGTGCTGTGCTATAGATCATATCAGCTACGCAAAACAGCACAGAATGATAACACTGTTTGTCTTACAAGGACAATTATCATAATTATTAATGCAGATAATTAATTCAAATAATCAATGCAGATAATCAGTGCTCTGATTTCACCTAAATTCATTCATTCATTTTCTAATCTGCTTAATCCTAATTAGGGTCGCGGGGAGGCTGGCGCCCATCTCAGCCGACTCTGGGCAAAGATGGAGTGTACACTGGACAGCTCGCCAGGCCATCGTAGGGCCAACACTCACACAACCATTCACACTCACATTCACACCTAGGGGCAATTTGGAACAGACTAAATTTGCCCACTGTGCACGTTTTTGGACTGTGGGAGGAAACCGGAGTACTCGGAAGAAACCAACGCAAGTACGGGAAGAACATGCAAACTCCACACAGAAATGCCCAGGCTGGAAATTGAACCCAGGCCTTCTCGCTGTGAGGCGGACGTGCTAACCACTACGCAACTGTGCCACCATACTTCTCCAAAATCTACATTTTTAAAATAAAAACTTCAGAAAGGAAACAGTTTTCCTAATGGGGATGAGACAAATGTCCAAAACTAGCTCAGGCACTAATCTGGATTTCGGCATTTTTAAACATTCATGTTTGCACTTTCCTGATGTTAACATGCTGATGACGTTTTAGTTCTTAATTTCAGTATTTATAAACAGGATATTAGTCATCACGGAGCACTTACTTAACCTATTTACTTACTTGAAATAAATGACATTTCACAAAACCTTTATGGTACATTATTCTGAAGTATTTGTAGCTGTATATATTCTGAGCATTCTATATGTTCTCATAGGTCTATTATTTTTATTTTCATTTATTTGACAAACACTTCTTTGATACTAACTTGCATGTAAAGCAGAACACAGTCAAATAATCTAGCTGTTCACATGCTAAAGATCGGGTTTATTCATTACAACTCATATAATTCAGCAACTACTCTGAGTTAATCAGTGAAAGAGTGCAAATGCGATACAAGACTAATAGCTCTCAGACAGTGCAGCTCAGCTTGCCAAATTAGCACAGATCCCACATATTCCTGCTATTTTTACTAGTGAGCCACTGTTATATGTACCGATGAAAGGTAATAATCCACTTCCTGGTCAGATACAATGTAAACTGAGCCAGAAAATTGTACAGACCACATATTAATCCACAGAAATCAGCACATTTGAGTTTGAACAAGCAACTGTTAAGCAGACATTTGTTTCAGTTTTTTGTATTTTCTGCAAACTTGTCTGTGTGTATACTGCTATTAAAACTAAGTATTGAAATTAGTAGTTTATACCAAAAAAGAAATATGACACCACTTACATTTTAATCTAAAATGTCTGGTATAATGTCAAAATGATTTTTGTACCTTCTGTACAAGTATTCTTGTTTAGTATTCTGTTTAGTATTCTGCCTATCATGAGTCACCAATAACCTCCAGATAAACCTGTAGTGTCATTTGATGGGAAACTGACACAAGCATCTGGCCTGGGCTGTGGATAGTCCTGGCTTTATATTTGTTGTTGAGCCACATCATGTAAAATAATTATTGATTAATTCATTTTCTGAACCGTTTAATCCTAATTAGGATCACAGGGAGGCTGGCACCCATCTCAGCCGACTCTGGGCGAGGGCAGAGTACACCATGTAAAATATTCATTCATTCATTCATCTGTCATATCACTTGAAGCTATTAGGGTCACGGGAAGGCTCGAGCATATCTCAGCCTACGCTGACTGAACAGCTCACTACACCCTGAGCAGCTCACCAGTCCAACGAAAGTCCAAAACCCACAACCATTCACACTCACACCTAGAGGAAATTTGGAACAGCCAGTTTGCCTTCTGTGCATGTCTTTGAACTATGTAATGAAATTGGAGTACTCAGAGTAAATCGACACAAGCAAGGGGAGAACATGCAAACTCAACACAGAAACACACTTGCTAAGCCCAGGATTTGAATCCAGGTCCTTCTTGTTGTGAGGTGGTTGTGCTAAGTACAACGCCACCATGCCGACCCATGTAAAATATACTGAACGGTAAACAAGAGTAAGCAAGGACAGTCATAACTAACAAAATTATTGGTAGAAAAGACTAGTTCACTGGTGCACTGCAAATGCTAGGTAACGTTATGGGAATGGTTTGTGTGAAGACTTTGATGATAGAGAGTGAGTCAACATGCTTCGCGAGAGGCTGTAGGAAATTACACAAAATTTTTTAATCCCTTTCCTTACAGAGGTGTAACATCATCGCTCTCTTCAGCACTTCGTCTCAAGACTTACATGTCCAATCATGTATATGTTCATGTACACTTACACTCACACGAGTACATATCAGTAAACTGTACTGAATAGACATTACTCATATCTTTAAGCACGTTGCAAGATCAGTTCTCAACATGAAACAAGTTCAGTTTTACAAAAAGCAGCACTGTTGCCCTCAACACAAGAGAACGGGATGGAGTGACAGAAAGTGTGAGAGAGAGGGAGAGAGTCAGACAGAAAGAAAGAGAGAGGGAGAAAGACAGAAAGAGAGAGAAACAGAGAGTGAGTGAGTAAGTGAGAGAAAGACACAGAGAGAGAGAGTGAGTGAGACAAAAAAAGAGTGAGAGAGAGAGAGAGAGAGAGTGAGAGAGAGACAGAGTGAGTGAGTGAGAGAAAAAAAGAGAGAGACAGAGAATGAGAAAGAGAGAGAGAGCGAAACTGAGTAAGAGAGAGAGACACACACACACAAACAGACAGAGAGAGAGAGACACAGAGAGAGAGGGGGGGGAGAAAGACTGAGTAGGAAAGACAGAGAGTGAGTGAGAGAGACAGAAAGAGAGAGACAAAGATAGAGAAAGAGAGTCAGAAAGAATGAGAAAGAGAGACATGGAGAGAAAGTGTGTGTGGTTGAAAGAGAGAGTAAGAAAGACAGACAGACACACACAGAGAGAGAGACAGACAGAGAGAGAGAAAGAGGGAAAAAGAGTGAGTAAGAAAGACAGAGAGTGAGTGAGTGAGAGAGAGGCAGAAAGAGAGAGAAAGACAGAAAGAATGAGAAAGAGAGAAAGTGTGTGGTTGAAATAGAGAAAGTCTAAGTGAGTGAGAGAGAGTGAGAGAGACAGAGACAGACAGTAAGAGAGAGTGTGAGAGAGAGAGAGAGAGAGAGAGAGAGAGAGAGAGAGATTCCCCAAACATTTTTGGGGTTTTCTTTGAACTTACTCCTTCTGATGGTTACACCACTCATAAATCATCTTGTATGAGGTTAGACTATTCAGTTGTTCAATCATCATTGATCATTCTTACTCATGAAATTGGGTGGCCAAATTGCACAGTTTTCACTCAGCAAATGAAATGACTGTGATGAAACCGCCTAAATGTTTTGTCAGTAATTAACTGGAAAATGTCAGAGTGCAGTGTCAGACCTCTATCTATGTTGACAGCGAGTGGAAGGAAGAAAGAAAAAAAAAAAAACCCAGAAAGAAGCAAGAGGAAAAGCAAAATCTGGAAAATGTCACAAACATGTGTTTGGTAAAACCTATCCCATCCTCCGCATGAGCTCATGCACGGTCTAAGGCAGGACCCAGAGAATGACAGAAACAAGCCAAGGTGATGGGTGTGTTTTCTGAGGGATGAAGAATAGTGTTTGTAGAAGTGTCTGACTTCTCTTTGAGATGGAACATGCCGAACGACTCTTTCTTGGGTTTTTTCCCCTCTCTTCACCCTTTAAACATCTCTGTTTGCAAATCAAACCGCGCATGGACATGCACATTTCCAAACAGTAAACAGATTGTGGAGGAGGCTGGAATGCTGACTCAAAAGATTTCAGATTGAAAAGCACGACAAAAGACATTTTAACATTCTAGTACTAAATAGGATGGAGATGGGAAGAAACCAGAGAACCTGGATATGGGGAAAACATGTGAAACTCCGCACAGACAGTAATCCGAGCTCAGGATTGAATCCAGAACCCAGCAGCTGTAAGGCTGCAATGCAGTCTCAATTCAATTTAATTAAACTTTTTTTTATTCAGAAAGCCCATGATACCTCATTTAAAATTGAAGTGAGACATTACGTAGGGAGTAATTCACTTCAGAGTACACTGTATTAGGGAAGAAAAAAAACAAACACAACAGTGCACCCTGAAGTGTTTATTCTTCGTACCCTAAAGCACTTTGCCACCATTTATAACCTTTAATTCATAAACATGAATGAATATCATGTACTAGAGTTACACTTAATGTTCAGGAAGACCACTGAGACATGTTATTTCCTGTTATCATTTACATTGTAGCAGTTATAAACAACCATTTTAGCAGTCGTTATCTCACTTGCATCCCTTTCTTCTTTCAGTTCGAGCTGTAAAAGCAAAACTTATGAACCCGGGAATGAAGTAAATAAAGTACTCTGTCCTGAATACTTGGCCATGATGGGAAATTCACTAGCTGTTGCAACATACTTCCACCCAAGACTGCTTTCATAAATGATTATAAAAGTCTACTTTCAAATAAACTTAACCATATCAACAGTTACATGGTTTTCTTTGTTAAACAACAAAACATTTTAAAATCCATTCATTAATAATCGAAGAGTGCATGAAGTGTCTGCTATACACAGCCCTGTGAATTAGCTGTTACTGTAGAAAAGATAAAGCATGACAAGGAGTGCAATATTTAAACACCAAAACATTCGAATTGCTGACAGAACTATTGCTAGAACTGTCCGGCTCTGAAAATTAATCAATAACTTCAACAGAAGAATGCAGCACAACACAATAGGCAAAGTTATGCATACATGCTTGTTTGGTAAAATAGAGATGTCTGAAGTGAGCATGATCTTAAACTGGATAACAAATTCATCCAATGCATGAAATGCATTAAGATTATAATACTTACATATAAAATTCTGTGGAAAATTTGGGATAAAAATAAGAATAGTGGGCAGCATGGTGGCATAGTGGTCCATCTCACAGCAAGAAGATCCTGGGCTCAAGTTCCAGGTTTGGTGAGAGCGGTTCTGTGTGGAGTTTGTATGTACTCCCTTGCTTGCGTGGGTTTCCTTCGACAGAAAGACATGCACCTTAGGCTAACTGACTGATCCAAATTGCCCCTAGGTGTGAGTGTGAATGGTTGAGTATGTATTAGACCTGCGATGGTTCGGTGAGCTGTTCAGGGTGTTCCCCACCTTCGCCCAGAGTCAGTTGAGATAGGATCCAGCCTCCCTGTGACCCTAATTGGATTAAGCAGTTCGGCAGATGAATGAATGAAATAAAAATAGTGCAACCTGCTAACCGAAATTGGGTGGGTTTGGAAAATGGTATGTCATGTGTGACCACCATGATTATATTGTATTTTTATTTTCTGCTTTTAGAAAGTTTGGAATTCTATTAAATCTTCCCAGCTGCATGATCCATAACACATTTATTGTGAAAGACAGAAAGCTGTAGTCAGCGTACACAAAGGCAAGAGAGTGGGAAACAGTGAGCCAAGTGCCATGCCTTCACAGCGGCACATTTAACCAATGGTTAAGGCTATTGATAGAAGAGCAACTCCCAAAACATGTGTAAAGTTTGGCAGGAAGGTACTGTACGGGTAGAAGTAAGGACCTACAAAATAAGTAACACAGAATTATAGCATATTGAATAAAGTGAAATAATTTCCTCATAGAGGCTCAGTGGTTAACACTGTCGCCTCACAGCGAAAAGGTTCAGGGCTCAAACCTATTTCTGTGAGGAGTTTGCATGTTGTTCCCATGCTTGTGTGGATTTTCTCTGGGTACTCCGGTTTCCTCCGACCATCGAAAAAACATGCACATGAGATCAACAGGCTACTCTTAACTACCATACTGTACATTAAAATTCCCTGCAAAATTGTAGAGAACTTATTTCCTTCTGATTTGATTGATTTCTTTTTTATTTTTATTTTGATATACATTATTAATCCCACAAGGGAATTTTGGCTCTGCATTTAACCCATCCAAAGTGAGCACAAACACACTCAGAGCAGTGGGCTGCCACATTGCGGTGCCCGGAGAACAGTTGGGGGTTAGGTTCCTTGCTCAAGGGCACTTCATCCATGACACATTATTCCTGCTGGTTAGAGAATTGAGCCAGCAGCCTTTTGGTCCCAAACCCACTTCTCCAACCATTAGGCCATGGCTACCCCCGTTTCATTCTTACATATAAATTTACATTGGTGGTATTTGTCAGATGTGTTATTCATAAGAAGTTTTTGTGCTTTGAATCTTCTGTGTATCAGGAAATACAATACATCCTCATGTTGGTTTACTTGGACAGGAACAAAGAGTATTATCAGTCTAAAAACCCTTGTGGAGAGACTGGTGCAGTATGGAAAAACAAGAAGCTGATCTGTTCTACCATTAGGATATCCTTTCAAAGTAAACTAAAAAAAAAACCCTTTTGTTTAATAGCTTTGGATTAGATCATATGCCAAGTATAGAAAACGTAAATGGTTTCATTATACACTGGAATTCTTTTCCCTCATAACCCAAAGCATTTTATGCACTAAGCATGCAGTATACAAAAAAGGGATAATGGGAAAAAATAAATTATCAGCAGTAAAATAAATAAATAAATAAAAAATTGTTTCCCCACTAGTTATTCACTCTCTGATGAATGACGCACACCTTTAATTTGTTCCTTAAACTGTAAGTTGTGCTGCTGCACTTCCTGAATGAAAAAGGGATATATATTAAGAGAAGCTATATTACACATGTATTGAGGGCATTATTCCTGGTGGTTTGGAGCACAACTGGTAGAGAACTGTGCAAGTGTTACTAGGGCAAATTCTCTAGCTTGAGAGAAAACCTTGATAAGGTGGGGAGGATGCGGCTGCCTGGGTTAGGGATCTGGCAGAGGCTGAATATCCACAATGAGGAGCAGGTCTGTCATTAGAGGATGAAAGCAGAGGGCTAAAACCAGAGAGAGGATGATTACAGGGACTACTTATGGTGGTTTGCGATACAAGACCCTTGCTGCAAGCATGTTCAGGATTCAGTGTTTATGGTTTAAAATAAAAGCTTATAAAATGTGGTTGGAATCATGTACATAGTTTACAAAGTCTCCTCCGATGTTCTGTACAACAACAAGATTGACTGCTGAGACAAAAGAGGCATTTAACTTCAAGATCAAAAAACAAAAATCTCAGGAATTCTGCCAAAGTACCAAGAGACAGCGGGACTGCACAACCTACATGAGCCACAATGCAATTCAGACTGTCATTCAAATAAAACTGGCGTCACCGCCCTCAGATTCTCTGCCGCCTCTGCAGAATAGATCCATTTCTCGATGGTATACCAGGCAACAACAGAAGGCTGTAACTAAGACATAGTGTGGGACAGGAAATCCCAGCAGGAATGTCAGGATCCAATAACCTCGGGCCCAAATACAGTGCTAGCCCTCTCGCTGTCAGCTATTACACCATAATGATTTATTGCTGCTGAGGCCTTGGTCAGTGGTCTTATCTTATGTACAGAAGGGAGGAGGAACTCTAATCTATGCCCAGGATGAATAACAGTTGATAAGATTTTATGCTTGTGTGTGTAGCAGGAGCACACACACACACACGCACACACACACACACACACACACACACACACACACACACACACACACACACACTGATGGCATCTGTACGGTAAACGCCTGAAGGAGCTCTTAGTAACTGGATCAAGTATCATGTATGCCTGAAATACTAGATCCACCATGTCATGTAGTAAACTTGTGTAATGGCAATTGTAGTATGTAGTGATATGTGTTTTCTCATCGTGAAATAAAGACCGGAAAACAGATTATGAGCAGACACCTGCATGGAGATTTCACAAAACACCACATGCTTTACAGTAAATGATAGAGATCACTGAACTTTTTGCATTGTTATAGCATACAAACTGTGGTAAGTCTGATTTTATTAATCTTTTAAGACAGAAAATGTTTTCCAGGTGTGTGGTTGTGATGTGGCTTGATTTTCCATCTACATCATCCTGCAAGATTCATCATACATGTCCGAATGAATATACTACACAGTGATGCTCTTTACACTGTAAGCTGGGAACCACAGCTCGGGGTTTTGATGCGGTAGTCTCAAAGTGACCATATAGTCCCCGAGGGGCTGTGAAACACAATACTCTCTCTACGTCATGCAGTGACTAAGTGAACAACATACACACTCTGTTCAGGGTGGACAGGAAGTGCACCATTTTGCCTGCCAGTTGAGGGCAAGGCCACTTAGGCAGTTGCTGATGTCATTATCTCCAGGGAAAGACGTATTTGGGATTTGATAAATAATAAGAGGAGAATGACTCACAATGTTTGGAAAAAGACCAATTCATTTCTCATTACCACTAGGGATAAGACAGGAAGGCATACTAAACTTAATTCTTATCTTAATATCAGTGATCCTGATCAGTGGTCACAGAAATGCTGCATGTTTTCAATCTCTAAATGTAAAGTTCAATGTTTTTCAACCATGGCTGATGTAAATTAGGTGCTTATTAATCCCTGAGGAAGTTGAATAATTTCAACTGAATGATATTTTATTTCTCCTCCCCATCACGTGTCTCGTCGGTCCTCAGCAACTTAAACTTTAGACCATCATGTCTGACTTGTTTTCTTCACTTCCTTTTTCAATAACATTCAGACAACCATAAAACAGTTCCACATAGTCAAGAAACTGAAAACCATCACATGCTGGCAGCGTGTTTAATGCTGATTGACACGAAAAAGCAAATTTGTGTTCCACACAGCTGTCTAAACCTGGTTCAAACACTGCGTTTCAACAGCTGAAAACAATGGATTCATGCCTTTATGTTATACTGGACCATAGGGAGCAGGGTTTAGCTCAACACTGTCAGCATATTGACATTACGCTTTTCCAGGGTGACATGCCCAGACTAGGCACACAGCCAATGCAAACATTCTCCTCACTGAATCACTGTTTCCAATCACACCAACCTTTAGTGTTTATTCTTAAATACAGCTAAAGGCTAGGAATTTAATTGAATACAATTAAAGAAGTTACTATCTGAAATAGTGTGAAGTGAACTTTTTTCTTTTTTTTTTTTCTTTTTTTTTTTTTGTTTGCCAGAACTGGTCTTTTTTTTTTTTTTTTAATCTGTAAATACACAGAACATTCATTTCATTGAAATATTCTTGCAATTAATGCAGCCTGAGCATTTCTCTTTTCGGTATATGCCAACTAAGTGGAGCACAGGTGTATATCTGCAAATGAGGTGTCAAGAAATCCATACAAATATGTACGGTTTGCTCTCATTGCTGTATCCTGAAACCACAAAAATGCAAAAAGAAAGCAATCCATCATTTCCTAAATGCAGTGATGGAGTACAATGCACATCTTTTTGAATATTTTCTATGGATTGTGTGGCAAGGAATAAATCATACAACTTTTGTAATATTATTTGGGATGCTGGTTCACTATAGGATTTGATGGAACTGCAATATGATAGTACAAAGGTATTGCATTCACAGGACAATACAAAAAAGTTGATTAAATAGGAAGGGAAGGTTGAACTTTCAGACTACTCATAGATCAGAGAGGGGAAAGGTGTAGCGGAGTTGGATATCATTATTAGAAGGTGAACTGTTCCTGTGCACACCAAACAAAGGGAACAAAAAGGCATGTATGTAAAATGTGAAAATGGCTTTTCAAGGTGTTTCCTGACCAACAGTGTATAAGAAAAACAATTATATCACTTATTATAGCTGGACTGGTAGCTTATTGGTGTCAAAGATAAATTACATAAATGGACAGAACACTAATCCAACTGCAGTAATCTTTTTTTCATTCTTTTTCCAAGATTTGGTCATTTTCCAATTCTGACCCTCATTAGCTCGCCCCTATGACAGACACCTGAAATCAGGCACTACATATTTTTTAAAATTGCCATTCATGATGGGTGAACACAAATAGAAGAGTTCAGAGAAGTCCTTAATTGTTTAGTGTCTCTCTGATTGACAGCCATCACTCCAACACACAGTTGCAGCCAATTTGGCTTTCTTGCCTGTGGCATCATCAGGATATAAATTTGCAATCTCTTGGTCAGGTCAAATGCTTTTCTAGTGTACAACTACGTAGCTGATCTGAAATGTCACCCACTGTATATCCTTTCTGAATAAACAGCAATGCAGGAACTCTAACGAGCCGGTTATACTGGTAGGGATCTTTTGCATGGAGTAGCCACCATGTCAGAAAAATTATGTCACCCTGAACTCTTTTAGCCTGCCCTCATACACAAACCACTGGGAAAATTATTGGGCGGGGACGTATACATCTTCTAGCCTACTATGCCATGTTTATCACCATCTGTTTTGAAAACTCAAGTCTTTTCATCCCCTGTTTGAACATCCTAGCTCCGATGCTGGACAAAGGGGACAATGATGAATCTGAACATGATTTCATCTTAGCAATGGGGCTTTTACATGCAGCTGTTGAAGTAATAAAACCAAGACATAAAAGACATATGTTGAAGCACTCCAAAAGAAGAAAAACAAAGGAAAACACGCCTTCAGACGGATATGAGGTCTGGAAACAGCCAAAAAAAAAAAAAAAAGCGAGAGAGAGAGAGAGAAAGAGAGAGAGAGAGAGAGAGAAAAGAATAGAGAAGGGGAGAGAGGAAGACCTGTGAGAAGGATGTGATATTTTGTGACACCTTCGTTCTTCGTTCTCTCTTAGGCTAGTGATGAATTGCTGTGCATGTCAGGTTGAGTAAGATGCATCTGTGTATGTTTACCCTGTGTTTACAATACAGTTTACCGTATCTCTACAACAGTGTGAGAGCAAGGAAGGTGAAAGAGCTCAGACTTCAGCATGGAGGAAGTGGCTGAAATGTCAGAGCTATAGGTTATATACTGCAGTACTGTTAGCTTGGCATCTGCAAGCCAAGTGTTTGAACAGCTGGGCCACAGCCTGCGAGCTCCAGACAGAGTTGAACTCGCCTCAACAAACTTCAAAAACAGTCTAATAACTCATAAGAAAATCACATTTTTAAATACAGCAGAACTGTCCATGCATTACGGATGGCTGGATATTCGACAATTTGTTCTGGTGTAATTGAAGACAGAGCTGCATTCCTGATACAATCTAAGCAGATTTAATCAGTCATGTGACACTATTTTCCAAAACTCGACTGATTGTGAAATAAGACTTCATCAGTGTCGGTTCCTAAGTATATGTGTGTCTGTGTGTGTATAGTCAGCACTGAAAGATGTGATGTGTCTGGAACAATTTGTATACAGTCACGAGTTAGAAGCAGCCTCTTTTACTCTTTTTTTTTTATTAGTTGCATGAAACCACCTTTAATTCTTTCATGAAACATGTTATTTCCAACATGGAGTGTGCCTGTGATACACTGTCTGAGTAATCCTAAAGTGTGTTTAACGCAGTGTATTTCTCACTGACCCCAGTCCACCCATACTGGCTGTACCTCAGCACTCTGGTATGCAGCCTGTGTAGCCACCTCCTCTCTCTCTCTCTCGCCCTTGCTTCACACGTTCATCTTTCCACCAGACCTGCAGACTTTTAAATTAGTATATTCCACTTCCTGATTTCATTGCTCTGCAGAAAGTGTGTCTGCTACACACAGACTGGTGTGTGAAGGTGACTTGTGATCAGGTGCTTTCATGTCTTAGTCATGCGCAGCAAATTGTCTTGGAAATGTGTAACAAATAGTAGTGAGACTGAAAAGCATATAAATGGAAAGGAGAGACAAGCACAATCAGAACTGCTTCTACATGATATGTAGTAGTACCGAAAATTCAGTAAGTCATGGATTAAAAATATGACACATTAATGTTCATTTAAAACTTTAACCAGATCCAAAGGCTAAACTCTTAAGGATTAAATGCCCACACCGAATGAAGTGCATACACTATAGAAATATTGATTATGTTAATAATAATAAAAAAAGGATTAAGATAGAAAACAGAGATCGTCCTAGAGTCAGAAAAAGAAAAAACCTGAGATCTGTTGCAACCTGAAACTTCTAGCTGTGATTTTATCTCATGGTACAAAGACTTGATCAAATCCTCAATTGAATTCAAGAAGACAAATCTGTTTTAATCTGCATTTGACAATCTTTAATGGTCAGATGACTCATGAGACTTGCCATTAACCTACCAACAGACCCCATCCACCCTCCCTTCCTTCTTGATCCCCAGGCCTTAGAAGCTTCAAAAGCATTATCTGTGTACCCTGAGTGTTTGCAGGAGTAGATAGGCAAGTGTGTTCTGAGAAGGGACAGAGTTGTAGCATGAGCTGGCATGTGAGTTGGGAGGTTTGAGCAGAGAGAGAGAGAGAGAGAGAGAGAGAGAGAGGCACACCTCCAGGTGACACTAAAACCTTAATGGGGAACAGATGTGCTCTGGAGACATGGACCTGACTTACTGTAAGTATAGGCTAATGAAACAGGCCCCTACTTCTTTCCTGAAATACAAGTCTTCCAGGCAACACAAGTTAACTGGAAAGTGGGTCTTCATTACTTCACTTAACATGCAGTAATGTCCAATCTGCTCGACTCATAGCTCAGAACACCTCCAAAATGAATCAGTGAAGTGGAACCGTCTGGCTAAATTTCTTGAAAAACATCTGAAGTCACAATATGGTGGCACACAGTTAACAGTAAACAGACTTCCCTTTGCATCATTTGTCTACATAAGTCTACAGTAAGAAGTTTCACAAATATTACGGCAATATTGGGCTTTCATTTTTACAATGAAACATCCAAAGTTTGATGGCTAATAACTTTTGAACTGTTCACACTAAATATTTCAAATTTTCACACATCAAACTTTGATATAATAAGAGAGCTTTGTATGTTCCATATTTGCAGATTTATGGCATGCCAAATGTGGCTTACTGGAATGCGCGTTTTTCCATGGTAGCACTTTTGGCTCTCGATATCTCCAGATTTAACGACACCAGATGTTTGAATTTTTTTTTTTATATATATGAGACATGTTATAGTACTATCAGGAAAACATGTTATATCTGTAGCAAAAATTATGATTTCTCATATATAGGCCCCTAAAAATGGAAAAAAGCTTATCATGCTGTAATTTAAATGCTTATTGCAAAAATCTGACAAGGTGTACCAGAAAACAAATTAGATCAATGAAAAGAGCAAGGTCTATGTACCAAATATGAAGTGGGCGCTCTGAAGGAAACAATTTTTTTCAGACTGTTGAATGAAAGTTTAATGACATTCGGAAATGTAATTCACCAGGCAACATACTTGTCATTACAATGCTGGGTCATGGGATATGTCATCATCAGCTGTTGCATGTCAGCTGCCCAGTACAAAAACCACAAAAATTTTAAAAATGTTTTGCATCACCAGGAAGACTTTGGTCTGGCAGCTGAATGGCACTTTTTTTGCCACTTCACATGGAAAATCACCTTGCGTGGGGACAGGTCGCACCGTGACGCGTTCTGTGGCTACAGCCAGCTTACAGGCTGTCACTTCTCAACACATACTGACACCATCTCTTGTGTGGGCAGAAAAAAAACCCATTAAAAACATCAATTTCATTTGGATTGAAATGGAGAGAAGTAACAAGCAACGGAAAAGTTCTTCAGAAGAGAACTTCAGTGTCCTCAACAATTATTAATAAGGAAATTATTTTGTTGAATGCAGACGTTTTTATGACAAGCGAAAATGCCATTCACAAGGATACATCACATGCTGTATCATTATTAATGCAAATTCTCTTGACTATATACATTCAACAAAAATATAAACGCAACACTTTTGGTTTTGTGAGCATGAGAGAGAGCATGGACACTATCCTGATGAGGAGGAGATAGAGATGGATTGGGCATGTACTAAGGAGGGAACAAGGATACATCAGCCATACTGCACTTCACTGGAGACCAGAGGGAAAGAGAAAAAGAGGAAGACCCAAGAACACCTGGCATCGCACAGTGGAAGGAGAACTCAAGACACTCAACCACACTTGGGGTACCATCCGAAGGCTGCCCCAGAACAGACAGGAGTGGAGGACCTTTGTTGCTGGCCTACATGCCAGCAGACATAATGGGTAGTAAGTAAATAAGTAAGTATGGGGCCACCCTCATCTGATGACTTGAGCTTATGCTAAAAAATTCTGAGATAGACAGCCTTACACAGCCACATTCCATACACTCACTTGGGAAACCGCAATTATTTATGTTAAAATAATGTATTTGTTGTTTGGAGCACCATGTTATATATCTGAGACGGGGCTTACCTCAGATATTTGCAGTGGTTATTGCCAAAGCGTGGCTGCCATATTGCTTCTCAGGATTACTGTTGTTTATAAAATATTATACTTTTAAGTATTAGCTGATTGGACTTTCCTGTTGTAATGTGTGTTTAATCTAGGGAGCAAGTCCACTGCTGATCCCACCTCAGGCTTTCATTGAGGAGGCTTGAGGTCAAACTTCCTCTGCCCCTCCCATCTTGTACTTTGACCTTCCCAGACTGTAGTGTGCTTAAGCGCACAAGTTTCAATTAGGGCACCCACTCCGACAAGGTTAATTGACCTATATAGTGCCTGACATGCAAATAAGAAGGGGAAAAAAAAAAAAAAAACATTGCGAAAATATCACCATTCTAAACTTTATTTGTGAAAGTGCCATGTACTGCCACTGGCAAGATGCCATCCTGCCAAATCTGCTGCTGCATAAACAAAACACAAGTTGTCAAAATAGGCCTAACCAAGTCATCACTCACTCATTTGCCAAACTATTCAATCTACTATGGATGCAGGGATGCTGGTGCTGCTCTTAGCTGACACTGGGTAAAGGCAGGGTACACCCTGAACATCTCACCAGACCATAGCAGGGTAATGCACACACATTCACACTCACTAAGGACCATTTGGAACTGATATTTAGCCTAATGTGCATGTATTTGGACTGTGAGTGGAAATCCACAAGCACAGGGAGAACATGCAAACTTGTCCAAGCTTAGGAATCGAGCCCAGGACTTCTTGCTGACAGGCAGACATGTTAACCACTACACCACCTTGCAAACAAAGGGCTATAGAACAATAGCATAAAAGCTAGATCACATAGCTTATAGATAAGCATAAGATCAACATAACAGCATAAGAGAAAGACAGAAAACATACCTGATTAAAAGTTAAAACAGCTATAGCAAAGACCAAACAGATTGAAATGAACTAGACATCACAAACTGAGACTGTAAAATATGGGTAAATATACAGTCCTGAAAATGAGCCATGAAACAAGCCACAGGTGTTCGTAATCAGGGGAGGCATTCATCCTAAGGAATGGCTTTATCTTGATCAGGGTTGTAGTAGATCTCTGGGACATTGGGTATAAGGCAGGAATACACCCTTGTGCAGGGCATAACACATACACTTACACACTTATGGGCAAGTTAGCATTCGCAACCAGAATGGGCTAAAGCAGACACATCAACAGCATCATCCTCTTGGTTGGGGACACTTTTCTGATGCTCCCAATTGAGTTGTATTGAATTAAAAATAGACAGAAAAATCCATTGTAAAAATAAATAAATAAATGAATAAATGGAAAAAAGCACAATGTGCAGCATTTGATTGCAATACCTACTGACACAACAAAGAAAGAAAAGAAGGATCTGGTTTGCTCTGAAGATGTGTGTTTTCATTTTATGATGGGGTCAATTCGGGAGCAGCTCTAAGCTAAGCTTTTTAGTATTTGGTTCAGTGCATGTGAAGTTCAGTAAGATTAGATTTGTAATTGTAATCGAATTTGTGACTGGGCGCCATATTGATATTTTGCCTGAGAGGTTATGCCTTTTGGAGCATCTGTCCTCTTAGCTTTAGCAAATCCATATCCGGGTGACAAGTCATTGAAATATCACCACACAAGTTAGACAAGTCTCAGTCCATTACTCAAGTACCACCTCACTGGCAGACTGAGGCCTGTTCTGTGTTAAAGGTTCCTACTGATGTTTGGCATATCCGTGGGTTTAAGTTAACATTCCATTTAATTAGCTCATTACTGCCTTGCCCAAACACTACCCTCCACCAGCACTACTGCAGAGAAAATAGTTCATATGCTGCCAGGTTCAGTGGAATGTTCAAGCACACCCACACAGACACCTAATCTGACACACACACACACACACACACACACACACACACACACACACACACACACACACACAAAAACAAACATATAAACACAAACACACA
>JAQMYF010000001.1:18408003-18433954 GCA_030014195.1 Neosilurus mollespiculum
ACAATGTCAATAGTCATGAAAAGAAAGGAAACTCATTGAATGAGAAGGTGTGTCCAAACTTTTGGTCTGTACTGTATTAAACATGCCAGATGGGTGGAACGGTGACATAATTGTTCCTGCCTCACAGCAAGAAGGTCGATTCCCGGGCTTGGGCGTTTCTGTTTGGAGTTTGTATGTTCTTCCCAGGCTTTGGTGGGTTACCTCCAGGTTCTCTGCTTATCTCCCACAGTCCACGTTCACAGTCCTCCGACAGACCTTTTTATTTACCCCGTGGATTCCCTATCGCTTTTATTATCGGAGTGTACATTCCACCCAGCGCTAATGCTAAGAAGACTCTCTGTGAGCTCTACGGAGCTATTAGCGAGCTGCAGAATGCTCACCCCGATGGACTGTTTATCATCTGATTTTAAGTCATGCAGTGCTCTCTAAATTCCATTAGCATGTGAACTTTGCTACAAAAGGAGCGAACATGCAGAGCAGCTAGAAGATGTCTTCACTGACATCTTCAATATCTCGCTGAGCAGCTCCATCATCCCAACGTGCCTCAAGACAACAACCATCGTTCCTGTGCATAAGACATCTATGGTTTCCTGCCTTCCTTCCTGCCATCCAGTCGCACTCACACCAATCGTGATGAAATGCTTCAAGAGGCTTGTCATGAGGCACACCAGGTCACAGCTACCATCCTTACTGGACCCCTTGCAATTTGCGTATAGTCCTAACTACTCTATGGACGATGCCATCATCACAACCCTTCATCTGGCCCTCACACACATGGCCTGTAAGGACACATATGTATGAATGCTGTTCATAGACTTTAGTTCAGCATTTAACACAATCATCCCTCAGCAGCTGATTGAGAAGCTGAGCCTGCTGACCATCTCTCTTTGCAACTGGATTCTGGATTTCCTGACCAGGAGACCCCAGTCAGGCTGGATCAGGAACAGCATCTCCAGCACCAATGGAGCTCCTCAGGGCTGCGTGCTCAGTCCACTGCTGTTCACTTTGTTGACTCACGATCGTACAGCAATGCACAGCTCCAACCACATTATTAAGTTCGCCGATGACATGACCATGGTGGGTCTCATCAGCAAGAACGACGAGTCAGCTTACAGAGAGGAGGTGCAGCGACTAACAGTCTGGTGTAGAGGCAACAACCTGTCTCTGAACATTGACAAGACTAAAGAGATGGTTGTTGACTTTAGGAGTGCACAGAGTGACCATTCCTCGCTGTTCATCAACAGCTCCTCTGTGGAGATTGTCAAGAGCACCCAATTTCTCTGTGTTCATCTGGAAAAAGAACCTCACATGGTCACTCAACACCAGCTCCATCAACAAGAAAGCCTAGCAGCACCTTCTTGCAGAGGCTGAGGAAAGCTCATCTTCCTTCCCCCATCCTGACTGTGTTCTACAGAGGGACCATCAAGAGCATCCTGACACAACTGTACAAGACTAAAAGAACTAAAAGGAACATGAATACACAGCAAAAAGGTAAATTTAGGCACACTAAAGAGTCCTCTTATTTTCAAATAAACTTTACTTTTTTTTTTTCATCTAGATGCATCCAGTGTGCTGACAGTGTTAGGTTTTTTTTTGCATATCTCTCTCTCTCTTTCTCTCTCTCTCTCTCTCTCTCTCTCTCTCTCTCTCTCTCTAAACATGCAAACTCCACACAGAGCCCTCGATGGGCATGGGACCCAGGACCTTCTTGGTGTAGGGCAGAAGTGCAAAGCATTATACCACCAAATTATTTTAATCAAAGGTTGAATTTTCCTCATTTTTTTTCAGTGTGAGATGAAGCTACTTCACCAAAAGGTGATCTCCCCCCCCCCATTAATGTTTTGAAAAGATGCCAATAATCATGGAGGGCACTAGATGTGTACAGTTATAGGATACTTTGATTATCTTTTGAGACCCTAAATGCACTTCCTAAAGAAAGTAATTTGAGAGAGAAAATGAAACTGAAGCACAAATTAAAAAGACGCAGTCCTACCTTATATTGGATACAACACTGATTCATAATGCTATAGTGGTTTTCTAACAGCATTAATATTGCTGGACGTTGTGTATATGAAAAGGCTATTTTAGCATAACAATATTTTTGCTTTAGTTATAATGGGTTTAGATAGATAGATATTGAGGTTTCTTGGACATGCTTGCAAAATAATTTTGCAGTGCAGATGGGTGTGTGGACTTACTGTGTATCTCAAAGCTGGTATGGATAAAATAAACAAAACTGGGTTGTATAAAGGGCCAAAACTGCATTGCCAAGTTCAAAGTCAGGAAAATACTGTCTTATACTTGTATTAAAAGGCGTGTTATGAAATAGCATTGCTCACACATTTTTGGAACACCATGGCTTCACGAAGTCCCACTGCATTGGCATATTTTGAATGTTGCAAACATTTTTCCGTTCTACCCAGAACCTCAGTTTATGACCAGCAAAAGTGCAAATGTAATAAAATTGGCTTGAGACCAAGAAAACTAGCAACATGCCAGCATCAGTTAGTAAATAATCTTAAATTATGCTTGTGTTGGTGTAAAAATAAGGGTGGCATGGTGGCGTAGTGGTTAGCATGTCCGCCTCACAGCAAGAAGGTCCTGGGTTCAATTTCCAGGCTTGGCGACTGTGTTTCTGTGTGGAATTTCATGTTCTCCCAGTGCTTGTATGGGTTTCCTCGGGGTGCTCTGGTTTCTTCCCACAGTCTAAAGCCTTGCACATTAGGCTAATTGGCTGTTCGAAAATTGCCCCTAGGTATGAATGGTGGTTTGTGTTGGCCCTGCAAGGGTCTGGTGAGCTGCTTAGGGTGTTTCCCGCCTTTGCCTGGTGTCGGCTGGGATGGGCTCTGGCCTTCCCGCAACCCAAATAGGATTAAGTGGTTCGGCAAATGAGTGAGTGAGTGAGTAAGTGATAGTGGTATGAAAATAGGCCACATCTTTTACCAACATGATGATTGTAACTTTTCAGTGCTGGGTGGGACTTTCCAAAAACTGACATATTTAAGGTTATTTACTTATATTCTCTACTGCTGATAACATCTGTGTTTGACTGAAAAATATATGTATTAGCATCATCAGCCCACAGATCTGAACAGCACAGCATTGCACTATTTAACTCATGTGTGTAGGCAGATATGATATCAAGAGTCTCACTTAGCGGGCTGGTAGGAGTAGGTGGGGGCATGATCAGCCGTGCCATCCACACAGAGAGGCTGCTGCTGCCCGCTGGCATCCTGGGAAGAGGGAGGAACACTTTGCGGAGAAGCCTCTGTCACCACACCCTGGGAGATAGAGATATAATAAACATGGCCATATCTCTGAGAATAATGTGACCAAAGTCAATGGGAATGGTACTAAGAGTCACCCTGGGTTTACACTGGGGCATGATGTCCGCAATATCCATGATTCAAAAAGCACAGAGCTCCATGATTTAGGCAGAGTGCATTCAAGAGATGGAACCTGAAGGAATCGTGTTTCCAAGTTCATCAAAATCCCTTATGATGGCCCATCAAAGTCTGTTATGCTCTGTAAAGGTCTATTAAGCTCTACTGCGCTTCCCACGTTCTATCACGATTGGCATCAAGTCATAATACATCGTAATAATCATGGCAAAATTTTTGACAGTCAAAATTTTTGCCACGATCAGTGACCACCAAGTTCCCTCGAGATCATCACGAATCCACCAAGTTCCCTCGAGATCATCGCGAATCCACCAAGTTTTCTCGAGATCATCACGAATCCACCAAGTTCCCTCGAGATCATCACAAATCCACCAAGTTCTCTTGAGATCATCACAGTTCAATCCCACAAATCCCCTTGCTCCTCACAATTCTGTTAAATCGTGGAAATCATAGAAATCAAGGACATCATGCCCCAGTGTAAACCCAGGGTTATAAGCTGTGTTGTACAACAACAATAAAGATAGTAATAATAATGATGTTGATGATAAAGAAATTTACCCAACAGACTCTGAGTAACATTAAAATTACAGAAATCACCATACGTGGAATATCTCATATCCTAAGTATAGCACTGTCCATCAAATAGAATTTTACATGATTCTAACCCTAGGCCCAAAGAATGGACCTGCTTAATGTGTTGTATTAAGGCATGAAACCAAAAAAGATGATAATATTATTAATAATAAAATGTTAGAAATGTATCTTGCTTTATTTAGCATTGTTTGCTATTTGTTTCATAATCATTCATTTATTCATTCATTTACTAAGCCACTTAATCCTAATTAGGGTCACGGGGAGGCTGGCGCCCATCTCAGCTGACTTTGGGCGAGGGTCGGGGTACACCCTGGCCATTGCAGGGACAACACTCACACAACCATTCACACTCACACTCACTCCTAGGGGCAATTTGGAACAGACAATTCACCTACTGTGCATGTTTCTGGACTGTGGGAGGAAACCGGAGTACCCGGAGGAAACCCACGCAGGCATGGAAGGAACATGCAAACTTGTATCATAATCAGCAATCATTAATCATCAATGTTTCATCTAAATCTCCACTAAGAATATATTAACGCTTATGAATTATCATATGCATAATAAGGATTATAGGGCAGCGGGGTAGTGTAGTGGTTAGCACATACACCTCACAGCAAGAAGGTCCTGGGTTCAAGTCCTGGGCTTGGTGATGATTTTTCTGCGTGTAGTTTAAATGTTTTCCCTGTACTTGCGTGGGTTTCTTCTGGGTACTTCGGTTTCCTCCCACAGTTCAAAGACATGCACATTAGGCTAACTGGTTGTTCCAAATGGCCCTTGGGTGTGGGTGTGAATGGTTGTGTATGCGATGGACTGCTAAGCTGCTCAGGGTGTACCCCACCTTCACCCATACTCGGCTGAGATAGGCTTCAGCCTCACTGCGATTCTAGAAGGATTAAGCGTTTTGGCAAATTAATGAATAATAAGGAATATGTCATTTAATTGGCTTTCATGTATCTAAGTAAGCAACTCTTACATTTTACTTAAAAAATAAGGAAATGTTGAAATATTCTATGATAAAAATCTATTTGCATGTTTGCCCTGATTTATAGTCATGGGTTCTGCTTGAACCAATCAGTTACACTGCAGTAAAATCAGATTTGAGAGTAGTTTATGTTCCCTGGTTAGAATCTTTCATTATCTGTCCAACAGCCTTGATTTCCTAATGGCTGAATGACCCTGATATCACCAACCTAGCATTAGCTTTTTTCTTTTGGTGAAGCAAAAGGCCACTTCAAACACATGCCTGAAGTTTCACTTTAGCAAGTCACATAATTACAGGCATCTCCTAAGGCTTGATGGTGGAATTCTGCAATGATACACATTCATGTCTAATCCTGATTATAATTAATATTTTCAAGGGGACTCTCCGTCAGATCATTAGTGAGACTACTGTTGATTAAGTAATGTTCTGGATCAGCTCGAATTCAGCTGGTCCTCATTAGGTTCAGTTCCAGTGGGTGGATGGATGAAGCAGATGAAGCAGAGAGGCCTGAAACATACTAACTGATTTTAAAATCATAAAGATATACTGTAGAGAGTGCTTGTGATCTGTTGTCTTGTCTTTTTAAATAGTCTGTTCATAATGCAGACATACTGCACAGTCTTTCACCCAGAGTGTTCCCTGACATAGAGCACCTGATCCCAGAATTAAGCAAGGGAACTGTCTTGACATGATTTGGCAAAAATGGAGCATGAGAATGTTTGTGTAGTAGTATAAATTGTTGTTTGCATCCTTTTGGATTGTGAAGAAACAATGGATCCTGACAAAGCTTTGGTTTGTGATAGAGTTTATGCAGACGTTTTGCTATAATCTTTGTGAAGCATTGCAGTATTTAATCATGGAGTTAAATGCAAAACTGTTAAAACTGCCCAACATCATGCCATGGTAAAGAACCCTTTAAAGAATTCTAGATTCCCCCAAATTCCCAAATGTTACAAACAATTATATATAACTATACATGGATAAAAGAAAGATGTTGGCACACTTATCTAGGCTCCATTTGACCACTTTGTTTTTGATTATTTTCTTTTCGGGTTGTGTTCTATATTATGTTTATGTGCTGATGCTGGTATATCATTTGATTTACTGTAAGGAACATATCACATTGCTAAAACGGCATATTTTCATGAACCAAAGAGATGCTGTAGTTACTATTTTCCAAACATCTGGATGTGCCTGATTTACTAAGCTAGATCAGAATGCAGGATCTCCCATTCCTATAATAATAATATTAATACATCTATACCCATTTTATTGAATCTAAATAGGCAAAAATTCTCAAATTAGTATATACCTGTAATCTGGACACTTTGCTCTGGTGAGATGGACCTACTACTATGTTGCAGATCTTGAAGGGGAAGTTGTAACACGCACAGGAAATTGCTAAAGTCATGTAGTGTGCACTTGATGAGAGTAAAGAGTACAAAGTATGAAAAGTGAATGGCTTCTTACCTCCACTGAGATGGCGGAGGCAGGCACCGCAGTGTACTGGGGAATATAGGTTCCCTGCATAGGAGCCGCAGCAGCTGCCGCTGTCATGTACTGCAAATAGAGTAAGAGTAAGAACAGCCAATGTGGTTAGACACTGGTCAGAACAGCTTATTAGATAGTTCACCAGATTGAGAGGGATACTTACAGTGCCAGTGGTGCCGAGGGACAGATGGTTCATCTGCTGGGTGAGGGGCCCCATCATGTTAGCTGGCTGCATGGATATGGTGTGGTCCATGGCTGGCGTAATCACAGCACCCTGTGGGTAGGCCCACACACACACACACACACACACACACACACACACACACACACACACACAAAACATCACAGGTCAGAACTCATGGACAAGGAAAATTACTACCTATTCTGTTCCATGTCTGGATAACTTTGTTCACATATAAGTTAATGCCCTTATAATGCAACAAATAAGCAATCTCATTCACATCTCTCTTTCTCTCTCTCTCTCTCTCTCTCTCTCTCTCTCTCTCTTTCTCTCCATCCCTTTCTGTCTGTCATACAATGGAATGATCTGAATCACTCCAGCTGGGCCCTATTATGGGGGCCAGACATGTGTTGTTCCACTTCAACAAATGAAATAATGTGATCCAAATGCACGTCATGCATACTTCTACAGAGATGATGCATTGCTCACTTAGTGCTGGCGCTCGCACACACTGCGGCTATGTTTACGTTTCAGCCACGCTGCTTCATGAGTGTTAACACATGTGAGGTAAAAGAGGGTGCGAGCTCCTGCCATTCTTAACTGCTCACCTAAGATCTCAAGTGCGTTCCGTTGCGTGAGTGAACTTCATGCGTAGCAATACAACGCACACTCATGTCTTGATTACGATTAATAAGTCCAAAGGGATTCTCGGTCAGGTAGTTTGTCAAAAAGTAGTTCTTTCCTGAAGTTTAGCCAGGTTCAGATCGTGTCTAGAGTAACCACAGTGCTGACTAAAGCGTGTGCTATTAGGCGTTTTTGAGCAGGCCTGCTCTATATCTTATCAAATAGTTTCATCATGTCTGCTACCCCTGGTTCTCCTCCAGGAGTTATTAGGAGTGCTTCATCTGCAGCATTGTGTAGCTTGAGCATAGTAGAGTATGTTATTAAGCACTAAATTATTTCTATGAATAAAACTAAATAACATCAATGCATAGTTTTTGTAAACTCAAAACTCCAGCCATCATTACTGAGGCAGAAGTGAATTGTTTCGGTGCAGTCGACTGGTAAAAAAAAAGGAACTAATTAACAACAATTTTGTACATGAGAATATAATACTTCTAATATGTGTGTGCATTTGAATGGCTGACATAAATGACTGGAATGAACCTTCACCACATCAAGGAAAATATTTTTTTTTTCCGAAGAATGGTTGCCATTTGAGTTCATCTTTATTCATACAGCAACATAAAAGAGACTCTTGTTTTTTCAGCCACTTGCTCATGTTACCTCAGGGCAAAATGAGGTCATATATTACCTCACAATCTGCTATCACCGTTTAATGTAAAGCACGACTAGCCTCGAGTTGACCCAAAGATTCATACAAAACTCTGTGCTACTTTACATTACACATCCATTTTAATGGCCAGATGTTTGGTCGGAAGGCTTATCACTTACATGCTGCATGATAACATCTACGTTTGTACGCTGTGATTAATTTTTCTCTGGCATTCTGTAATCCAGGCCAAACTTCTATTAATATGGGATGATTGGGTAGAACACAATAGGTATATTAACATGCAATACATGCACATTTTTATAGTGCCATAGTATCGTATCATTCCTTTTGGGGAATCCAGTCATACAATTTACATGATATCGATCAGATAGAAGGTGGGTGTATATATGCCCCTAAAGAAACAATGAGAAGAGAATTTCTTATATGCATGTAATCTTACAACATTCCTCTTGGCTATAAAAAATACTCAACAAATGTAGAAGACAAACCGATTGAAGGTTAATATTTTCCTGAGGTAAAATATAAAATGCTGGAAATCAGAATGTGACATTTTATTCTGATTATGCCTTTCACATAAAGTGGTAAGCACTGATGCCCCACAGCAAAAAGGTTCTGGGTTTGAAATCTTGAAGCTTGCATGTTCTCCCTGTGCTTGTGTGGGCTCGCAGAGAACCTCTGGGTTCTCTGGTTTTCTCCCTCAATCCAAAGACATTCACATTAAGTCAACCTGCTACTCTAAACTGCCTATAGATGTGAACGTAAGTGTGATCATTCTTTGTCTCTCTTTTAAGTCCTGTACTGGATTGGTGATCTATCCAGGGTGTACCCCGTCTCTCGCCTGAAGTCAGCTGAGATGGGCTCCAGCTTCCCCCATGACCCTGATGGATAAGTGGCACAGATAATGAATGAATGGAAACGGCTATTTCATACAAATAATCTAATGTGGCTGAGAGTGAACAGGGAGTGGTTGGCAAACCTTTGTTTATGCAACACAATTAGCTTCTATAAACTTTCATTTAGCAGCAGTATTATTTTCGGCTTGAGTGTTACTTTGAGAGTCATTTTCACGCGCACAAAAATATACACGCTTTCTCTCTCTCACACACACACACACACACACACACACACACACACACACACACACACACACACACACTCACTCATGGTACACTCCGACTTTGCGTCTGTCTCTGTGTGAGTGCAGCTCAGCAGTGCTTGGTCTGTCAGTAAGTCTGTTTAAAGAATAAACCGTACAGATACTCAGTGTCACAGGAGCTCTGTCTTTATCCCATCCGTCAGAGCTAAACTGCTGGAGTTGTTCTTCTCATCTCTGCTACGCCCAGGGCCTCCAGCTACGAGCTCCCCCACCTCCAACACACTCTCATAATGAGAGGAGGAAAAAGAGATTGCCACTGAATAATTCTCAACTCTCATTTACAGTCGTATCAGTGAGAGACGCAGACAGCTGATTAAGCTCTGCATGTGTTGTGTGTGTGTGTGTGTGTGTGTGTGTGTGTGTGTGTGAATTAATATATTTCCCCACAGGGCATGTATTCAGACAGCAAGAGAGCGTTTCTGCAGAACAGAGAGACTGTCTCACTGTTTTGCCTTTTTTTTTGTTTTTTTTCCTCAGACAGCAGCTGAAATGTTCCTTCACGAACAGAAGCATAATGACCTGAAACTGACTCCTTGATGTCAAAAAATATTTATCGTCTTGACTTTGAGCCCTTGATATACAAACGAGGATGATGCTTGTCTCCAGTGACATCACAGGAAGGGAAGTTGAAGCCAAAAGGAAAGGGAAGTGGCCTTGTTTGTCCCTCAGAGGCAGCAGTGCTGAAGAAAACAAACTTCCAGAGAGGATGTTTCATATCACAGTGTGACTGCTACACACAAACATGATATACTGTGCAGGCAATTTACTGTGGAACTGGCTAAAAGTCCAGCCAGGAAATATTCATGATTATCTTCTTTGCTTTCTCCCAGTCAGGTTTGTGGTGGAACTGGATCCTAACCAGGAATTACTGCTTAATAATATATAATAAGGAATATTATACATCATCAAATGATATTTCTTTAACATTAGAAAAGATATAATATATAATTTTACAATGACTCTCTTAAACACACACTCACCCACACATACACACACACACACACACACACACACACACACACACACACACACACTCATTATAATAAGTAACCACCTTTTTTAAACCCTGCAAACACAGCATGTTCTAGAGAATAGAACCACGACAGAGCAGAGATAAAAGCTCTAAATCTTTCATCAAACATTTGCTCCTTTGTCTCAACAAATGGCTGTGACTCGCACTGATTTAGGAAAGGAGACCCTTTCCTTTCTTTTCCACTCAGTGGTCATACCGCTCTAAGCAGCTTTACTATTATGGACTGTGTTGGTGATTTGTTAATGTTCATTTCCTGGGAGAATTTTGGACTATTCACATAGAATATAGATAAGATGGAGTAAGGTAAGATAAGATGGAGTAAGGATGTGTGTATGCTGAAGAACATACACATACTGTACATGCACACACACACACACACACACACACACACACACACACACACACACACACACACACAGTGTGGCACCCTCACTAGAAACTGATGAATTACACAAAAGATGCAAATTGCACACACACACCCACACACCCACACCCACACACACACACACACGCACACACGTTCAGTGTCCGGAGACAGCCTTCATTGTGTGCTGATTTGCTTCGATCCTCATCTCTGGTCGCTATGGTCACGTGTCTCCACGGAAACAAGGTGCCAAATGCAGAGCTACGCTCTCGATACATTTCCTTTCATTTCTCAAAGGCTTTTATCTGCCTGCATTCTGTCTATATGGGAACAGAAAATTGTTGCCCTCTAACTTCGCAGGATTTTGACTCGCACATCCACACAACAAAAGTTTGGATTTCTATTCTTTCCTGGTTGGTTACAGTTACATCTGATAAACAGGAAAACTTGGACAAGAAGAAGTGCTATAAAACACGTTTACACATTATCACCCTCAGAAACCCAAATCTGACACGCCTACAGAAATATGATTATCTAGTTGGATAGGATAATAGGAACAGGCATTCAATCATTAGTTTCTCAGTTCATATCTCCATCAGTCTGCATAAATCTGAACCTTCAGTTTTGAAGTTCGAGTGTGTTTTCACTGATAGCTGTGTGCAGACGTTGGCATCCCCTACAGTTTCTGTGTGGAACAAAACTAAAATCTACCTCTGTCTATAATTATTAAAAACAAAACATTACACAACAACAAAAACAACAACAAAACATTGATTCATTCATTTGTGTGCCAAACGGCTTAATCCTACTAAGGTCCCAGGGAGGCTGAAGCCTATCTCAGCCGACTATGGGATAAGGCGGGTTACACCCTGAACAGCTCACCAGTTCATCTCAGGGTCACACACACAATCATTTACACTCATACTCACATCTAGGATCAATTTGGAGCAGCTAATGCACGTGTCTTTAGACTGTAGGAGAAAAGCAGAGTACCTGGAGGAAACCCACACAAGCTCAGGGAGAACATGCAGACCCCTTACAGAAGCCCGGCACTCACACCCAAGACCTTCTTGTTGTGAGACCGACATATTTAGCACTTTACCACCATGCCGTCCACAAAACTTCCAACTGGGTAAAAACTACACTGGGCACAGGCGGGGTACACCCTGAACATCTCACCAGACCATCACAGGGCAACATACGCACAACCACTCACACTCACATCCACACCTAGGGGAATTCTGAAACAGCCAATTAGCCTAATGAAGATGATTTTCGATTGTGGGAGGAAACCAGAGTATCAAGAGGAAACCCACACAAGCAGGAGAAGAACATGGAAACTCCACACAGAAGCGCCCAAGTCCAGGACTCGAACCGAGGACCTTCTTGCTGTGAGGACGCCGCTGTGCAGACCATCAAACAAATATAAAAAAAATGAGGGTCTTGTCATAACAGAGCCGAAGGAGTACAGAATTACATTACCCATCATCCCCAGTGCATTTCCTTACCAAACACTCACACCTGTTACCTGTTTCACCTACATGAGCACTGCTATTTATGTTCTAGTTTTTTAAAAGCCTCATTCGGTGCATTCAATTTAAGCTGGTGCAGTGCTAATTTAACACAATGCATGCTGGACCTAAAATAAAACATGCTACTACTAAAATTTAGTCCAGTTTTCGCTGGCACTGTGAATGTCAATGCGTCACATGACATATCACATGACATTAAAATGTGTGAGTAAGGCAGTGTTTTGAGTCAGGCACTGCGGGTGTTCATCTCTGGCTGCACCAACTGGGAACGGCCTCTGTGATGACAGAATTCCTAATTAGCTTAAGGATTCACTGTCATGCATGAGGTGTGTTCTGTTTTTATTCTAAGAGCTTCAGATCTGTTTTCTTATATGGTTATCTTTCCCAAAGGGGATAGAATTTATTTGATTAAATCCCCTCCTTCTGGCAGCTCTTTTTTTTCTTTTGAACATATGGCCACTTAAACTATGGTTTTACTTTCCAGCATGAAAGTTATAGAACAGTTTAGTTCAGAAGTTTTTTGTGTTGTAAAATACATAGTCTGTCTGCAACAAAAATGCAAATACAGTGAGATCAGTCATTACCGTCAGCTCACTCATGCTAGGCGGTCAGAAATGTAGGAACCGGAAGATGGGAGGTTATGACCCTCCAACATTGGCGCCCCCTGTTGGTTCAGAAAATGAATGAATGAATGAGACATCTTTATCATAAAATCCACCAGCAATGATGTCAGATTCTGGTTATGATAAGATCAAGCTCCTTTCTGTGGCTTCACGTCTCCTTACTGCCATTCAGTAATCATTCATTAGAGCAGGGATATACAATCTTATCGTTAAAAAGAAAAGGGGCCGGTTTGGACGCTGGTTTTCACTTCCACCAAGCAGTAGCCACACCTTTTACCTGTTTCCATCACTGATCTCAAAAAGAAACGATTAGATTGTACGTTATCACTTAAATTTTGAATTTTGCTTGGTGAGACCACCTTGCATTGAGATCTCAAAATGGAGCCATTAAAAGCCAACACAGCTTGAAATCCTAAAAGATTTTACTGCTGATGGTCAGAATACTTTAAATTCTTATAACTTTACCAATAATTGTACTGATTTTTGTAATTAATTGAAAAAATAAAAATCTCTGCGTAGCTGAAATTTGGCAAAAAAAAACAAAACAAAAACAAAACCAGAATAACATCTAATGTACATTTTGGATGTAATTTTCCCATTTTTTCATGCTATTCAAGTATAACTTTCAACAGTAAAATGGTCTCACCAAGATGGCTGCCACCTGGCTTCAAAATGTATACACTAATGTGCAATCTGGTCTTTTCTTTTTGAGATCAGTGATTGAAACAGGTGGAAGTTGTGGCTACTGCTTGGTTGAAGTCAAAACCTGCACACACACCGGTCCTTTGCAGATAAGACTGGACATCCCTGCTTTAGAAACATGTCCAGCAGTTCATGGGCACAATCATGACTTTCCCATATTTAGATTTGTTGACTTCCGTAAGGCTGACATAAAATTACTTTATGTTAAAATTAAATTGTGCATGAACTTGTTTTTGTGTAGCAGCTTCTTGGTAACAGCTAACTACCATGAGGATATTATCAGCCTCTTTAGCTCAAAACTTCTGTAAGGTAATCTAATCTAATAATCGAATACAGTCTGACTCCTTTTTTCATGCTGGCCCTTCATGACACTGTGATTATGAATTTCGCTGAGTATCCAATTCAGAGTAGCCTGTAGTGAGACACCTTTCTGTGTTATTGGGAATGTAAGTTTGATTAAATTTCAAAAAAACACACGAAGATTAGTTAGCTTTATCTTTGTGGCTAGAAACTTTAGAGCTAGCTGTTGTTGCTGGGAGGTAATGAGCAGCAACCCTCATATGAGGACAGTAGAGATTGGGAACTTTCTGTAAGTCAAGTCTACACAAAATTGGCTTGATGTCATGCACCCATAATTATTTTTGAGCAAGGTCATTCTGACCAGGCTAGAACCTTCTCCCACCCTCCTTGTCAAATCGCTTCTGCCCCAAGTACCCATCAGCCTCAGCATGATTAGATCAGCATTGATTAGAACCACTATTTAAGTTCTAGTAATTGTTAAGCTTTTGTTACAATCACTGTTTGTTGTTTGTTTGTGCCACAGAATTGCTTACAGTCCATGTGTTCTTTCCTTTGGATCCACAATAAATATTTGTATGTATACATGTAAGTTTTCATTTCATTGACAGTTTTATTTACTTTATAAAATTAATGTATTAATTAATTAATAAAAAGTCTCTGCATCCATCCACCTTTGTCTCCAAAATGTGACAGCACAGTGGGAAAATAATAATTAAAAAAGAATGCGAGGGTGTTTCTCTGTGGAGTTTGCATGTTCTCTTTCCTTCAGGTGTACCGGATTCTTCTCTCAGTCTAAAGACATACATGTTAGGTCATCTGGCTACGCTAAATAGATGCGATTTTGGGTGTGAATGGTTGTTTTTGTCTGTATTAGCCCTGCAGTAGACTGGTGTACTGGGTTCATACTCCAGCTTCCCTGAGAGATATGCTTTATAGAAGATGGATGAATGTTCCCATTTCTCCTAACAGTGATTATCAAAGAATGATAACTTATGATAAAATATCAAGTCTTAATATACACATTAAGCGGCATGGTGGCGTAGCTGTTAGCCACTCGCGTCACTGCAAGAAGGTCCTGGGCTCAGGTGTTTCTGTGTGGAGTTTGTATGTTTTCCCCGTGCTTACGTGGGTTTCCTTCAGGTACTCTGGTTTCCTTCAACAGTCCAAATACATGCACATTAGGCTAACTGGCTGTTCCAAATTGCCCCTAGGTGTGGATGTGTGTGTGAATGATTGTGTGTGTTGGCCCTGTGATGGTCTAGTGAGATGTTCAGGGTGTACCCTGCCTTTGGACAGTGTTAGCTGAGATAGGCTCCAGCCTCCCTGCGACTCTAATAAGATTAAGCAGTTTGGCAAATGAGTGAGTGAATATGCACATGCATTTAAAAATATTTTTAAACATATCTATGACATGATTTTGAGCTCTTTGTCCAACATATTCAGGGCTCCTCTGGCACTTATTCTGCTGTCTGGTCTCTCATTTCGCCAAGTTGCATGTCAAAACATGCCACCTGCAATCCATAATACACAATGTGTTTGGTTGACTTCCTGTGATTTGGATGAATCAGGGCTGATTTGTGTTCGGATGAATTGTGTTCACAGTACAATCTGCTTGTACTGTCTGCAACCCGAACCCATCTCTCTCAGGTACTCTTAGTCTGGTTGTTTATTGGTCCACACCTGTGTATGATTGCTGTGTTCACACCTGGCAAAAACACATTACACCATGATGGAAAGAGTGACTAAATGCAGTTCTGTGTATGTGAAAGTGTCCTTTGTTGCACTATATCTTCTTTCTTTTCTTTCTTGATCCATCTCTCCCTCCCTGTCTCCCTCTCTCACTTCCTTTCCTAATGCCTTGTGTTTGATTCGTTTTGCAGGTTATGGAACCTGAATGCCCGAGGCAGCTGAGAGAACACTTTTAAGGCATCACTAATATCCTCTCAAACTCCAAGGGATCACTAGTGGTTCCGGACTTTCATGGAAGAAAAACAACACCCAGGAGTATAAGAGGTTAAGGCAAACACAATCCTTAACCCAGACCGGTTACAGAGAAGGACTGAGGCCTTAGATTTGTGCTCAGTAGAGTGCAGGTACAAGGCAGACACTGGGCAGAGCTCCAAACATGTGCTTGGAGTTACCTTCCCCTTGAAATATTTTAATTAATTTATTTATTTCCTTGCATGCATGTGTGGTGAATTTTCCAAGCCTGGAGTAACAGGTGCCCTTCCTGCATCCTTAATGTCAACACAACAACAAGAAGATAAAGAGAGAGACAGCAAGAAAGGCTAAAAAAGAGTGAGCGATAGGAAATGAGTGCTGGGAATGGAGACTCTAAACTATCGACCCTGTAGAAGCAGATGACAAAATGTGAAATGGGACTTACACTAGCTCGTGCTTTCTTACCCACAGCCACCAGGGGGCAGGACTAGGACTTAGTTTTAGATTCCCTATGGTAATCATAAGCATAAATAAATTTAACTTACTCATATTTTTTTCTTTGACCCTGCACAGCGCACACACACACACACACACACACACACACACACACACACACTAAAACAAGTAGTTTGCACTTACAGTAGGTTGCATAACATACTGCTGGTGAGGCATCCAGGACGTACTCTGCACCTGTTGGGAGAAGAGCATATCCTCATTTTCCCTTCTCTTCTTCCCCCACCTTAGAAACCCCCAGACCAGTGACGGCAACAGCCGGAAATACAGTGTGATAATTACAGTGGGATTGGAATGCCACAAGGAGCAATATTGTCTCCTAATTACAGCAGCGCAGCAGCAGTTTCATCATCATAGCTCCGTCTGGCCCAAAATCTCAACTTTCATCTCCCCTGCCTTGCCGCTCTGCTCATAAAGCCCTGCCTAAATATTCCTTATTATCGCATTTGTGCCTCAATGAATGCAGCTATTGTTTTTTCAAATGGGAGAATTAGTGAACAGCAGAAATCTCTGTTGCTACATGAGCAGTATGGTGTCGAATGTGTTTCAAACATGTACTGAAATCCAAAATATGTGCATCGCTCATTGTTCACCCTTTGAGACAGATTCAGTAAGGATGCTCTGCGGCTTGGTGCACTAGTGCGATCATCTAGCACAAGCTTCCCTTAGGTGTGTAAGCACACACCTCGTCTCTCAGCTTGCAGCTGAAAGATTCATGTCCTCTGTCCTTCTCTCTCTCTCTCTCTCTCTCTCTCTCTCTCTCTCTCTTTCTCTCTCTCGCTCTCTCTCTCTCTCTCTCTCTTTCTCTCACACACACACACACAAACACACACACACATCTCTTTTTCTCTTTTCTATTTAAATCTGCACGAGATACAGTTACCTCTTTTCCTATACTTTCAGTTAGAGGTGCTTTTACATTGATTTGCTCTCAATGTGAGTTGGAGTTAGCTCTGTATTCGCTGCAGTGTGATTCAATATTAATTAATGCAGGCCGGGTGGGGCGTTTGCATGTAATACCATTATACTCAATTAGGAACTATTCTTCCCCTGTGTATTACCCTACAGCAAGTGTGTTCTCCTGAAGTCTTTGTAGGTCTCTCTCTCACTGTCTCTCTGTGTGTGTGTGTGTGTGTGTGTGTGTGTGTGTGTGTGTGTGCACGTGTGTGAGAGAGCAGGATCCATGTTGTCGTGAGGACAGGAAGAGGTCCAGGATCTAAAGGCTTTGCTTCTTTCCCAGCTCCGCTCTGTGTGTTGTTTAGTTTAGCTTAAGCCAAATCAATTAGGAATGTTCATTGCTCACAGTCAGTGTTTGCTCTCTTTGTTTTTTTGCTGTCCTTGCTGGTCAAGGCTGAATCAGAGTTTATAACTTAGTAAATAAAAGGAGAAATAAGGTTTTTTTTAAGAATAATTGTGTGCTTAAAATTATAATATGTGCAGCATTTAGCATCCACACAGTATACACGAAGCGTGCGTTGCATCAAATTGCATTTTAATTACCAACCAGACACAGGATACAAATTACATTTTCAGCTTCAGTGCTTTTTTAGGTTACAGTGTGAGTAAAAAAAAAACTATTTGGTGTAATAAATGCACCAAATAATAAATCTGTGTATTATATCACACTATTAAATGATGTATCAGGCCTGGACACCATAGTGGCAGACATACATGGTTAAGATTATTATTGATTCTGGAATTGAGAAAGAAGCTGTTGTCCAACAACAAAGTCCTCCTTATAGCTCACTGACTGGTTTTCCTTTGGTGGCGGATGTCTACAGCAGCGCCTGGGAGGTTTTTACAGGCTGATAATGACCTACGAGTTCAAGCATCATGTTCAACCCTCAGAGTAGCATCTGATAATGAGTCTGGAATGGCCTTTGTCAGCTGGTATGTGCAGGTTCTAAACTATCTGCGACAGCCACCCACAATAGTGTCTGGAGCCGGAACGGACACTGACGTAGAGTTCATTGCATAGAATGTGCTTTTTCGCACAGTGCTAGTCAAGCAGGAATGCCACAGTGCGGGGATTTTAATTAAATTTTATTAAATATAAAAGGACTACAAAAATAACTGCAGGAGTGGGTGGGACTCAGAATACATCAGGGAATGGACAAATTAATATACAGTCCTGAGTACACCTCTATACTTAACAATAAAAGTGATGTCATAAGGCTTTATTAAAGTAACCAACATCATTACACAGTGTGCAGTTGACTGTAGAATATGGCTTCATATAGTGGGAAATATTTTCAGTCGAACAAAATACATCCTGCATTTCTTTACTCTTTGCCTTGTTTTTTGCTCTCCACCATGCTGACTAGTCGACAGTTCACTAAAGCAGTGGCACGTCCACACTTACACACACACACACACATATGTATAATAAATCTAAACCATATGACTTTACCTGATATGTGGAAACCGGTGAGGCAGCGATGAATGGTGTGATTGATGTCTGGGCGATCATGCGGTTAGTGGAGATACTGTATGGAGAGGAGTAGAACCTGTGCACACACAGCCATACATCAGTCATGCATAATGACAGAAGCTCACGTAGCGCAAAATTACTTAAAAGCTTTTACATGTTTGTGGGGAAAGCATAAGGTTTCATTTCACTTCACGTGTCTTAAGATGCAGTGTATGCATGTGCGCTTGCTTTACAGTGTGGTCAGAATGTATGTTTGGCTACTTCAGTGATTCCCTATAGCTGTATGCCTGAAGAGCGATGGGCCATGACTTTATTTAGCATTGTGTACCTACAGCGGACATGTTTCATTTGGTAGGCTTGTTGCTATGCTATATCGATTGGGGCGCCTGGTGGCTGAGTAATGGAGCATTGGGAGTGAAACGCTGTCTGCTCTTAGCTTCTGCTCCTTACACCAAGCACATGACAACCTAAGCGAACATATCTACTGTGTCACATGGCACTCCAGTGAAGGCTTATGAACAGATACAATTATAAAATACACTAAGGGAGGTATGGGGTATGCCTGCGTTTCAGCAGTCGCATTAGGTTTTCTCATGTGATTCTGGTTTAAGACCACGGCAGCTTGGCTCTTATTTATGTTGGCCATTAGTGGCTATAGCCTCCTGTCAGTAAGATGATATGGCTCATTAAACAATTGGAAAGGTCTAATTGAGAACAGAATGTTACTAATACTGCAGAATCAGCTCATGACTGGCTACGACATATCGCTCTGATTAGCTATATACGATCTGGAACATATCAGAAAAGCAGAAATGCAGGTAAATTCTGCCATAGAGAAACTGAAAGCTCTTTCTCTTCCTGGCTCCTATGAGTGAATTAAGGACAATTTGAAAGAAAATGTGAAAAACATAATGTATTTTTCTCCTGTACTTTCCCTGTCATGGAGCAAAACTGAATATACAAGGAAAATGATGCTAGTGTGTGTTGAGTTGGAATTGACTAGAAAATGAGCTCAGTGTTATTACTGATTTATGCCCCTCCCTCCCCCTCCCTTTCCCACCCTACCCATTTGGCCTTGGATGATGGATCATAAATCAGAAGGTGCAAAGTTAATGTACATTACTAAAAACACTACAAACACTGGGCAGCATGGTGGTGTACTGGTTAGCACGTTCGCCTTAAAGTGAAGGTTCTGGGTTCGAGTCCCAGGGTCAGGCATTTCTGTGTGGAGTTTGCATGTTCTCCCCATGCTTGCGTGGGTTTTCTCCGGGCACTCTAGTTTCCTCCCACAGTCCAAAAACATGCACATTAGGCAACATGGCTGTTCCAAATTGCCCCTAGGTGTGAATGCGAGCATAAATGGTTTAGAGTGCAATCTGTTCAGGGTGTACCCCACCTTCATCCATTGTTGGCTGAGACAGGCTCCAGCCTCTCCGCGACTCTGACAGGATTAAGCGGTTTGGCAAATAAGTGCGTGAGAGAGACTAGAAACACTGACACTAGTGAATTGTGAAGAATTTGACCATGTAAACCGAGCAGGTTAGTTTTAAAGCCACGTTAATACACCATCTATCACATCTTCTCCTCGTCCTCTTTCTTAATACCAAATTATTGTGTGTGTGTGTGTGTGTGTGTGTGTGCGCGTGTGCATGTGTGAGATGGTAAACGCTGTGTCAGTTTGCGGAAGAAGAGGGGATGGATCTACTCTCTGGAGGGCAGGATCACGGGCACTGGGGCTGGAAGAGCTGGCAGAAAGACAAAGCTCATATTTCCCTTACACAAGCAGTCACATCCAGCCCTCCAGCTCATACCTGACGAAAGACTTACACCCTACAGTGCAACAGCGGCACAGATGCAGATGGGGCAGGACAGCTTCTTTGTGTGTCTGCATGCGTGTGCGTGTTTTGGACTGGGATACTCTAAAGTATTAGTCATCATACCTTAGAATTTTTCTTCCTTTCTATTGTATAATACTGTCACGGCCGCTGAGAAGAAAACTAATAAACCAATGTGTCTGGGAGAAAAACATCAAGCTAAAAATAGACTTACCCATTCTGCATTGCAGCAGGGTCGTAGGGTAACGCCATGCCACTCTGAAATGCAAAACACCCATCAAAACCATAAAAAGGAATTTGTGTTCATACAGAAGCGGGACTAACACAGAAATGAGACAGAAGCTGTAAATTGTACTGAGTCATGTCGGCCAAGAAGCTGAGCTGTCTGGCTGAATGCTCTTTATGTCTTTAAGAACTTTGGCCAGGCCTTGTAACGGTGTATCTATTACCTTGCAGAGTCGGCCAGTAAGCGCAGCCTTGCTCCCCTTTGATACGACACAAAGTTATTTGGTATTTACAAGTCTGCAAGAGACATTGCTCATGTTGACATTGCCATGCTGGCTAAGTGAATGAAAGCAGAGGGCGGCACTGCTCGCCCTGTATTGAAGGGGACGTGGATAAATAGGTCTCATATACCGCAATGTGCAGAGTGCCAGGCTCCCAGCAGGGGAGAAAACACAGGGAGTTGTGGGAGATTTGCTGGAACAACCCATGTGAGAACTGTACTGTAAGTCCTCTTTGCTCTCCGATGACCCCTGGGGTGTTCGAGCACAGAGCTCCTGTACAAACACAGACACCTGTCAAAGTCAGTCTAGGCAAACTCCTGCCCGATGCCAGGCTCGAGTAATGGAGCTCACAGTGGTTGTGGGCTGGACTGGTATCTGGCATGTTTCCCTGAGCCATCATGGCAGTGGCTGGGCTGCCCAGAAAATGCCAGCACTTCTCGCTCTGCAGCCATGTCACCTCTCTTCACAGCACAGAAAAGAGCCGAGAGAAGATTAAAAGACTGAGAGGCAGCTTAAACAGGGCCAGATGTGCCTGTCAGTCAAAGCAGTGCCCCCTCCTCTGCTTTCTCTCATCCCTCTCTCCTCGCCTCGCCTTTACCCCAAGCAGAATCAGAGGGCATGCTAAGCAGCGGGCGCCTCTCATCTCACTGATTCTACTGCTGCTCTCCACACAGGCTCTTTTGTTTCACAGCTTTTCTTGCCTTGTCAAACCGATGCCTTTTGGTGTTTGTGTTCAGGGGGTTAACCCTGTTCCTCTTTTCACTACTTTTCCAAAAATGCCCCACTGATAGGTCATGTTTTTATTTTATAAACATGGCTCTTTTAATTAAACTTTTAAATTATTTAAAAGTTAGTGTTTAATACTTTTAATAATCCACCTGTCATGAATAAAATAAACAAATCATAATAATAATTATTATCACAATTCTTATTTTATTTGTGCTTGCTTGCTGGAGAACTAATTTTTTTTTTGTATGACAGAAAATTCAACAATAACCTTAGTATTTATTATGGCCTTCATGAACATTTATGATGGCATTGTTTTTACATACAGTATTTCTCCACATTTTCTGTCAGGACTGTCATTCGTTATTTCCTAACTGTTCACCAAGACTGTCTTTAGAGGATACCCTTGCGTGTTCAATTATATGCCATATTTGTTCAAGTGGATTCCAATCTGGAATCTTGGCGCCAGTTCATCATTTCTAGGGTTCCAGATTTGGTACTTCTTCGAATCTCTGCACTGTTTATATGGACGTTCAGGACTATTGTATTTCTAATACCACACTGAAAAACAATTTCGCATTTAAGGATAGTGGTTGTTCAGTGTTTAAGGTGCTGGCTTACTGATCTTAAGGTCATGGGTTCAAGTCACAGTATCACCAAACTGCCACTGTGCATTTGAACAAGGCCCTTAACCCTCAATTGCTCAGCTGTATAAAAATGATAAATGTAAGTCGGTCTGGATGAGGGTGTTGGCCGAATGCCATAAAAATAAATTCATTTCTCTTAATTGTGACATGTAGCCTAATAGGTTTGTTTAGCACTGCACATACCTTATTTTTTCCATCACTAATTAGCCATGGGTATGGAAATGAAAAGCATTTTACATGATTGATCTTATTGCGGCATACACATCCACAGAGCTCAACTTAGCAGTTTAAATAAGGGATATTAGTATATACTACACAGGAATGGTGCCATCTGTTTGGTCTACTGTTTCAGGATTAAAAAACAAACAAACATTATTCTTAGTGGATATTGCTTGAAACAAAACAACGAACACTCAGTTCACTGAAGCAGGAGGTATCATTATTAACATACTTTAAAATAAAAAAAGAAAAGAAGAAAAGAAAAATCATAAACATCTTGTGTTATGTTGGTTTCACTGTGTTTCCATGTAGTACATACTAAAACACTGTGCAGTTTAATGACATTTCTGTGTACAAATTAATGACTGAGTAGGCTGCACGGATACTTTTAGCTACAAAGTGTTTACTTCTTGGAGAAATCATCTGACCTGCCTCTGTGATGGTAAAAATATGTGAAAATAAACTATAAAAATCGCCTTTTAGTTTGATTTCCTTTAGGTTAATTTTTAATACATAAAACTCTTTAAGAGAGTTAAAGAGACGCCGTTATACAGCCCTTGTGCACCTGCTTGCGAGTGCAGTAAGTTTTTTGTTTATGTTCGTGTGTAATATTTACTAAAACCTCGGTGGATGTCACTGAACTGAATAGTACTATTCGGTGACATCCACCTTGCCTTCGGTGAATATTTGTTAATAACATCTGCCAAATAATTTTTTAAAAACACATTCTAAAGTCTAATAAAATCTATATGCAAAATATATTTAATTATTTGGCATATCTTCTTACATAAAGTAATTTAAAGATGATTAATGTAAGTATGGATTAAATGCTCTGCTACTGTATGCCATGACCGTCTGATCGCTCCTTAATGGAGGTTAACTTAATGGAGGTTATGATAAGGGTTTAGGTTAAAACTAAGGTTCTCCAGTATACTTTGTTTATTTTAGTACATTGTTTTTTTTTTTTTAATTTGAACAAATCTTACATGACCTGGTTTTGATTAAAAGTTTTGTTGCATTTTTTTAATTCTCGAGTCAAAGCAAATTGAAAGATAATTTAAATCCTTAATATTTCAATGTTAGCTTGCACAGAGAAACTGAGACAGCCAAGATTTAAGATGTTATTGCTTCAGTTTAAACAATGTAAAAGTGGTCATGGTGACCTGAACAGTATGTCATAGATTAAAGATGATAGAAAATGATGAGGATAGTGAAACTCACCTCTCCATCTCGTGGCCATGGTCTGCCGTTCTGGGGATACTTGCTCTGACTCTGTCGCTTCTTCTGACCCCCGTCTGCAAACTTACACAGCAGTGGCTCTGTGGGGGCTGAAGAAAGAAAGAGAAAGAGAGGAAGAGAAGTGGGGAAGAAAAACATCAGTCAGCTGTGTAGAGTGAGAATGTGTGAGTGGGGTTGCTAAAGGTCATTGTCAGTAGGCTGATGGAGAGGTGATGACCTCAGCAGTGATGACCATCAGGGGTTTGAACAAAAAGGAAATGTTACACCTTGGGTATCCACACAACCCTGAAGAGCCTGCTGAGGAGAGATGGAAAAGCAAGGCCCTTTTTGAAGTTTGATTCCCATCGTTTTTCTTCTCTCTTTTACTGTATTCAGTCCAGCTTGTGCAGCCCCCCCCCCCTTTCTGCTGAGATGCCTAGTCTTCACTCTTGGCATGTGTTCCCTCTAAACCTCCAACATCAAAACAAACTTGCTGGCACACCTTCAAAGCACAGAGTTTGATAATGTTGAAAAAATAAGCACTGTAATTGCAATAGTAAATAACCTACACATAATAATAGTCCCATGTTGTGACGGCCAACAGTGATATCTTCAAAATTGTTTGATTTCTACGCTTGTGTAAGTGTATATCTTGGGGCAAGACCTTTAAAGTCAAATATGGCCAGTTCACATCTCGAAATTTGAAAAGCGTTCAAAACAACAGTATTCCAGAAAAGGTCAAGCATGCATTTGTTTTCTTTCTCTCTATTCCTGTGTCCTTAATTCACACACATTTAACAAACAGTGTAGGCTGTAAAAGACACTAATATGTGTTCCTGGAACACTTTAAGTGCCTCGGTGCTCTATTTTCTTTCTTTTCTTTTTTAGAACAAAGTCTTATAAGCCTTCGTTAAACTCATTTTGTTTCCCCAGCAACCAGAAAAACTCATTTTGAGCAAGCAAAACTTTCAGTAAGATATAATCTGGCAAAGAGTGCTGATAGATGCAGGAGAGCCTTTATGTGGTCTTTGTGCAGTCAACTCCAGTGACTAATCCAGCCTTGAGGCTAAACGTCGTTACGCTCACCTCTGCTAGTACCTCAGCCTGGCAGAGAAACAATTCACCATCAGTGCCTCAGTGAGAAACTGAAACAATCCAGAACTAGACTGTACAACAAAACTAATGTCTCTCCATTGGGACATTCTCAATATTTAATTTTTGATGATATGCAAATATGAAGCATGCCGTAACATGTATCAGGCAATGGTAACATTGCACAGAGAAGCACCTAGAGGTTCTCAGCACAACATTAAGAACTGTTCATCCATTTTTCATGAGATTTATCAAAATTGGTTTACTAATGAGGAGATATAATGAAGGGTGACAAGATTATCTGTATGGCTAACTCGTGTAGTTTTAAAGGACAATAGGGAACGGCACAGAAAAGAAGGGAAGAAAAGAAAAGCAAATAGAGATAAGAGGATATTAAATAAAATAATTGAAGGAGATGTTAGAGGACAGAAAATTAGAGGAAAAAAGAGAGGAAAGGAGGATAGAAGAAGGCAAATTAAGAGAAATAAAGAGGAGAAGGAAGAAGAGAAGATAAGCAAATAGAAAAAAGATATTAAAGAAATAAATAGAAAAGAAACAAGAAGAGAAGAAAAGAAAGGAGAAAAGAGAAGAAGAGAAAAGAAGGGAAGAGAAGAGAAGAAAAGAAAAGAGGAGAGGAGAGAAGAAAAAAGTAAGAAAAGAGAAGAAGAAAAGAGATTCTAAGAGAAGAGAATTGGGGATGTAGGTGCATTTGGCCAGGACTGTCAGATAAGAGTCTTCTAATCACATACTGCTGTGTGTGTGTGCGTGTGTGTGTGTGTGTGTGTGTGTGTGTGTGTGTGTGTGTGATGAGAGCAAGACAACCTCTCTCTTTCACCTGCTGGGAGTGCGTGGGTCTACACCTGCAGCCTTGTCATCACATTCATATTACCCTCACACACATTCACACATGGACTCGCACGGCCCTGTGCTGATAAGACCTGTGCACAAGCACTTCTGTTGTTAGAAGCGAGACAGCCAGAGAGGCAGAGCAGATCACAGCATTTACAGCATGCACAAAATGTTAGCACAAGCAACTCTCCCCCTCTCTCTCCTCGCCAAGTGCAAACAATGGGATAATGAGAGAGAGAGAGAGAGAGAGAGAGAGAGAAAGAGAGAGAGAGAGAGAAAGAGAGAGAGAGAGAGAGAGAGAGAGAGAGAGAGAGA
>JAQMYF010000001.1:18460507-18480493 GCA_030014195.1 Neosilurus mollespiculum
ACACGCACACACATAAAGGCAGTAAATTGGAAGTTGACAGAAATGGGAGGAGGTTGCAGGCAGGGAGTCTTTTAGAGAGAGAGAGAAAGAGAGACAGAGAGAGAGAGAGAGAGAGAGAGAGAGAGAGAGAGGAGAGGAGAAAAGATGAAGCTATCCATCATCCACCTGCCTCTGCCTCTGACACTGGACGTCACACTATACATTGCAAATTATACAACTACTGCCAGAGTCACAGCCTATGCTCTCTTTCTTGCTCCCCCCCCCCTCCACTGCCATATTCTTTCTTTTACTCTCTGTGAAAATAAACAGATACAAGCACACATTCTGAGATAAAAGCTGTACATACATCAATCTTCACCATGTGTTCTCCCGTACCTGTAGGAAAAGCTCCATGACAGAATGGAAAAAATTCCACACCAGAACTGGAAAACACATCATGGACTCATGGGACACATGGTCCTCTGTGTACGTGTTCATGTAATTGAGGGCAAGCCACTAGGTTTCAGAGAACTCTTACACTCATACCAAACCACTGACATTAATGCCTACCCATGAAAGCTGTATTAAACACTAGACTATGACTCAAGCTGGAATAAATCACCATGATCACACTCAGGCCAACGACCACGTCAGTGTAAATTTTCTGGACTGTTTTGTACATTTGTGGTCACAACCTATTGTATGTCTAATTCCTAACCTATGAAGGTGTGAGAAAGCTATATAGACCCAATCATATCAAACATAATCCCCCCTTTTTAAGCATCTGTATGAACAGCAGTCAGTATGTAACTGTTAATATGGAGCGAGTAAGTGAGTACAGTTCTACAGCCTCTCTCTATAGGGAACAGGGTCAAATGCATTGCCTGAGAAAGCCAGGACAAAGTGTGTGGCACTTTGCACAGTTGGGATTTGATCTCTAGACCTCTACAGTGTTTTACTGATACAGCATTGTTCAGTTGTAGTGCAGCAGCATTCAGCTGTCAGTCGTACCTGGCACTCCTGGAGGGGTTTTGAGGAACTTGCCGTTGAAATGCTGAATCACCACATCGCATTTCTCAGTGGACTCCATCCTGAGAGGCCAAGCAGTGTCAAAGTGGGGCAGAGAAAGAGAGAGATATTTAGAAGATTTGTGACAAATCTCAGAAATATAATTCTGTGTGAGTGAAAGTGACTCAGATTTAAAAGTGTCCTGTAAGAATTCAGATCATTTGATCACAAACTCATCTTGAATGATATACTACGGTATCACGAATGAAATGGACGAATGTTCTATGTGCGACTTTAGAAAATCTGAACAATACAGTTCATAGACCACCGAACCATTTTGTTAAATTCACATTCAGTTATATCACATCACTGTTGAAATATCAGTTTGGAGGTGCTGATTAATTTTCTTAAAACTGCAGGTTTAACAATAATACTGGCTTTAAGGCAGTTCTCAAGTTTATATGAAGGAATTCCTTCAAATGTTATTTTTTGATAGTAACAACTAACTCAAAGAGTCTTATGCTAGATACTGACATAAAACATGCACTTTTTTTTAACACAGAAAAGGGAATAATCATTGCTATGGTTAAATATTCTGTGAAGAGACTGACTGTTTATAGCAGCTATAACATAAGAGGTGACAGAGTATGGGATGAAATAAATGTACCTCACCATCAGTGATTATTTTTCTAGAACAAATAACACACAGAGTTATCCATACATTATTCCCTTCATTTGAAAAACTATTATTATTATTATTATTATTATTATTATTATTATTATTATTATTATTTACTCAAAATATTTTCTCATTTCTGATTAGAGGAAAGACAACTAATTCTTTTTTATTCATCTATGAGCCAAGTTATTGCATCACTGATGTCGGATAAGTTTAATGCATGCCACCATGCTGGTGAGTTAGTTATTGCATTATGCAACGAAGAACTGGGGTCTGACCTGTCAAAACTTCATTTATATCTTACTACTTACGTTGTTGTAAACCATATCTGAAAGTGAAAAAATAACCACCAAGACAGCAACACAAAGTTCCGCCACCCAAAACCGTTATCAGTGGGGTGTAGCTTTTCTATCTTATGTGGTATCCATGTTCCAGCTCAGCCCATCCTCTCAAAAGAACGCTAACAAAAAAAAAATGGCTGTCTGCTCACAACAAGCCAATAAACTTGTGTTTGGGTGAAAAACAGTCTCATTCCTGAAAATAAAAAATACTTCTTCACCGGCAAGTACTTTAATTCCATATTTTTTCCATATTTGGAAACTGCCTAGAATAAATCATAAATTGTATTATTGGGAAATAGCATGTGGCACTTCAGGCTGACTCACATCAGCTATGATGTGCTTTCATACGAACTTAAAAATACTTTGAATGAATAATTCAATAAAAATGAACAATTTTAGAATTTGGCTTTTGTACGGTAGAGAAAATTTCTTCACCCTTGGCTTGATAAAACCCTCTTGAACTGAATAATTCTCTATATCATACTTTGCCTTATTCACTGATAACCTATCCACACTGCAAGTGCAATAAGTTAATGCTTGAACCAAAATAGTGGACAGAAAGTCTCGGTTTGCCATGGTTACTGATTCTGAAATCCTCAAAATGCAACAAAATGCCATTTCTGCTGCGCAATATGGCCTTCATGTTCCTTAATGTAAAAACATTTTTTTTAAACTTTCAATGAGTATCAAAATAGGCCAAATGTATGTATTTATGTAAAGCAAAATCATGTCCCTATTTCACATTTACTCATTAACACCAACAATTGTAAACAAGTATTATCTGAATTCACAATGACCCCTTCTGCCTGATGCAAGAAGGGACAGGATTATGCAGAAATTGTCTCTCCGTTGAGCACTCCATAGTTATTGGGTTTGGCTAATGCAGTACATCATACTTTTAATATAAGGTATGATTATAGATTTGCAAGGCTGAACACCATATTTCTTAATTTATCTTAACTAATATATCCAAAACCCTTAATAAAACAAACAAACAAACGAAAAAAAAAAAACCATACAGCATACATTTCTGAATGTAATCTGACTATTAAAATATGAAGCTTGTTTCCAATTTTCATTTATATATTGAAGCCATTGTAATGAAATTTGTAAAATTTTATCCTTGATCTCACCCACAATTTCTAAATGCTGTGTTAAATAAAATACAGAGCTGAAGAGAAGAACCATTTTGTATCATATTATTACCACTTTTCAGGATTTATAGTGTTTTTGTTGTTGATGTTCCTTTAACATTTACGAAATACTTAAATAAACCTTTTGTTTTCTTAATTAAAGCTGCGGTTAAAGACATTTAGGTTGGCATTGTTTATACAGTTCACATAATTTATACTTGTAATGGAGTTATTAAGATTCAGATTAAATCAATTTCATTCATTCATAATAAGTTCATAATGGTAGTACTTGATGATAATAATTACTTAATGAGAGTAGTTAATTATAAACTTCATAGCTGTGTTGTTCTAAAAAATCTTTGCTCACAGAGGCTCTCTGGATTGAGATTAAAACCATAGGTATAGAATGCTATAATGCTAGCAATATGAGACACAGGACACAGATCATGATTTAATCTAATGGGGCTAGGGGGGTGGGGTGGGGTTATAAAAATAGCCACAGGGTGAATTTGGAAAAGTGATGCTGATTTTTAAAGGGATATTTCAATGTCACAGGCAGATAGACACATGGAGAGAGAGAGAGAGAGAGAGAGGGAGAGGGAGGGAGAGAGAGAGAGAGAGAGAGAGAGAGAGAGAGAGAGAGCATGCTGGGGTTATTTAATGTTTGTCTCCTGCATTTAGCCCTGCTCTTTAGTGTGTTTGCACTCTTCTGTGAGGCCCCATTCAGCTCTGTTCACCCAATCATGGCTGAATGACTAATTGGTTGGCTGGTGCACAAACACACACACACACACACACACACACTCACACAATGAGCGAGTGGTGGAGCGTGAGTCTCTGTTGGGATCTCTTACACAGCCAATGACCCTGAACACCAGCCAACACATCCCACACGTGCCACAGGGAAGAGAGTGAGTGAGCGAAGGAGTAAAGAAAGAAAGAAAGAGAGAAAGAATGAAAGAGAGAAAGAAAGAAAGAAAGACAGATAGACACTTGCTTCATTCAGTAGTTAGGTTAATGACACACACACATGAGTTATTGTGTGTATGTGTCCATAGATACCTGGCAAAGCCAACTCCCCGGCTAACTCCACTGGCATCCCGTAGTATCCTTGTGGAGATGACATGGCCGAAGGGCTTGAGCATGTTCTCCAGCTCCTGCTCATCCATGGACACAGGCAGGTTGGAGATGTACAGGTTAGTGGGATCCTGCTCTTGTTGCTGTGAACACACACACACACACACACACACACACAAAACATAAATTAAATAATCCAGCAGGACTTTGTACAGCACGTCCATTAGTAATGCAAATATGCCATTCATTTCTGTACAGAGCAGCCTTACTGACTGTTAGGTTGCATTACGTTTTTACACAATAATTTTAGTTAAAAACATATGAATCTTTTTAGCGCCCCTTTTCAAAAACACATTCCCTGGCAGCTTTGCTGTCCTCATGCATGTTGCTGGATTTATGTGCAAACGTCCAGAATTTTTAGGCCTGTCTCTATTCAGCGTAATTGTCCCTCTGCTCTTTGGCTGAGCTCTGAGGTAATTACTGAATGGAGGGGTGAGTTGTTGAAAGTGAATGGTGTGTGGAAATAAGGAACAGGAAGAGATGCAGGAATTGTGTGCCATTCTACATACACCAACCTTCAGTATTTTTACTGCTCTAGTGAGAATCTCTCCCAAGGAAAACATGAGACCTGGTTAATGGAGGACTAGCAGGAGAAAAGGAGTCAAGAGTTTAAAAAGCATGTGTGCATGTGTATGTGTGTGTGTGTGTGTGTGTGTGTGTGTGTGAGAGAGAGAGAGAGAGAGAGAGAGAGAGAGAGAGAGAGACCCTTTTCATGTGAAAGATGGTAATGTACAGGTACAAGCAACAGAGGATGGATAAAAAAATTTCATACCCACTCACTCTTCCATAACAGCAAAGTAACGAGTGTTGTGTATTCCCACCTGAGTGTCACTGACAGGATGCTACAGAGTGCAAACCTCTATGAGAAGTATAAACCTGTTAGACTGGATATGGTGTATAATTCAAGTCCATATTGTCGTGAAAAGCCCAAACTGAGACACTGAGATTTCTTTCCTTGTTGTTTTTAATTTGTCACCAGTCAATTTACTGTGGGGAAATATGAGTATTTGGATTATATAGCTGTCAGTAGTCCCATTGCAGTATCACTGCATCATCACTTACTTCACTGAAAGCAATGCCATGACCGGTCACAACACGTTAATGTGATGGTTTCAATTCCCACTAGAGTTGTGGCAAACGATAATCTTTAATGTGGTGAGGTTGACTGGGATAGATTAATCTTTTTGATGCCATTTCAACACGACACCATTACAGCATAATTGCACTAAATAAACTATTTTGAGTATAAATGGAGCAAGAGTGAATACATCCAAAAATGGAGCTTTATTTCACCTGTACCAGATTCTACACCTAATCTTAAAATGGATTTTTCCACCACTAATGGTGTTCTCAGCTCTCAGTTCTCAGCCAGAATAAAATGCCAGGAAAAAATAATTATTTCAGCAAACTCAAGCCCAGCTATCAGGGAATGCTGTTAGTACATCTGGCACATGATTGACCACAACATTCAACATAAACAGTTTAGTAAAACATACGGAAATGTTAGCATTATTGTTCCTCGAACTAAAAGTGTTGTAGAAATGCCTACACATGTTAAATAAACACCTTTCCCAAACACAAAGAAAACTGGACGAACTGAAAAAATTCCTAGAAGCATTTACATGATCACATTTAAAATAAAGGTATGCATATATAAAGTTGATCTAGTAGGTTGTTTTTTTTTATTATTTTTGAAAATATTAGCAAAGTTGAATACTGCAGCAGTAAACCCATGGTCTAAGATTAAAAAAAAGACAACAATTACAGCGCAATAAACATATTATCAAAATAGATTGCTGATGTTACAGCCTCTCGTATCTTCTTTTGGCAGCTACACACTTAAAATACACAGAAAAATACACAGTGTTTTCTTGTGCCTCACTGTTGTCATGTTAAAGTTTTAGACTGTTCAGATATGTTTACCTAGTGGCAGCATGGTGGCGTAGTGTTTAGCATGTCCGCCTCACAGCACGAATGTCCTATGTTTGAGTCAAGGGCTTGGTGAGGGCATTTCTGTGTGGATTTTTGCGGAAATGTTTGTGTGGATTTTCTCTGGGTACTTGGGTTTTCTCCCACAGTCCAAAGACATTCACACTGGGTTAATTGGCTATCCCAAAATTAGCCTTAGGTGTAAGTGGGTATGAGAATGGTTGTGCGTGTTGTCCTGTGATGGCTTGGTAAGCTGTTCAGGGTGTACCCCGCCGTTGCCCAGAGTCAGCTGAGATAGGCTCCTGTCTCCCCACAACCCTTGTAGGATTGAGCAGTTTAGCAAATGGATGGATAAAATAATATTTTCAACTAGAGATAAACACTGTAAAATCGCCCACTATTAAAATACCTATTAGGTTCAGCATTAGTGAACACACATGTCTGATTACATCATGGTTCAGTTAAACCAGTGGAAAAATATGGGATTTTTTCTAAAAAAAGAGGTTGTCTGTCCAAACCAGCAGTGGTACTAGCATAATGTCATTGGAAAAGGGGGCTGAGAGAGAGAGAGAGAGGGGGGGGGAGAGAGAGAGAGAGAGAGATGTATAAGTGTATGACACAAAGAGACAGTTCTGTCCATCCTTTCGAAGCCTAGACCTGAAAATGTGTGACAGTGGGCCTTGACACAAAGGGGAAGGTGACAAATCATGAAATGGGCTTGTGAGATGAGGTGTGCAGGTGTAAAAAAAGACTCAGAGAGGGAGCAGCATATATGGGAAAGGAGAGAAACCTGGCAGGAGAGTGAGAAAAATATGAAGTTAGAGGGCAAGCAAGAGAAATGGAGAGCTGAAGTGAAGCAGAGAGTGAGAGAGAGGATGCTAGGGGTTAGTGAGAAGGATAGCTTCCAACTGTGAGTTAAGAGCACTATTTGACTGCTGTATCTGCACTGTAAGCTGGTAAAGATTCAAATGCAGACCAACCCTGCAGGCAACAATTACTTCTTCTTTTTTTTTTTAATGGCTGGGATTAAAAGAGCAATAGTGCTGCTTTTTTGCCATGCAAAATGGCATAGTATTCTTCAGGCCAAATGCACCCTCCACCCACTCTCTCTCTATCTTTCATACACTGACATAAAGCACATCCTTAATAATGATATTAGAACCAGAGCTTTCTCTGAAAAAAAAAAAAAAGGTCTCATATAATTCTGTCTACTCAAATCTGAGGCTTGGTGAAGAGTGTCAGGTTGGAGGATAGCGGCAGTTATGAGGAATGGAAACACTTTTTGAATGTCAATATCAAGAAAAGTAAAGAATTTCCTAAAGAACCGACACTGGCAAAAGAATGAATGATTCATAAATTTGAAATGAAAAACACCACCTTCTCCTGGAGGACCTGTGAACGAGATTCAAAAAACGGTTTGAGTTATGCCAGGCTCTGGAAAGAAAAAACAAAAAAAACAAAACCCAAAACGATAGGAATCCAGAATACTCCAGCATGAACATGCTTTGGCTTATGTTATCTTATGTTTCTGTTCTGAAAGTGCAAGTGAAGTAAAATGTGTGTAGGTTCAGATCATAGCCTGGAGACAGTCTGTTTCTGTTTCTCCTGCACTCTGAGCTTTGGCTCTTATGTGCTTCACACAGATGTATAAACTGCAACTGCAATCTCAGGATGAAAGAGAATGGGTTTCTTAACTCACCCAATTCTGAAATGCTGCCCATGGCATGAATAGGCTTAACCCTTTCAGCTGTGGCAAGGACTCAAAAGTAATCATGTTTATAAATGCTTTGTATGTGGGTGTATATGTGTGTGTGTGTCTACAAGATGTTCTGAAAGACCTGTATTATTTCCCATGTTTTATACACATGCATTATGTAAGAACGGTGTGTGTTTGTGTGTGTGTGTGTGTGTGTGTGTGTGTGTGTGTCTGTCAAGTATCAAGCCTTGAGAATGGACTTGTGAGTTGACACATAGCACCCCCCAAACACACACTCACACTACAAAGGGCAACAGATCAAACATCTTGTCCAGTGGATCTGACATGTAGCGCACATGGGACTGATCAGAACTATCCATCAAGCACACACACACACACACACACACACACACACACACGCACACACACACACACCTAAGGTCTAATGCTCTTACAATGTCTACATGTATAAAACAGGGTAAAACCCATTTCACAATATAAATAATGATTTTTATAAGAGATTTACCCTTAGGTAGGGTGGTACAGTGGCATAATGGTTGGCACCTCTGCCTCACAGCAAGAAGGTCGGGTGTTTCTGTGTGGAGTTTGCATGTCCTCTTTGTGCTTTTCACACTCCAAAGACATTCACATCCGACTAATGTGTGTGTGTTGGCCTTGCAATGGTTTGGCAAACTTTGCCTTTGCTTTTGCCCAGAGTCGGCTGAGATAGGCTCCAGCCTCGCCACAAATCTAGAAGGATTAAGCGGTCCGGAAAATTAATAAATGAATTAATTTTCCTTTAGCAATTAATACAGTGGTGTAGCAAGAAACTAAAAAAAAAAAATAGATTTGATAATAGCGAAGCTCCTTAGTGGAGCCCCATAGGCAAGGAACATGACTTGGATGGTTATCCTGTGTTCATGACACCATAAGAAACCCAATAAGGCTGCCACATCACCAATAAAAAATAGATTTATTATTAATAATGAAACTGAAACCCAAAAAAATAGAGGCTCATACTCTACCACTCAGACTCGCTCAGAATAAAAACACACAATCTAACTCAGGAGGGCAGACAAACTTTCGCCAAGCAAAACAACACAAAACATTAACGGGACCACAGAACATGGACTCATGGATTCAAATGAACGCAGAAATCAGCTAGTGAACGTTGGTGAAAAGAAAACCCAGTGTTAACCTTTGATTTTTTTTTACTTCAGACCGTAGGTGGAAAACACAGAGGACACTTCTTTATTTATTTCCTCAAGACCTAAAGTCAGCTCTTAAAGGAGCCCTGCTTTTAGGCAGTGCCTAAATCTATATATTAGACTTACTATCTAAGTAGCCATGCCTACGCATCCTGCTAGTTGTACAAACATAAAGGGAAAGTGGGCTAATATTTCAAAATTACATCAAATTTTAGAAAAGGTATACTGCCCTTGCCTTTCTCACTGTCTGTGTGCGTTTGAGGAGATTTCAGTAAGCATCTGCGAATGTCATAAGAGCATCCACGTCAGCTGGACCTCCCTCTGCCCTGACCAGCCTGCCTGCTCTCATTTTAATCTTCATTAATCACTCACGACTCTCCCTATCACTGCTTCCTCTAGTAAACAGGTCTACTTACAGTGATAGAACATGTCCTTGAAGCAAACTTTACCACCACAAATAAATGCACTCACTATCCAAGTAATCCTGCTTATATAAATTATGAATCTGTAATGACAGTGTTATAAATACTTAATAATCCATAAACCATTGGCTCATCAGAGAATTTGCAGCAGATGTGAGATCAAGGTCAAAATGCTGGCAGCAGGATGGCATGCTGCATCAGTGCCGTCTGAGTGTTGCAAAAACTGACACCACTTCACATAAGCAGAGTTTAGAAATGGGTGGGAAATGGAAATGATAATTTTTCTTCATTACGCACAAAATCTGATAAACTTCTCCAGCTAACTGAAATTCCAATCAATTTTGGGTAAGACTAGGTTTGTTAACAAAAAGTTAAGAGCACGTGTGTCAAGAAGTGACATCTGCCCAGTCTGTCCAAGCATGTATATCAACTCCGGAGCCATTCCTGGCGATAGCAGTATTGTCCAAGTACATGTTTCACAGTGCCTAGTTTCCCTGAGGATAGAGAAAACCTCACCACGCCTAGCTATCTCCCACACTATTCCATTCATCCTGCCTGGGTTACAACCGTCACTAACAACACACACAAGAAGCCCATGCTGAGCCCATTAGCCTGGGAGGGACTGCATGCTCTAGTTGGAGCGCTGCCTGGGGAGGCCAATGCAGAGGATTTGGAACGAAACCTAGAGAGCCATACAAACATTACAGACACAATCAGGGGGAAAAAAGAGCTGATACAACCTATTAACTCCCATTATGGAAGAGTGTGAACATTTCCTGCCCTGACTGGGTGGTGTGCAGAGGAATCTCATTAAATGAGGCAGGATTTTGTACCACTCAGATTCGGATTTTCCAAGGTTTAAAAGCATGATCCTGTTTTACGAGTTTGGATATTTGTGTAATTAATGAGGTGTAATGGAAGAGAAAATATAAGGCTGATCTTGGATTCTATGTGGGTGTAGCAATTGCTGTTTAGATAGCAGGGTTACATTTCTGCATGACAAGCGGACTCTCATAATTCAATTTAAGATCATTTGCTAAAAATATAAGATGACACTAAACAAAAACCAACTCTTTTATCTACGTGGAAAAAAAAAAGTTAGACATTTGAAACTCCCGATTTAATGGTCTAAATAATGTCATGATCCTAATCCTGTTAAATCAGTGCTCAAATTGTTCTGTGCTGCTATCAGGATTCTCTGGACAAAAGCTTGAGGCTAATCACTCCAATCTTTATCTCACTCTCAATATGCAGTGAATGTAAATGATAGATCTGGCTTTTGATTGCTTGCTTTTGAATGATGACTCTGTTGCAGCACTCAGTCTCACATTACCGCATCCTTTGTCCTGTTTTTACAGCCACCAGGATACCAGGCAACAGCAGCACTGCCTTCACTGCAAGCGCCACATGGGAAACTGATGCATGATCTCACCAGATTAGTACCTATACAACTTGTAACTTAACCTTTAGTCTAGTAAACCCTTTTACCGTGGTAAAAGTGGTAGGGGTGGGCTTTTTTTGTTAATATTTTGCTATATACACTATCTGTTAATTATATTTAAATCCCTCAGAGTGGATAAATGTTCACATTGTAAAATGGAGGCAAAATATGTACTTACAAGATACACGGTTGCATTTCCACTCAATATGATGTTTATCATGTTTAGGTTGAAATGGCATGGCAGAAATTTCTGATGGTTTCTGCCATTTCTGATGCTTATTTTCATTTGTATATTACGGTGCTCTACTCTGCAGCATGAGCAGGTTTGAACTGACTCATTTGAATAATAAATCTACCAATGTGCTATGAATTTGGCTTTTGTTTGCCGCTGAACCACTTTCTGTGCCTTGAATTGAACATTCCTGTTGGATTAATTCCAGGGTGTGTTAATATCAAAGTTATATCCATATCTGAAATTTACACACCTGAGGCAAGTGTAAGTTCTCCTGGAACTGTATATACATAGCTCACTAATTGTTTTGTATAGGTATGTCATGCTCAGTCTGTTTCTATGTGGATGCCACTGTCAGTAAATATACTTATTCGTGTGTCTTATTCAGAGGCTGCTACAAAGAATTTGTGAAAATAAATTGGTGAAACCAATGCTGGAAGACACATGGGAGGGACAAATAAATGTAATAAATTTGCAGAACTCCACTGTCACTGTGTGTGCTGTAACACTTCTGATCTACATATAGGTCCGTGTCCACTGCACAAGGTGTTGGCACCAGTGAGTGTAAAACTGCATTTCAATGGGTCAGCAGTCCAGTACAAGATTCCAGTGGTTAACTTATAGATTTTGGAAAGAGCTCAAATGCCAATTGGAGCTCACGCAATAGCAAGATAAGAGCACTGTTCGCTTCTGATTTTTTACTCATACCTATTGAACACATACTGGTAGTAGTAGATTACTAAAACAGAAAAAAATTATAACTTCCTAAATGAATGTTTACAGCACAAGACAATTTTTTATATAAAAAGAAGATAAATATAGACTTTTTTGATATAATATTAACATACAGTAGTGTCTGATGTTAAAAACATACCAAAAAATAAATCAATAAATAATGAAATATCTATTTAATCAGTAACGTCACTGCTGAAAAAGAATCATACAAGAACTTCCTCTATGTTAAACAAAACAATGATACTGCAAGCTGGAATGATTCAACAGTCCTTTTGTGTCACTGTCGTGGCTGTTCCTGTTGTCTTTCTTCATGACAACTGCCTTGAGTTGTTATACAATGAACTATAATTAAACAAAAGTTATCTTAGATTCTATTTGGACCAGTTTTTTTTTTTTTTTTGAACCAGTGTTTGTTTTTACATGCATTGATTATTAATAGTGATGACACACAATCTTCGAAGTTCCATGAAACAGAGAGAAAACCATCCAGAACCAGAACATAGACAAGTGTTCATTCATTCATTCATTTTCTAAGCCGATTAATCCTAATTAGGGGCGCGGGGAGGCTGGCGCCCATCTCAGCTGACTCTGGGCAAAGACGGGATACACCCTGAACAGCTCGCCAGGCCATCGCAGGGCCAACACACACACACCACCATTCACACTCACTCCCACAACTAGGGGCAATTTGGAACTGCTAGTCAGACTACTGTGAATGTTTGTGGACTGTGGGAGGAAACCAGAGTACCCAGAGGAAACCCACGCAAGCACGGGGAGAACATGCAAACTCCACACAGAAACACCCAAACGGAATGGAACCAAGACCTTCTTGCTGTGAGGCAAATGTGCTAACCACTGCACCATCGTACCACCCACAGACAATTATATTTTTTTTAATTGTTTTTGTTGCTGTAATTACTTCTCTACCTTTTCTCCCATATGGAATGAGGTAAAGTGCATTAGCTGTGGCTTTGAAATCCAAGTATGACCTCCATCTTCTTATCAGTCAAAGTGACCCAATGTGGCTGAGTAAGAGTGTCTGTCTCTGTTCACTGGTTAAAGGGCCAGTAAAAGATCGAGCTTCACTGAAGCTATTGATTCCTTGTAAAGTGACAACTGCAACTTTAATTAGAGCTGCCATCAACAGCTGTTCTTTCCTTCAGACTTAATCACCAAGCCTGTGTCCTGTGTCTGTTTTATACACAGAAAAAGAGAAGAGTTAATATTGCTTGTGAACTGACAGGTGTGTTATATACAGTAAAAAGATGAAGATATGGATTTTTAGTGCAGCTGTCTAGTGGCCTAGAGAATGCATTGTGTGTCCTTTACGATAATATAAGCCCACTTTATCCTATTGCTTTAACTGCTGTCAGGAAGTGTATTCATGGCTACTTTAGTAGATTGTTTTTGGTTAATAAAAAAATAACAGCTTTTTGCTCCATTATTATTTTTGCTGCACTGTATAAATATCAAAGGGCAGGTCTATTGGGAAATCAGATATATTGTGAAAATATTTTATTGACACTGTAAAAGTAACAGACCAGTGTGAGTGTGTGTGTGTGTGTGTGTGTGTGTGTGTGTGTGTGCGCGTGGGGGGGGGGGGGGGGTGCAGGTGAGCTGTCACTGCAAGTAAGAAATTAAGGGTGCTGACATTTCTGTAGCTTCATTGCAAACTCAGCTGAATCCAAAAATGGAAAAGACAATTTTCTTCTTCTTCTTCTTCTTTTTTTTTAAACATGATTGTCTTAGAGACTATATATATGTCAGAGCTCTCTTCTGTCTCTACTTGCTTCCTGAGCTCTCCCCATAGCGTTCTCGCCAAATGGTCACCATAAAGATTAGCAGCCCATGAACCACAAAACATGTGCATGACTGCAAGCTCAATCACACATTCTCCCAGGCTCTCTTCTGCCTCTCTCTCGTTCTACTCTGACACACAAAACCCTGACTGTGTGGCACTACTCTGTATGGCACCCATCCATCACTATCATTTTCCCGCCATGTTTGTTGGGAACCAGATTAATTTATGATGCATTACCTAGAGGGAGAACTGGGCTCAGTGTATTTGTGTGTGTGTGTGTGTGTGTGTGTGTGTGTGTGTGTCCGTACGTTTTTAAGTCTTCGTAGGGGAACAAAGGTTTAGCAGTATATCCGAATATTTACTGAAAGTTGAGGTAAATATTAAGCAATATATGCAGCAACATATTTCTCGTGCAGTTATTTACAGTATATTTTATTTTTCATTTTATTTTGATATACTGTATTAATCCCGCAAGGGAAATTATTGCCTCTGCATTTAACCCATCCAAAGTAAGCTCACATACACATAAACAGTGAGCACACACATGTAAACAGTGAGCTGCCATACACATTGGGGGCTCCTGGTGAGCAGTGTGAGGTTAGGTGCCTTGCTCAAGGGCACTTCAGCCATGAATGTGGAGGAAGGTGCAGCTCACTCCCCCACAATCACATGTTTTTTCTGCTGGTTCGGGAATCAAACCAGCAACCTTTCGATCAAAAAGTTGCTTCTCTAACCATTAGGCCTTGGCTGCCCCTTATAGGCAGTTTGTTGATGTAAAATAAAAGTAAAATAATGTTTAAAATCAAACTCTATATTTTAAATCAGCAGATTGAATACATATTAACTACAGATTCTGAATACAAACACAGATGATTCAAGAAAATTTACTTCATTACAGGTTTTTAAAAAAAAGTTATTTATTCTATCAAAATGCTAAAAAGCTTACCAGTTAATATTTACTGTCGCAGTTAATAGGAGATGAGGAACCTTCAAGATTTTTTAAGCTAATAAATATAACTATATTGGATGTTAGGTTTTGTAAAAAAAAAAAAAAAAAAAAAGTACTTTCCAAGACCATTGTTTGCAATCATTAAAGTTTTCTTACACAAAAGCAAGATTGATGTCATCTGCAAATACAAGAAAATTTGTGACCGATATAGCAGAGGCAAAATAATTAAATCTTGTGGCACATAAAATGTGACGGCAATAATATTCCACATGGTGAAAAATACCAAATAATGGCACATTATATGGTACATACACCAGCAGACTCAGAGGGCATTAAAAAATTCTATCGGGCATGCAAATAAAAGTGCAAATATTAGGTTAAAAGCTTTAGTATGAGGCATTTCTCTTTGCAGACAGGACAGTTAAAATGATCATAAAGAATTTTAGGGGAAGGAAAGAAAATTAGGTGATAGTCAATAAAAAAATAAAACCTGAATCTCCTGAATTGTACTGTTAATTCTACTGACATATTACAACCTTCAGTAAGACACCTGGCTTCAAAATTTTTTTTTAAATTTAATAGTTTCCAGTGAAAAGTCTGATAAAAACTGACCTCATCCACAGCTACAGAGCTGTTCAAGGTAGTAATCATGTCCAACATCTGTTTGTTCATTATGCTGGTAAAATTAGGATGGAAAAAAAATCTGGAGGGTATACAGAGATGTAGTTAATTTTGTAATAAAGTAAAGGCAAAATATTGCTGGCCAGTGGACGTGTAAAAGTAAAAATTCCATCCCTAAAACAAGAAAGGAAAAGCACTTGGGATTATTTAAATTCGTTGCTTAAATATCTTACCCTGGCTACATCAATGTTGTATTGGATTGTACTGAGATGTAGAAGTATTAAATGTGTTCCATGTGTCGCTGTAAAGAAAAGCAGCGGGGAAAGGAAGCAGAACCTCATAAAGGTTTTTCTTTTTGAAATCCTTCAGAGACTTACTTAAAGGAAAAGAAAATTTATGGTTTAGCATGTCACTATTTCAGCTTCCCAATCCAGAAAACCACATAACTTCCCACACTATACAATTAATAGTGTAGTGATATCACAACCTTTGAAAAAGCCAACTGTGTTGGGTCATCTGGTCAAAGTATCTCATTCATTCATTCATTCATTCATTCATTCATCTGCTGAACCCCTTCATCCTATTAGGGTTGCGGGTTGGCTATCTCAGCAGATTCTGGGCAAAGGCAGGTTAAACTCTGAACAGCTTGCCAGACCATCACAGGGCCAACACCCACCCACCCATCCATCCACACACATACATGCACACATTCACACATACACTCACAGCTAGGGGCAACTTGTCTAATGTGTCTAATGTGCATGCCTTTGGACCGTGGGATAAAACCAGAGTAGCCCGTGGAAACCTACACAAACATGGGGAGAACGTGCAAACTCCACACACAGATGCCCAAACCAAGCCCGGAACTCAAACCCAGCAACTTATTGCTGTAAGGCAGATAAGCTAACCACTATGCCACAGTGGAGCCCAGCAAACTATCTCTATTATGTAATTCAGCGGATAGCTAATATTCCAGTTAAATACTGGAAAGAAACGTGATTTACCATTAACATTAAGGCATCTTCAGGATGCTCTACACAATTTTACATTTAAACTAGCCTGCAAAACTCCATTAAGATCTTACCTCAGAACCTAAGCATTGTGCCCACAAGTTACACATGCCTACCACGAGTGATTAGATACACTCTTTTGGTCACAAATCTGTGAAGGGCAAAATCTTTCAGTTGGTCCAGATTTCCATCCTAATTGAACAGAGCCACGCACAGATGTGTTCCACATATATTCACAATGGATCAGCTGATAATGGGCCATATTGACATTACAGCTAGGCCTGTGAAGTATTTCTTCTGATGTTTTGATTGGCTGAAATTATAGCGACCTTGCTTAATGTTAGTCGCCATGAAATCCGTCAGACACCCAGTTATCTTGAGGCTCTAGGTGGCCCAACTCAGTTTAATCAAATCTGAAAAATATTTGGTTTCCTGGTTTAAGAAGCTAAAAAAGTGATCTTTCCCAAAGTGTGTGCTAAAGTGTGTATTTTCTTTCCCTGTAATGGTTTATATTCTTAAAATACTGGGGAAAATGAAGGTAGGAATGTTTCATAAACTTGATTTAAGTCAAGGCTCCTGAAAGCTTAATAATGAGCTGCATTTTCTCTTATTAAACTCTGCGCCTGAAAGTGCTTGTCATCTCTTCTTGCTTATGTGCATTATGTGTAAAAAAAAATAAAAAAATAAAAAAAATTCAAGGAATATATCAGCAACATCAGAACACAGCAAACTAGTCCTGAACATAAGGTCCTGAAGCCTGCAATCAGATGCATCAATGAGATGTCGAGGTGTAGGTTCTCTGAGAACAAGCAGGAGGACATAATTATAATAAACTAATAAGTTTTCAAGTTAATCAGAACTGAAACAAAGTTTGCATTTGTGATTAATTTTGTAAAGTGGCAGAACTATTATTCTGGAAAAGGATAACATTATTGTTTTTTTTTTTTTGTTTGTTTTTTTTTTGGTGGCTACTTTGCACCATTATATTTTTCACATGAAAAGGATCGCATGAAAGTAAGAATCAGGCTTAACAACAAAATCATACCTTTGTGAAAAGTAAGAGTTTGTACCTGTAAGAATAGATCCCTACCTCTGACTCTTCTTTCAACAGTATTAATGTGCAGTATTTAATCCAGACACATGATACACTGAGAATGTAGCAATAAGAAAAAATAGCACTTTGGTAAAGATACAGAGTGCCCTGTATGATCTTATTTTCTGTGGGAACTGGAGATATTTGAATAGAGTGTAGAAAATGTGATGCTCATTGCTCACAGCTTGATGTAATTAAACATGATTTACAAAGTGTGCTTAATTACTATAAGGAGGCCAACAGAAATGATTAGAGAATCGATCGAATGATGTCTTCTTTAGTCATATGTGAAAACATTGATCAGAAATAGACATTAGATGCTCGGACAATGGTAGATAAAGTAATTCAAGAGTTTGGTCTCATTGGAAATAAACAGTGTTGCAGGTAATAGCCATGTTAACTGTAGATATGCTATACTCACTATAATTCTTATGTAGCTGAGAAAGTACATATTTTCCTTTTGAGGTTCACAGATTCTGAAAATAATGAATAAGATTCGGAAAAGCTCCTATTTACCACTTCTGATCCTGTACTAAGGTCCAAGATAAATTTCAAAATTCATTTCAATGTATTTAAACCTTACAAATGGTTTACTTAATATAGGAATCATACGCAATATAAAGCATATAAAATTTGAATTCATCCACTAATTTAATCAGAAGAAAACATTATCTAGTCAAAGGAAGTCACACACACTAATATCATGTTTCAGGCAGTGTAAATAAAACCATCTACATATGTTTGTGCATTTTTGTGGAGTTAATATTATGAATGTTGAAGAAAAAAGGCTTGTTTTCAAGAAAAAAGAAATGTTGGAGAAAAAAAAAAGGTTTTTGTTTTCTTTCTTTTTTTAAGTGTGCTGTCATAACTTTTGTCCTTAGTCAGATAAAGGTCTGCATCACTGTTAAAAAAAGTTTTATGAACTCTTTTTTATTACAACATTTAAGGCTCTGTAGTTGTTGACTATTAAAAAAAAACTTTGTGAATTTCAATCACTATGGTAAATAAGGAGATTCATATTGTCTTGATTCTATGCACTATGCATCAGATACTGTGCATCCACACTCTATTCAACATCAGAATTGTTGCCAGTTGTAAAGCCCTACATCTAAAGTACACGGATATTGGGCACAGTAAATGCACTTGTACTCAGCATTTATGTGTATTCATGTAAGGGTGTAAAAGAGATGTAAAGAGAGCATGGTTAGGTGCTTAAGAGTGTGTATGGCTTTTTAAGAGAGACAGAGACAGAGAAAATGATGCAGTAAGTCCAGGGTAATCCATCACAGAGTGGTGGCGGCGGCCCATCCTGAGCAGTACTGTCTGTCAAGAATATGGCAGTGAATTAGGGCTACAAAGAGACACGAGCTGCTGCAAGAGCTGGAATCAATCACAGAATGACAACACACAAATGTCCAAAACAACAAACATGAGAAAGATGGCATGAGAAATAATAATAAAAAAAGAATCCTGCCTAAACTGCCTTCCTAGGGACTCTGCCTTTCATTGCTTATGTTCTTATTTACAGCTTAGTCCACCACAAGCTTTCGAGTATAAAACGGTAATTTCATGACAACAGTATGACAAAATGAGGTAGAGTTGTTTTATGCTTAATTACAGCCAACAATTGGTTTCTGTGAGTGTGTGTACAGCTGTATGGGACCGAATACTGAACCATATTCACAGATGGATTAAACCGCTTCTCGGCAAAAGAGAGAGAGAGAGAGAGAGTGAGAGAGAGAGAGAGAGAGAGAAGAGAAGAGAAGAAATCACTGTGACAGTTCTGGGTGAGGAAATGCAGCAGGGAGAGACTTAAGCAAACGGAGCAGCCAGCATTTTAAAAATGACACCCAAGGAGGCCTTTTATTTGACACATTGCAGAGAGGCAGCAAGAGAAAAAAAAAACAAAGCGTGTTTCCAAGATCAAAAAGTGAAATAAATTTCTAAGGCAAAGCAAAAACATCTAAATGGATTACATTTGGAATTATGCAGCCCGCTGTACAAATACATACAAACCAATAGACAACTAAATGTATTATCACAAATTACACTTTGCCTGTGGGTGTTTGTGTGTGATCCCACTATGAGTACACTATTTGTAAATACTTTGGTAGCTCACATATCTCTGCTTGTCAAGTTATAAAATTATTGCTGGATAAAAACTGTAATAAAGCCGAGAGTTTCTTCGAGCAATTGCTTCTTATGAATCAACTCTCAGGAGACATATCTGTAGGTGTTGCTGGTTGACAATAAAATGAACAATCGAAGAGAATGTTCAAGCAGTAGATTCATATTTATGGCAATGTGCCGCCAGGGGAGTTTCCAGTGTTCTCGTGGCTTTTGCAGAGCTTGACTTTGATATCACGCAGTCTTAAGTTGCCTTCATTTATGCAGTGTTTAGTCTATTGAAACTGAACCCTGATGCCTGTTCCCTCTTTGTCACAGTTTGTTTATTCAGGTGAGAACATGACTAAAGCACTCAGGTACAGACAAAAATAACCGTTCTGGTACTGAGAGATGTGATCTCGCTCCTGTTTCAAATCTGGTCCACAGTCCACTCATAAATAATTTT
>JAQMYF010000001.1:18492821-18497821 GCA_030014195.1 Neosilurus mollespiculum
TATATATATATATAAACAATGCTTTTGACAAATATGTAGGAAGAGCTTTATTCTTTTGACTTTCATATCAGGTTGAGAAAGACACAACGGATTGGGAAACTGCTTGCCAAGTCTGTGAGCTGTTCCAGAAGAGGACAAGGCAGGAGCAGGGGGAAGACATGTCACTGAAGCACCTGACCAGGGGCACAGACTTGGGCTTGCTAGCTTGCTAAATGATTCATGCTGTCTAGGTAAGAGAGTAGAGGCTGTCTCTGTGTCTCCAGGTCTCTGCCAGTGTGTGCAGGTAGCCTTGTTATGTTAATGCCTGGGGAAGCTCTTTGAAGCCACACTCATCTTGAAGATGGCTGATGAGAGGCCCTTTTTATGGCTTTCCAGAGGGACTCATTAGCAGAGAGGAGGAGGGGGAGTGATGCCAAGAGAGATGCAATGATGGTATGAAGAGAGAATGAAGAGATGAGAGAAGGACAAGGAGAGCTTAGCAAGGCAAACTTGCAAGGCTTCCTCCCTCTGTATATGTGGACAGATTATTATCATGCAGGATATTGGCAGACATACAGGCCAAGTCAAAGATGTCTATTTCTTTATACACAGTGAGATGCTCCACTGACGCCAGTTCCGATATTGGAATGAAACATGATTCTACACAAGTGCTCCCAAAAACAGCAATGTTACAGAATACTCACAAGACCAAGCCCAGTAAATGCTGCCAATGCTCCACAGAGTTGCATGTATTTATATTTGACAAGGTCACTTGAGGTAATTTAAACTGTATGCTAAAACAAAGAAAGTTGGAGCCTCAATGCACTTTGTCTCTTTTTAATAAAGGTCAGCAAAGATATTTGTAAATAGGTAAGAAAAGTTAAGGGATGTGAAGAAGTAGCTCTATATCAAAAATGTGCCGGAAAGTGAGAAATAGAATGAGTAGAGACAGAGAGTGAGGTGATATCTGGGTGAATTTGCTTCAGAGTTGCTTTAATAACAAAGCCAGGCCAAAAGGAACACAGCCTCAGTCCCACACCATCTCTGCCTTCCTGTCTTCCAGGGGGCCTGGATTTTTCATTAAATAAATGCAATAACCAACGATCCTAGTGGATTATCACTGAAAAAGCATTTTTTTGTGATATGAGAGCTAGAATGAAAAATGGACCCCATTTTTAGTGGGGAAGGTGAGAGAGAGAGAGAGAGAGAGAGAGAGAGAGAGAGAGAGAGAGAGAGAGAGAGAGAGAGCAAAAACACACCCAACAACAGTAACTCTGTGAATGTATTTCAAGCAAATAGCATCTGAAGTCCTGTTGGGGTTGAAGTTAATAAGAGAAACTTAATAAGTGATGCTAGCAGTGGTGCAGTCAGTTGAGAAGAGTTCATAAAAAAAATGCCATAGAGCAGAGGGACACTTACATAAACATTGCGTTCTGGACTGGAGCAGTCTACTGATAGCAAAAAGAGCAATGCATCCCATGGTAACCAGAGAGGATGATTCAAATACCTTTGGGCCATGGACATGGTGTGTGTGTGTGTGTGTGTGTGTGTGTGTGTGTGGCCTGCACAGCTGTCTGAAGAATCTCAAACATCCTGTTAGCTTTACCTCAGTGGGTCTGGGTTAAAGAAAACTTGTAAAACATATCATTCATAATAGATGTTTAAATGCAACCTAAGCACATACGGTTATTGATATTGCACTGAGGGGAAAGCGAATGATGGTGCTGATTACTTACAGGCAAATATTTATATATACCCTTGAAGTACTTTCCCAGTATAATAATTAAAAAGGTTCAATTGCAACTACAGTACATATAGAAACATAATCTAGCTCTGGAGGGACATTCTACTGTGCACAGAGATCACCGCTTTTCTGTTCCATGTTCATTAACTAACTTTTTTATAGTCTCAAAGCTATGAAAACGGATTTGCAGTACAGGTGCTTGTGTGAATGTTTATGTATTTGTTGTATGTGCCAGTTCTTCAGTCAGATTGATGACTTTATCCATCAGGCAATGTTTAACACAAAGGTAAACTGTTGCCATGGTTATTTCTAAGTGGGAAGCAGAAGGATTGACCTCTTGGGAAAGAGATGACTCTTAGTTGCTCTGTAGCAAGTCAGTCAGAGAAAAAAAGAAGAAAGTCTTCATATTCTGTCATTTATTGTACCAGCCAGAACAGTAGATACAAATTGGACACCAGCTTTAATGCTTTTTTCTCATTAACCTCTTCCATAAAACAAGTTTGATATAAAAAATTATAATATATAAAGACAAATAGTGTCACAGATGTATATATATATATATGAACATACAGTATGTATTTCCAAAACCTTTTTTGTTGTAATCTCATTAAGACTACTTTGAAAAATCTAAGATTACGTAGTTACACATCAGTGCAGTAGGGTACATGACGAACATTCTAACTAATAACTAAGTGCTTAAATAAGTAGCAGGAGTCCGGCAACTTAGCTACAGCCTGGTAAGCTAGTGCAAGCCAAGGCTATCACCGTTTATATTGGCCCTTCTGGGGCTTAAATGTGCCTCCTCTGGTCTACCTAAAGGCTAGAAGCCTGGGGACTTTGGCCCGACAATTACCCATTGGCGAGATGAGACCAACTGGTGTTACATGAAAACAAGAGTACACTTTTTAGTTTGCTAAACCATGCTGCACATTGCTGGACTGCTCTATCACTGTGTGTGTTATGGACAGAATAACTGCTGAGCTATAGGCATGATAATAGAAATGCCACAGACTCTTAGGCTTCACATAGCCCTAGCTCGTCCTGGCACAATAGTGGGATAGCAGCTATTACGAGCTAATTAGCGCATTATTTTTTGTGTTATTAACAATTATTAGTTATTGTCAGTTCTTACAATGTAAGGTTTTTCCTTAATAAGTTTATTTTACTTGCTCTCTTAATGCACTGTCTCCACTCAAACTGTATATAACTCATACATCACTGCTATTAAGTGTATGTGTTCATTTCAGCACCTTATGTTGCACTACAAACTCCAGCAGGGTAAATTATTGTGTAAGTCCTAGCGGTGGCTCAGTGGTTGCCTCACAACCTTTAGGTGTTCCAGTTTACTTAAGGTGTTCTAGTTTCCTCCCACAGTCCAAAAACATGCACATTAAATCAACTGGCTACTCTAAATTGTCGATTGGTGTGAAGGTGAGTGTAAATGGTTGTTTGTGTCCGTGTTAGCCCTGCAATAGACTGCTGACCTGTTCAGTGTGTCCCCTGCCTTTCTCCTAAAGCTAGCTGAGTTTGGCTCCCGCTGGCTTCCCCCGATCCTGACGGATAAGTGATATAGATAATGGACAGAAGAAATCACCTGACATTCAGGGACATATAATAATTATTAGCATACTAAATAAAGAAAATAACAATAGCATTAATATGCTATTAATAAGCCCATTAGAGCACTAAATAAAGCACAGGTGATAAATAGTTTTGTTTTGGTAATCACTTTTTGGTCATAGGTCGGCACGGTGGTGTAGTGGTTAGCACGTCCACCTCAGATCCTGGGTTCAAGCCCTGGGCTTGAGCATTTCTGTGTGGTTTGCATGTTTTCCCTGATCTTGCGTAGGTTTTCTCCGTTTCCTCCAAAGACGAGCACATTAGGCTAATTGGCTGTTCCAAAACACCCCTAAGTGTGAATGTAAATGGTTGTGTGTGTATAATGGCCATGCAATGGTCTGGCGTGCTGGTCAGGGTGTACCCCGCCTTCCTCCAGTGTCAGCCGTGAGATTCCAGCTTCCTTGTTTCTGACCCTAAAAGTAGGATCAAGCAGTTCAGCAAATGCATAAGATGAGTGAGTATTTGGGTCACTGCAGAGTTTCACCTGTGATTTTTTGCTATTATTATAAATGCATTATTCTTAAATACACAAAATGATGTAAACTCTGCAAGTATAAGTATACAAACATTTGATTGGCCCTGTATATTCAACTCTGTTTAGTTCAATTTGATTTATCTACAACCAATTGTCTTTTACAAAGAGACACTGTAACAAAGCAGCTTTACAGAAATCCAGATGCCTGATACAAGCCAGAGGAGAGAATAGCAATAAAACACTCCCTGAGATGATATAAGCAACCTTGAGAGGGACCAGACCCAAAAAGGAACCCATGCTCTTCTGGATGACAGTGGATGGAGGGATTATCAATCATTACATTTCCACTATTACTATGAATTCAAAATCTTATGTGTATACATCAATTCTTATGTACACGTCTACAGTATCATGGTGAGATTAAACACAGAAGAAAGCCTGACAGTAAATTATATACAGGTTGTGGGAAATTAAAATATTCAGGGTGCTCATGTGCAATCATTCACAGCAGCAGAAGGTGAGACACAAGTGCAAAAAGTTCTAAATAGAGGTAGACTAACAGTATCTGTATCCATCCATCTAACCATCAATTTGCTATACTGTTTATCCATTGTGGCTTGCAGTTAAGCTGGAACCATTACCAGCTGTAATTGAAATATATCCAGGATAAGTGACCAGTGGGACTAACACAGAGAGACCAGCAGCCACAGTGTAAAAACAGATGGGTTCAAAATTCAACAACATAATTGGTCATTAGAATATTGGTTTTAATATCCAATATATTGTTTGCCAGAAACTCAAAGTAACCCATATAATTTGGTTGGTGCTACCAATCAATACTGGATTTCACTAGATTGTTAAAAACATTCATTAGTAATAAACATGGATCATATATTATGGTTAGGAGCAAGCTCAGACAACTTTCAGAGAAAGTGCGGGTAGATAGTATAGTCATTAATCCGTGGGTCACTGTGTACAATAGGGCATATAACTGCACGCTACAGGTTGTAACATATATAGGTCAATCCCCCACCCCAATCCTTTGGGGTTAATTAGGAAATGACAGTCAGACGCAAGCCATATGACTTAACTTGTTAGTATGTAGTTGACTGTTATTTAACCAATATATTGGTTGTTTCAACAAATCAGTTTTTGCAATGCATGCACACTTACATCCATAAG
>JAQMYF010000001.1:18500321-18513940 GCA_030014195.1 Neosilurus mollespiculum
TCCCATGAGAAATTCATAAGGATTTGAACAACCAATGGCGATGTGGTTGGATTGCAGGCGATTTCATATGCATTAAACAGAAAAACAAGTAAGAGAAAAACAAGAGCATTCAGATGCTCTTATGTGTTCTTACTCCAAGTATTCCATTAATTATCAGAAAATATTGAAAACATTTCTGTTTAGTCTGCCTTCAATGCGATACAGATTGATATCAAAACCATGCAATAAACGCAATGCGAAGGCAATATGCCAAAGTGTGGCAGGTTGCTGTATTTAATTTGTTCCCTGATTACGAAACAAAATGAAACATTAAAAAAAAAACACTGTAATGAGAAATTTCTAACTGAGTGCCCACACAGGACACAAACTCTATGCTAATGGGACCAAAGCATGAAACATTTTACAGCTTATAAACATGTTCTCTTTTAATAACTCGTACCCAGTCCATTGTGTAGGTACATTAGAGTTCTGATGTAATGTTGATCAAAGAGCCAGAATGACATAGTGTTCTCCTCTTCCACTATAAACACACACTATCAATTCCTATGTGATTGCACTCTAGGAGTTCAATGATGAGCTCATGTGCATTGTAAATCCAGCAGTGTTACCCAAGACTCTGCTGGAAGGCCTGGGGTGACCATTACCCGAGAGAAAGTTAATTCTAAGTCAATGCAACAGTGAGCTCATGTAGTTTCTGCTGCCAGAGGACCACCACTGTCTTTAGTAATGTCTACAACTGTCTACAATTACTGGCACTGGAACAAAACAATGAACAAGTGCTACACTGCCAATAAGGATGTGGATGGGAATGTGCAGTGTATCACTTTTGCCTGTTTAAAATACTTAGTTAACTAGCACATAATATTACTACTACTACTATTACTACTACTACTACTATTACTACTACTACCACCACCATCACTACTATTACTACTACTACCACTACCACCACCACCACTACTACTACCACCACCACCACCACCACTACTACTACTACCACCACCACCACCACTGCTACCACTATTACTACTACTACTACTACTACTACTACTATTACAACACTTCTGGGCAAAAGAAATGGGGCAAACCCCAACTTGCAAAACTTACATAGTCACTGCATACTGTATTATACCTGTAAATGTCTCTCATTTCGGCTTCTATTTAGAAGCTTATTAACAGGTTTGGGCTGCATCAGTTGTGAAGTAATTATTCAATTTTTATGGAAAAAAACTTATTTTATAAAAGATATTTTATATTTATAAGATATGTTATTTTGGAAAACATGCACACCAATACATCTTAGTTTAAATTTCAGACCAAACATTTAAATCTTTGCATGACATACATACAGTAAGTGAATTTTCCCATATTCAGCCCCCCCCAACATTTTTTTTTAATCAAACAGCCGTGACAAGCAAATAGTGGCAATACGCCTGATGAGTTTCATTCCTGTTAATTTTCTAACCAGTGATTTGTTGTTAGCTCCATTAAAAGCTTATTCCTTCTTTACCTTGGGGTCTACCTCATTTTTTCACCAGAAGTGTACTATTACTACTAATTCTACCACCATGACTACTAGTACTCCTGTTAACATTACACTACCATCAGGGGATGCATCACAATGTATATATACCCCAGATGTAAGTGTATCAAAATAAATTACTGCATTTTTGTGCATAACAAGTACTAAAAATACTTGGGCATGGAATAATTTTCAGTCTCTTCTATCTATCAGCCAATGTGATCCACCCCTCCACCATTGCACTGATTCAGTTGATAAAGTAGACAATGTCTGAGAGCCAAACCTTGATCTCAAGCCAAGAAGCATGCCATAAATCTGAAGTGCAGCCAGTCAACTGATCCAATAGCCTGATCTGCCTGTTCCATCTCTGATCCCCACATATTCCTGTGATCACACTTTTAAAGTAAGCTAAAGTTTAAAGTTTTGCCTACAGGTTGTGAATGACTCATAACTGTATCATAATTTAGTTGGTTGGTGTTTGGTAACGAAGGGCCTGCACAAAGCATTAACATCACTGACTCAATAACAAACGTTATTCCTAAGCAGAGAACTGACATGATGTGTCAGGCAGTCATTCATGTGAAAGTATGCAAATGCATGGTCCTAATAAACAGCTACTTAGTTATCAGACTTTGGACACCCAATATAAAAGGAAAACTTTTTTATTATTACATGGTCAGTATGTTTTTGATGCTAAAAATAACCAGAAACATAATCAGAGTGACAGAGTAGTACAACATTGTTAAAGACACTAAGGCAGAACCATCTTAACCAGTTACACGATCTTGAAGCATTATAATGTTGTACATGCAGTCGGAAATGCTTTTTTCCGTGCACAACCACCACCACCAGTACTGTTACTAATGCTACTACTACTACTACTACTATTACAACTATTAACAATAATATTATGGCCAACTCTCAGTGCGTGCGCCCATCCTTGTCTGGGCTGTAACTTCTGTTTCTTGGGAAATGTTTCTTTAACTCCGTTTCTGCCTCAAAATTGGTGGATATATGTAGGGTCATAAGGCTGTGTTCACTGTGACCTTGACCCTTGAACCACTTAAACGAAAATGCCTGTTCGGGCCATATTTCAAATATGCTTACTCTCACATATACCAAACTAGATATTAGGGGTGCCGGAAAAAAATGATTCAAGTCTGAATCGCAATTATTATTTATTAGCATTCTGAATCGATCAAAATTTTCAAGAATCGATTTTTAGGAACACGTTTTTTCGAGCATTTCCAACCTTACTCACAGTGCATACCATTTGTCAGGACTCGGCCTCCATCGTGAATTGTTCCAGTGAGTGGCGGCTCCAGCACTAGCTTTTAGCCTAGCTTTGACATGCATGAGGAAAAATAAATACAGCCAGTGCCGTCTTCGCTCAAGGCAAATGTTTGCACCTCGGATTTTACAATTTCCGGGTAAGAAGGAGCTTGACATGACATATGCAGTGTGCAAAATAAAAGTCAAGTATTTCGGGAACACTTCAAATCCCCAAGCTCACATCTTACGCCATCATCCGGAGCTAAAAGAACCGGAGCAGCAGCACGACCAACTCCTGACCAACACACACTCCATCACTTCACTAAACTCCCAACCAACTCTGACCGAGCAAAGCGGATAAGTACATCTACAAAACCAGCTGTCTAGTAATATAATTTCTTTGTTGTTCCTAGCTTATAGAAAAGTGTAGTTACTCGTGAAATTGGCACCCTTTGTTTGTAATGGTTATGAATCAAACATAGGTTTGAATCAAGTATCGATTCTGAATCGAATCGTCACCCCAAAAATTGGAATCAAATTGAATCGTGAGTTGTTGTTAGATTGACATCCCTACTAGATATAATTATACATCTTGGGAAGTGGGAGTGTTGCGTACCAACACTAGGTCAATGTGACCTTGACCTTTGACCTCACTTAAAAGAAAAACGCTTGTCTATGCTATATGTTCTATATGCTTACCCCTCGTTACACATTTTAAGAGGAGGGAGTGTCATGCACCATCATGAGGTCATTGTCACCTTGACCTTTTACCCCACTAACAAAACAAAGCTTGTCCAGGCCATGTTTCCTATATGCTTACCCTCACATATACAAAACTAGGTGCACTTATACACTTTGGGAAGGGGGAGCCGACATTAGGTCATTTTGGCCTTGTACTTTGACCTTATTTAAAAGAAAAAACTTGTCTTAGCATGGTTGTTTGGTCGGATCACTCCCTTCAAGGTCAAGGACATGGCTCACAGTCAAATGTCAAATTAACTTTGGTGAGTTGAAAGATACCGACTTTACCCCCCAACAACAGCTTATACCAACCTTTACAGCTTATATGGATTGAACATGCTATTCCAGTACATCTCCCAGATGCTTGATGACATTGAGATCTAAGGACTTTGGAGGCGAGGCAACACCTTGGACTAAATATCATGTTTGACAGGGCATATAGTTTGGGAAATATCACTGCCACTAGGGTTGTACCTGGTCTGCAATGACACTCAGGTAGGTGGTAGGTGTCAAATTGTCTACATGAATGCTCAGTTCCTGGGTTTCTCAGCATAACTTCCAGAGTATTACACTCCCTCCACAGGCCTGTCTTTTTCCCACAGTGCATCCTGATGCTATCATTTCCCCAGGGAGTCAGTGTTCACATACCTGGTGATCTAGAGGATGTAAAAGAAAATTGGACTCACTGGACAAGCTGTCTTCTTCTATTGCTTTAAAGACCAGTTCTGATGCATGCATGCATGCCGATTGTAGAGTCTTATGGTGGTTTTGGACGGGGTTGACATGGACAGTTATCTGTAGTCAAAATTTTTTTGTGTGATGTGTGCCACAGTAGCTCTTTTGTCTGTTTGGAACAGATTGGGTAGCATTTGCTGCGATCATGCATTAATGACTCGTATGCATCCAATACCTATAGATGTTTAGTGGTTTCCCCCTCCTTGGGACCACTGTCAGTAGGTACATACCTATCCTACTTATCTATCCCACTAATCTATTCCATCATTCCTACATGTCACATGTTGACTATGAGAACCAATTATTCATGCACCATTTAATATATCCCAGACCCGATACAGTATGTGCCATTTTTACAAGATAAACAAAATCAATATGTTGTATCATTAGTACTACATGGGAAATAATTAGTTCACTGTTTCTATGTTAACAATCAAATTCAGATTGGATAATGCTTGAGTCCAAATGGCATACAAATACTGGTTTGTGACGGTCACATCCTGAAATTCTAGAAATTCAACAAAATGCCATCCCCCCAAAAAAGTAAGAAATCTATAGAATATGGCCTCAATGTTTCTAAAGGTAAAAAAAACACATTCTTTTCAAACTGAATTAGTTTTTAAAGATATCAGTGCCAACAAAGTGTTATACTTCCTAGACAATGTACATTTCAAGTCAAAACTTCAGCGTTTTCATTTCCAAGACAAATTTTGAACAGAATATAAGATATTAAAAAAAGAAGAGTTAAGCAAGTGATTAAGGAAATGTTACCTGTATGCGAGAAGCCAGAGCGGCGCTTACCACGACAAAGCAAGTCTTATATCCATCAAGTCCACCATTGACTGTTTCTTAAAAGACAAGCCAAAGAACAAGCCATTTTCATTCTGCAATTTACTGAAGCCAGTAAAGTACTAAACTCACTTTTAAAAGCATTAGGCAAGTCTGGAGAAATTCGGCCAACAGTCCATAAAAATCCCTATATAGTATTTATTATATGAGCACCCACTGGATATGAGCAATCACACGCTCTGCTTAGCTCTTCTACTACTAAGATATCAGCTAACATGTATAATGTGGGTATGGAAAAACAAAATAGTGAAGCGAATTGTCGAACCAATGAAAGACAAAATGGATGTTCTTTCTGAAAACAAAACAAAAAAGTAACATTAAAAATTAAAATTACATTCTACCTCAGCTGATTGTTGCACACAAAACAAAACAAACAAACAAAAAACAAAACAAATAAAAGCAACAAATGAACGTATTTGATTGTATATATAATTCATTTTCATGAATTACTGAATTTTTCATCAAAGTAGCTCTTGGCTCTTGCTTTCAGTTTTCTGGTTCTTCTGGTTCTTTTTCAATTGTGGAAATTCTTTTTGCATTTTATTAAGAATTATATATGATATAATATAAAACAGTTTTTTTCACTGAGTCTTATTGTACATGGCTGATAGCCATTTAATGGAATAACTGTAAAATATACAGTCCAAAAAAGAAATCAATAATTTATTTAAAGAATAGAAAAAAGGTAAAATTGAAACAAACAAACAAACAAACAAACAAGAAAAAGAAAACAAAGATATTGAAAGTTGTTTAAAATGACTTTCTGCTGTATATTATAGTTCACTTTTCGAATCTGATAATGAGTTCCTGTTTAGGTCCATGAAGCCATTCGACTTTTATGAAGCTCATGAATCTTGATCACTAAACACAGCTGATTACATGCAGGTGCCAAACCATAGCATGCTCTAAAACACAGTAACATTCCTTGAAATAAGAAATCTATATTTATATGCTTAAAAGAGTTACATAATGAAGTAGGAGTGGAAGCATATTACTAATATACTAATGCAATGTCCTTGGTGATTATATAAGTAAAGTCAAGATACCCTTCATCACACATGAATAATTTTTATTCTGTGTAATCAGTGCATTTCTCATAATGATACATCTGCCTCCCTTTTCCTCTGATAACGTCAAGACTTTTGTTAGTGTATCCTCCTCCTATTCTTTAAACAGCCATATTTGGCACACATAGAGAAGAGTTTGTCATGACTGTATATCTTGCACCATCCATACCAAAGTGTGGGTCAGCAGGGGAGCTGTAACCTGCTGAGGATGGGTAAGGACCTACTTCCTGCACACTTCACCCCAAACACCATCCATCAACCTGTCCATCAGTCATGACCTTGTATCTCCAGGCATCAGTGAGCTGTCTGTGTTTGGATCAAACACGACTGTGCCGCCCTTGTGTTATTTCTGTGCGCACAGAAGAGGATGGAGCCAGGAGATCAAATGCTAGCTGGGGCATTAATCACATGCTTCTAGCTTTCCTGTTGTTGACTTTTTGATCTAATGGGAAAACACCCATTTCTGAATTGTATTAAAAAAAAAAAAACACTGCATGTTTTGTCTTCCATATTTTTGCAGGTACACATCAGTGTTCAGTGCGGTATGTATCATGAAACCTGAGGGTATATTTGAAGAAAAAAAAAAACAGTGTTTTGGGAGGTGATGTGAGAGAGATCTAAGATCCTTCATTTGTCTTTGTTTAGTGCCAGAAAGTCTTTGCAGCCAATCGATGTGCCTTGTACCCAGGAATCAGTTGTAGAGAAGCAGCATGCATGGTAAAGGCTGGAAAGTAAGAGAGGAGCGTGAGAAATGCCTTACAAACGTACACACACACCGTGCCTCACTGGGTTAGCTCATCAAAGCTGCCCTTTGCAGTTCTTCCAGCAGCTTGACCCAGCCTCCGTTCAAGAGACAGGAAGTAGGGAGAGTTTATCTGTGATGGGCTGGACTCTTCCAGACTGTTCCATAACTCTCCACTTTTGCTCTCTTTCGTTCAGCCTCAGAGAACATGCTGTTCCAGCAGCAGCTGTTTCCACAATGCAATCCCATGTGGCGTGATAACCACTCACCATCTCTCTCTCTCTCTCTCTCTCTCTCTCTCTCTCTCTCTCTCTCTCTCTCTCTCTCTCTCTCTCTCTCTCTCTCTCTCCCTCTCCCTCTCTCCCGGTGTGTCTGTCATGAGCTTTCTTTCATTTGTCCTTCTGTCATTTTGAACAAACTCTAACTTGAAAGTATGTAAAATGTTTTTCCAAAGAAACCTACCAATTTATTACCTGTATGCAATCTTTAATGGAAAGCTACAGTGATAAAGTGAAAACCTGACAGGTTATATACACACTGTACACACACACACACACACACACACACACACCGCTCTTACACATTAGAGTATTTAAATGTATTGTGTGGCCCTGCGATGGCCTGGCAAGCTGTCCAGGGTGTATCCCGCCCTCGCCCAGAGTCGGCTGAGATGGGCGCCAGCCTCCCCGCGACCCTAATTAGGAATAAGCTGTTCAGAAAATGAATGAATGAATGTATTGTGTGTGTGTGTGTGTGTGTGTGTGTATATATATATATATATATATATATATACACACATATAGTATAAAAAATAGTATGTGAGTGTATGCCCATCTGATCAGAAGGGTTTAAACAAAAAAACTTCTTGCTTGATTTGAGGTTATATCATTCAAGTTATTCAATCTAGTAATAATTTTATATAATAAAATGTCTAAAAAAAGAGAAAGATCATGAGAATCTAGTAAAGGTATATTCAAATAGAAAGACAAAAAAACAGATTTTATTAATCCTTATAGGGCTTTTTTGTTATGTCACCTACAGTCACATGGTGCCTTGAAATAGGATCCTGTTTACTGTGTTTACAAGAAGGGTTCATATCAACACCACCCTTTTGTGTTATTCACGACTTCAGAAGGGGAGATTTTCTGAAGGCTCGGAGTTATCGAGCTGTGACTTGTTTGCTGACATTTTCAGAAATGGCAGTGATGATGGAAGTAAATTTTTTTGGTGGATGGTTAAAAATAGTATATACACTATATATTGTGTATATATATAATAGTATATACTATATATTGTGTATATATAATAGTATATATTATATATTGTGTATATATAATAGTATATACTACATAGAGAGACTTTAGTCATGAAGAGTTTTCTTATTTATTTTGTAATATCCCTAAAAAAATTACATTTTCAAGTGGCGTCATGTTTTCTTTAAACCTTTGCATTCCCTATATTGGATAATGCACTCTTTAGGTTGCTAAACATTACCCCCAGTGGCGTTCGACAGTCACATTAAAATTAGCATCTATGTTCCTCTTGCCTAGCAATTTCCATTTGAAGACAGCGACAACTACAGGAGACTAATCTAAACACTACTCACGAAAATACTACACATTAAATATACTAACGTTTATACTAAGATTTTTCAAAATTCACCTCAGCTAACTTAAGTAATGGTGTTAACAGAGATGCTACTTTGTGAGATAAAATTTGCTTAATGAAACTTGCTGTATCGTTTTGTTTCAATGCCACTTGGGAATGATTCCAAATTACATACTGTACATCAGACTATAATAATAATTAAAAAAAAAAAAAAAAAAAGAAGTTATGTATATTGTTATATCCACATTTTAACACTACTATGAGCAATGATACAGAAGAAACGTTTGTGTACTTATAGCTGGAACAGAATGAAATAAATATATCAAATTCTCATATCATTTACTAAGCAATGTGAACACATTCTGCGTACTTAATGAAACCAAATCTACTGCAGTTCTATGGCTCTCTTATTGTGGGAATCAAAAAATAACTTTATTTCTTACTCGATGCAAGTGAAGCAGAAACCAGTTGGCTTGTGAGAAAAGCTCATTTCTTTGGACATAAAGCAGGTGGTGATTACCTTCACATTAGCAATAAGAACTAACTTGATCAACATGTTACTGATTGTATCTTTTGTTCTTTGGTGTGCTGGGATTAAACATATCTGTTGACAGGATTTCTTCCCTAATGATCATTTAATGGTTATACTTGAGGAATACGGTATGTGTACCACAGAGCTCATCAAAGCTCAGAGCGTAAATCTTCCTGAACTGTTACTTATCATGAAAGGATGTATGTCTTGATGTGGGGGAGGAAAAAAAAAAAGCATTGCTGGCATCACAAGCAACAACAAAAAAAAAAATCCATTTCCAAGTCCATTTTCATATGAGTCTAGTACCTTTCCAACGTATTTGAAATTGGATCATTGTTTAATGAAGAATAGTAAAACAGCATGTTCTCTGATATCTTTACAGCCTTAGTGAGTTCCTTTCCTGTTCTCTATTTCATGAACCGTGAATTATTATGTAATATGAGGTCACAATGATGTGTTCTTGAGCACTCATTAAAGTGTAGTCTGAATTAAGACCATTGTCTCTTTTACTGCTCCATATACTGTAGACTGCTGTAGAAGAGCCCATATATATATATATATATATATATATATATATATAATACAGCACTTACAAGTGAATGAATGAACGAGGGAGCATTTTCAGACCTGGCAACTGCTTTCTGTCCCTTAATACACCAACATATGGACGGCTTGAGAATTACCTCATGAGTTGGATCAGGTGTGCTGAAAGTTTCGAAACATAAATCTCTGCAGGGCAGTGGAGTAGGGTTGACCAGCTCATAGTTGGATGACAGAAACTGGGCAAGTTTAAAGGTGTGGGAAGTGCAGTCATTGCTGCCAACAACATGTAATCAATGCCTATGGATGCGTTCTTATGTCATACAGACTTTCTGGCAGATGTGTGTGATGCTTGTCAGTTAACTCCTAATACCCAAGTAATGACATGTAGGAAAAATCCCTCCTAAACATCATGCACGATAATGTTTAATGAAGTAATATGTCATTTCACTGGCATATATTCATGTTTATACAGTACAATGAATTTCAGAGTTGACTTTTTTAAGTTTAACATTATTGCATTGACATGTTGGTCAATTTTCACTTTGGTTAATGGTTTCCCACAATGCCATTCATATACCTGCTGCTGGATTTTGCACTTACCTCATCTTTACCTAAAAACAGATATGCCGCAGAGCTTCAGTGCATTAGTCTGTCTGGCTCTCCCAACTCCTCATCTATGTATAAAGAGCTTCCACTTTCAGGCTAATACCCCTGTTGGTGCCTTCATGCGTGTCCTCTTGTTGATTTCTAACTAGTCATGCATTGCATTCAGTATATCTGAGTCCAATATTTGTTACTTTCTCACAGGAATAATAGTAATAATAATAATAATAATAATAATAATAATAATAATAATACAGAAGCAACTCCACACAGAGATACCTGAGCCCAGGACTTGAACCCAGGATCTTCTTGCTGTGAGGCAGACATGCTAACCACTACACTACCATGCTGTCCACATACATTTTCATATAAACACACTCATATCTATAGGTTAACAGTTTAAAAATGTTGGTTTCCTACTAAAGAACATATAAAATGTTCACAGATATGGCTAGCTATTACATGAAGAATTTCTCTGTCTCCCAGATGTGTACAGCCTTCATATGAGTGCCAACTACCCACGCTAGTTGGCTGTGTATACTATGTTGTGAAAGTGTGCCAAGACCTGGTGGTTATGCTGTAGGTGAAACCTAGTGCAGGTTTAGTATTGATACCCTGAAGTATCTGAGCCATGCGAGAGATTACAGATGACGGGACTGCTATAAGCTGAGACGTAAATATGAGAGCGCTGGTGAAATGACATGGTGAAGTCGATGAGATGAGTCACAGTCACTGTCTCACTATCTCTCCCTCTCATATTTGAAATGTGATATTCGTGATATTGGATTCTCCTGCTAACAGTTGGATGGAAATATATGGCAGTCTGCTCAGTGGTGCAGCGCTCTTGATTGAGTTCTAGGAAAAGGCTCAGATGATGTCTCCCACACCTTTTCCTGCTTTGCCTCCCCTGTCTGTTCAGGCTATCTCTGTAGGCAACCTCCAATTCAACACACACACACACACACACACACACACACACACACACACACACACTCACACACTTATCAACATCCACAACATTCTTCTTTATCCATCGACTCTTAGGCACCCAGCTCCCCCATGCTTCCTGAGTGCGTCCACTAAAAGCCCTTCCTTCCCCACACAGCTGCTAATGGACAGCTAATGAGATTGGTGAGAGGCTGACAGAGGCTCGGAGATACTCCCATTCAGACTATATCACCCATAATTCAATTGGAGCTTTTCCTATTGTTTAGGAACCACTGGTTTTAAGAGCATACCCCTCCTACATACACACCCTTCCTCTTAACCTCATACATCTTCAGAGATCCTCAAGGTCCACCTTTCAGTCTGATGATAAAACAGCAATAGAAAACACACTTGACCGTCCCATAGTTCCATAGATTTCATATCATTGTTTCATGCATGACTGGATGAGTTTAGTTTGTCAGTGTATAACAATGAGCCAAAGTAAATGAAGAAAAACGTCGCTCAACAGAAAAAAAAAACCCCACAAAGGACTATAAAGTTCGCTCGCAAACAGCAATAAACAGAGGCAGATTTGAATTACAAAACCACAAGAGAAACATGACGGCAATAGGTTTACTGGGTTTCATTTCATATTGAATTCTGTCGTGGTGTGATTGGGGTTTTGCCGTGGCATCATGGCCCAAGGAAGCCGCATTATGTTACAAAAACCATCAGAGAGAGGGGAGCAGAAAGAGGCCACCATTTTACACAACCGGAATGCGCCTAGTGCTTATTGCTTCCCGGACTCATTTCATTGTGTCGCAATAGATCTCCTTTATGTTTTCCTTGTCCTGTTTTCTGTTTTCTCCATTACTTCTCCCTGCTAGATGACTACAAAAGACAAGGCATCTGTTTTTAATCACAGAGAGCCCGCACCAAACCAAACAGCAACAACACATGCCCACACAAAACGCAGAGCAAGCCCAGGAAAGGGGGGAAATACCCTTCACTGGATATTTAGGGAACAGGAATTTGATGTCAACATGTGGAGAAGGTAATAACACTGTTACCTTTTTTCTTTCTTTTTTTCTTTTTCTTCCTTCCTTCAGCCTCTTTGTGGGAAGAATATTTCAACTGAAGAAGTGGTTGGATTGCAATGGGTTGAGACACTGCATGGGTTTAGATTTCATTGTTTTGCAGCTCTTACACATGAAACACACCCAGTTTTGGGAGACACAGTAGTTTTCTGGCTCATAAATCTAGTGAGCCTGGCTTGAGAAGATGGTAAGACGAGCAGTCTTTGGCCCAGTATGTGTCGCTGTGTCTTTTGGGTAACAGTCTATTAACCAAAGATCAAAGGTCATTTTGACTCCATGAGCGTTACTTAAACTTAAACGTTCCAGGCCTTCTGGCAGTTTCCAAGACATGAAAAGCTTGCTTTTCCCAAATGTATCAAGAGTCTCTGAGTGAGAAAGAGATGAATGGTCTTGGCTTAGCTCCTTCCTGTCCCTGTTACAGGGCTGAGCATTTATTAGGAGGAGTATTTGCAGAATTGCAAAAGGCAGCAATTAATTTGTTCCATTCAGTGGCATGTGTGTTGTGTTACACATAATTTGTAGTTAAAAACACCACTTTTACAGCAGATGACTGGTGCACTGCACGCTCTGTGACAGCTATGCCTGAACTCATCTGTTCCTGATGAATGCACTATGAACTCTGACAGAGCACTGGAGCCTGAAAAGGCATAGCTGTAATCATGCAGTGACTTACAATTACAGTGAATTACAATGAAAATAATCTCACAGCAATGCTCATGTACTGCAAATGTAACTGTATGATTTTAAAAACATTATATGACTACCTTAAAATGGGGGGCTGGTTTGAGGGGGGCTTTTTTTTTCAGTCCAGATAGATTTCTCCCCGGTTCTGTGCTTTTTGATAGAAACAGAAACTGACTTTAAGTTTGACTGATTGGCTGAATATTTGTGTGCATCGTGCCATGAGATTGACTGGAATCCTATCCCGATCCTATGCTATCCTACCCACCTATGAGTGTATTTCTGCCTCACGCCCAGTGTTCATGGGATAGGCTCCAGATTCAGTGTGACCCTGTCCATGATTAAGTGCTAAGTGAAGATGAATAAATTAATGAAACACCTAGATGAATTGTCCTCCACATTAGAACAAACTCTACGCATTTGTCAAACCAATGGTTCCAAAGGGAGCTGATGCTAATTACTGCTAATTAACAGCAGAAATACATGGTGTATGTACATAAGTCAGTGTTCATACAGCAATTAAACAGGAAAGAAATGGAGAACAAATTGTACAAACCACATTTACATGATGTTTTATGCCACTTTTATACCATGGTAAACAATATTTTTGTAAAAAAATTGGAAAGGAAAACTATTATAGGATATTTCAGGACACCAAGGACTAAAATCTGGTTCTTTGAAACCAAAGTTCATGATATAT
>JAQMYF010000001.1:18514420-18525544 GCA_030014195.1 Neosilurus mollespiculum
GCCCACTCATCTGGGGATCCCCTGATGAGTGGGCAACCACGAAACAGGCTTGTTTAAATTGTTTAAAATGCATTGTGGGCTATTATTTTAACAAATGTTACTGTGAATGCAGGGTAAAACTGGTCTAAAGTGGTGGATACCAACCCTGCTCCTGGAAACCAACCTTCTTGCAGGTTTGATCTTCAAACTAAATCTAATACACCTTTTGATAAAGAACACGATTAGGGTTGGAGTGTTCAGGGAGGTAGAGCCCCAGAAACACGGTTGGGAACACTGGTGTAATGTCAGCCATTTCTGATGATGATTGTCAAAGATTGTGCAATTTGGAAGCACTGTGCTCGCAATGCTCACAAGCATTTCCCTTGAATTCAGTGTTCTCTAAAAATAAACTCATCCATCACACATAACTCCAAGATGAATGTTCTGAGGTTGTATATGCATATGCTCCTGTGTGTATTATACTACTATTCCTAATTTGTGTGTGTGTGTGTGTGTGTGTGTGTGTGCGCGTGCGCATGTTTTAGCAAACATGCCAATCACCCAGCAGCAGAAGTCTCTGCGACAGGTGCAGCTCTGACTCCCACTGCGTAATTTACTTCTGGGCTTGTGGCATTAGAACACACACACACACACACACACGCACACACACACATGCCTAAAAAGACTTTGTGCCTCCTTACTGGCATTGACCTTGGATTTTTTTATTATAAATGCGTTTAACTGCAGTGACCTGCTTTCCCTTGTTTTTCCTTCAAGTCATATAAACCCTCAGCAACCGTAAATAAAGAATTCCCACACACACGCATTGCACACACACACACACACACACACACACACACACACACACACACACTTTAGAAATTGTTGCATGCATAGCTTTTCTCATACAATAACTAAAAAATAATGTATAATTTATGTGCAGTGCTTAAATGTGTAGCACCTGCTAAAACTGAGAGAAATGCTAATTATTAGCTGGATTCATATAGCAAGAAGACAACAAACCCAAACAGTATTCTTAATAGTGTAGTAATGTGGATGTGAACAAGAAACAGCAATCTGGAACCCCGGAAACGGTGGACTGGCCTAACCACAATCTGGATTTTAATCCCCTTCAGCAAATGTGGGATTTAATTGATTCACGAATGGATTGCACAAAGGTTTCCTGCAAGGATAGTATTAGGGAAGCTTTGGCAATAATTTGGAGCACAGGGCCTACAGAAATTCTGAGAAAATACACAAACACTTATGCTTTTGAGAATTCTTACTGTCATAATGGCAAAAGGAGGCTGGATATTGGATTCTCCTGTTGAATTCTGCAAGTTACATTTAAGTAATGTGTTCAGTTTACTTTCTTTAACTAAAAAACAGAAATAAAATGTAATTTCATTTTTCAAAAATATTTTAATTGCTTTTATTTGTGATTCTTATGAAGCCTGCATTTATGTTTTATACAGGTTTCAAAAAAATCTTAATGTAATTAAAAAACATTTGTGGTACATGCCCCATGCCTGATTAGATAAAAAAAAAGAAAAAAAGAGAGAAAAAAAGAAAACATGTACACATAGTAACAACCTCAAAAACGTAGTTGCATCAGTAATAGGACAAATTATTCAAATTATGCAGATTTAAAATAACCTTTTGTTGGAAAAAAAAAATTGCATAAATACAATATATATTAGCACAAACTGCACTCCTATTTTAGTTATGAGTTTCACCTAAATGGGCATACCATTCTTCATTTAGTATTCCGTTAGAAATGCAGACTATCTTAAATAAATGCATAATAGCACAAAATTGCAGCGTTTTAAAATCATTGAAAAGACAGAGTGTGTCTTTTGGTACTCCATTATATTTCAGTACACCACATACCCACAGTAAACAGCAGAGCATGACACACAATTTGTGTATCCTTACAGACCTGAACACTGGTAAGGACCTGCTGAGAGCAGATAAGATGAGTGCACTAAAACATGCACTTAACAAAGAAACCCATAGAAAAAACATGGCACACTGGGTATCTAAATTGATAGTACTTAATGGTAATAGTGGTAGGACATTGGTGGTAATAAATCATTCTCAGTGTGAGGGAGATCAATGGAAAATCAGAGGGCATCTCCTTTTGAGGCATGTGATGAGGCATGTGACTCAAAAGTCAGGGAAACTTCCACATGAAAGGCTACCTATAAAAACCGATGCAACTAGAGCTTCAAATTGAAGGCCGCTTTATCCGCGGGCTTAGGAGATCGCTGTTGGAATGGATTTCTCTTTTAAAGAGCAATTCTTCACCCCCAATTGCCTTTTCTATAAGACTGTGACATGTGGAGAATGAACAAACGTATTTTCCATGCTCACGTCTTGGTCCTAGGGAATGGTTTTGTACAGCGGCAACAAAAGGCATTATGGAACATTAGCGTATGCTGAAATCAGCTGCACTAATTAACAGGGACAATATGGGCTTCACAGTAAACACACACATGCATACACATCCATGCATGCTTGCTTGGATTAACACACAGACTCCCATATAAACACATATATGCACGCACATCACACAGACTCTCTTTAAATCCAATCGGCAAATTTTTTGCCTGTGGGAAGAACGCATAATGAAAGCCAAAGATACATCTCTACCTGTCAAATTATCTTTTTGTTGCTCAGAGGGTGGTAAAAGGATTGGTGGACACACTAGCGTGGAGCAGACACACACAGACAGAGAGAGAGTGAGAGGGAGAGGGAGAGAGGGAGAGAGTGAGAGAGAGAGAGAGAGAGAGAGAGAGAGAGAGAGAGAGCAGTATAATCCTTCCATACCAAGTTAATTGGTATGACTGATGAGGACAAATTGAAGCAGGATAAGGAAGCAGCAGCAAAACCATACAATGAAGTAATGAATGCAGTACAGAAAAAAGAAAAGCCCAAAGGACATTTCCATTTTAAAAGTGTGCTTTTGTTAATGAAAATAAACCTTTTTAACTACTTTTTTTTTTCTTAATACGTGAATACTTCTATTCACAAAGTAATAGTGAATAATATTAATTGTGCATGGCCAAAAGCGAAGTTATCAAGGGCATCCAGCAAGACCTGACTATGAGACCTCATTGCTGAGTAAGCATAACCTTTCTCCTCTCTGGTATCTTTCTCTCAGAGCTCTGACAGGCCGTCTTTGCTCTCCTTTGAGCTCTCACTGTTTATACAGCAGGAGTGGATGCTGTGGATGACAGATTGTTTAGAGCATCTGAGCAATAGACTTAGGGTATACACCAACCTATACACAATCACACACACACTCACACACACACACACTCACACACACATACACTCACACACACACACACACACACACACACACACACACACACACACACACGGACATACATACTGAGGCACACAAAGACACTGGATATCAAACTGAAGAGAGCAGGTGCTGCCAGCTTTTCTGTTGTTTTTTTTTTTTTAATTATTTACTTATTTATTTATTTTGTAAAGACAAAGGAAAGTCAAAAGAGACAAGCTATTTTTTCACTGCTTTAAATATCCATCCCTCTCTTGCCCTTTCTCTATGAAGTTCTCATTGAAAGAGTGGATGGTACATGGATTCTATAAGATAGGAAGCACATTGGTTTAACAATCTGAGAACAAATCCCACTAGTGAGGAAAAAAGGGATGTCTTACTCAATTTCTATTGACAAAGTGCCAGGGCTGGAGCCATCAAAAGAACAGCAAGCCTTTAAAAAAATTAAATAAAATCAAACACACCCCCCCCATCCTATTATTACTTTACTTTTACTATTACTTACTTAGACAGCCATAACTTTAAAAACACTGAGAAGTAAAGTGAAAAAATTGTGCATTCAAGAGATTTTTTGGGTTATGACTGGTATGAAGTCATCACATAATTTTTGGTATTGCATCATTGCCATGAGATAACCAAATTATTGCACTGTTTTCATCAGATAAGTTGAATGATAACATGACTGTCTACTTTTAAAATATTTTAAATGAATAATAAAACAGGCCCAGCAATGGTGTGGCGAGCTGTTCAGGGTGTACCCTGCCTTTGACAAGACTTGGCTGACGTAGGCACCAGCCTCCCTGTGACCCTAATTAGGATTAATCAGCTTAGAAAATAAATTAATGAATGAATAATAAAAAGTTGTAGAATTTGGCTTTTGTATGGTATAGAATTATTCAGTTTTGGAGGGTATTATCCACCTTGGCCGATAACAACCCCTTGACCGAATAATTCTCCATATTATACTCCACCTCATTCAATAATTGCTTGATAGAAATTATTATTTATTAAAGAGATATTTTTTTAAATTTCTGATTGGTGTCAAACCATCACATAATTCTTGACATTTTTTCATTGTTATTAAATTATTGTTATTAGATTATTATTGCACGGATGCTATCAAATAATTTAAATGATTATTGCACAATTGGCATGCGCCAATGTTACACCTCATAGACACAGTATAGATCAGCTATGGCTCATGGCAGACTGGAAAAGCACAGCGGTCCTCAACTGTAATCTTTATTTTGTCAATATTTATTCTATTGTAAACATAGTGAAAGTGATAGAGGACTAAAACAGCATAAATATCAAGAAAATTAAATGGCCACAGGACTGCAGTTCTTCAAACATGTGAAGAGTTAGCACTCAAAGTTGATGTGTTGGAAACTAGAAAAAATGGGTAATCGAAAGGATCTGAGTGACTTTGCCAATGGCCTAATTATCATGGCTAAATGATTGGGTCAGTGCTTCTCCAAAGCCACAGGTCTTGTAAGGTGTTCCCAGTATGCAGTGGTTAGTCCCTTAAAAGAGTGGCACAAGGAAGTACAAACAGTGAACCAGAAAATGATTCACCGGCACATGTGGCTCACTGATGCACATTGAAAGTGAAGGCTAGTCCATGTGGTCTGATCCCACAGAAGAGCGCAAGTGAAAAAGTTCATGCTGGCTATGATAGAAAGTCAGGTGCACATGTCTGACCCCTGATGGTGTCTACAATGTGGGTGTGAGCATCAAAACTGCGCCAGGAAGCAATGGAAGGAGGTGCACTGGTGTGATTAATCATATTTGAATGATTTTATTTTGTGTGTCACTTTCATGGGAAAGAGATGGCAACAGGATGAATTATATGAAGACAAGTCACCTAAATGCAGTGTGATGTGCTGGTTAATGTTCTGCTGGGAAATCTTGGTTGTTCCCCAAAGGAAGCATTGTATTAATTCTAGTATTAGTTTTAGGAATGTGTTTTATAAATTATCCAATGAAGTGGCAATTAGAACAATAATTCACTGCAGTAATGTTCAATTTTTCCCATTCTTGATGTATATCTTATTTTAATAGGAGTCATGAAGAAAATGCAAATATGTTGCTGTAAATAATAACTATATTTTAAAGTAAGTTACTGGCAAATCTAATTTCTGTAAAAAAAAAAAAAAAAAAAAAAAACCTGGAAATCTATCCAGGCACGTGGAGAACGTGAACCTGAAAGTTAAGGTTCATACTCAAGGATCCAGGCATGGCAGATTTGGTAGTTCTGATTCCCCCAGACTTCTGATCTGTAACTGAAAGCCTTACCACTTTGATGCAATCTTTCATTAAGTGAATCAACGAAAGCTAGTGAAGCTTGTTTTTTGATTTGGCAATTATGGCTTCATGTTACAGTCCAATTCCCAGCACCAACAGACTACCAGGGGTGGGTCAAGTAAAACCCATAATCTTTAGCTCATTTGTATCCTGCATCAATGATAACTCACTGTTTTAACCAAATTTTCAAGATGTGTGCTATTTTATGCTATGTAGATATTACAGTACTGTAAATCTTCACAAGGCAGCAACCTGGGTTCGAGTTCCACACTCAGTGAGGGCGTTTCTGTGTGGAGTTTGTATGTTCTTTTAGAGCTTGTGTGGGTTTCCTCCAGGTACTCCAGTTTTCTCCCACAGTCCAAAGACATGCACATTGGGCTGTTCCAAATTGCTCCTAGGTGTGAGTGTGAATGAAACTGGGTGTTTAGCCCAGCAATGGTGTGGCGAGCTGTTCAGGGTGTACCTTGCCTTTGCCCAGAGTTGGCTAAAATAGGCTCCATCCTCCTTGACCCTAATAAGTTATTAAGTGGTTTGGTGAATGAATGAAAATGAATAAAAATGACTGTGTAATTCACAGAATTACTGCCTTATACATGCATTTTGTTTTACAGCAGCAATCCCTTGATAGTTGTACGGACAAGCTACATTGTAGTGCTGGAACTGAACAGACTTTGCTGACTGAAAAGCCAAAGTCGTTAAAACTATCCTATCCAGATTAGGCAGGAACGGCTTGGAGCAGAAGAAATGGAAGGAAAGGGTTAATGAGGGTACATGTATTTTCTTACACACTCACACTCACACACACACACACACACACACACACACACACACACACACACACACACACAGAGATTCAATACATACACAAATAGTATGCAATAAAGTCTGCCTAAGAAAGAAGACTCTCTCTCTCTCTCTCTCTCTCTCTCTCTCTCTCTCTCTCTTACTCTCTTTCATGAGGTTAAAGTTTGTTAAGTTTTTATTACACATTTCATGGCACTGCAATAATGTAATGTTAAGACCACCATGCCAAATAAAATTCCTTCTCTTCCATAACCTGGCCCAGTAAAGCAATGTAGTCCCAGACTCCAGGAAGCGACAGTGTTATCAGTTAGTTCAGTACAAAGGGATGTGTGCTAACTCACTTTGTGAAAACACTAAAACAGTACAATACTGACAGAAAGAGAAATGACTACAAAGAGAGCCAGTGAGATTGTACCAGCTGGTAGTTCATGTTCCTACCACTTTGCTTAATGCATTTAAGATGAAATACAGGAAGTTTGGCTGGGGTATAAAAAAATGTTGAATAATAAGAAAACTATAAGAAAACCTTGCAGAAATAAAGAGTGGACTTTCTAATGCCCTGGTCTTCCTTACTTCACCCTGCTCTCCATCTTCACCATGTTATACTACAATGGCATCGTCACACTTCACACAGTCTCACAGATTTCAACTAATTGCTTTTACAGACCATGTAATCAGTCTAGAATAATGTCAAATGCTGGAAATCTACACTGCTTTGTAAAGTTGTGATGGAAGAGCAGATTAATCATACATCTCTATAGACAGCAGAGTAGCTATATGATTTTTTTACTGTTAAATAAGGATAAAATTAATATTGAAATAAGTAACGAAAAATTATAGCATCTGTGTCACCAGCTCGGCTTCAATTTAATGTCCAGATGGCACAAACACCTGGACGTGATGCAGACCAACATGATTAGACCAATAAAATCACTGAAAATTTTTTGGCTGGGGGGAAAAAAAAAAGTATTTTAATAAAATCAGTTACATTTTACCAGCTATTACGCAAATTCAGAGGCAGGAGTCCGAGCTATTAAAGTCCTTTCAGTTTTTCCAGTGAACACTACATATCAGATTTACCTCACACTCAATTCTTCAGCAAAACAAAATACAGATATCAAACATCTAAAATTCAAGACTATAATCAGGGCAATCTGCCTTTTTAATAATCTAGCTTCATGGTCACTGGGCAGGCGGAACTTGAGATGGGACTAATTTTTCAATCAAGGTTTTTGGAAGGTGATCAATGACCCGACATTATGTCAAACAACAAAGAAGTGGAATATAAATATTTAAATATCTTTACGTTTGATTAATTCGAACATATAATTATATGATTTTTATGATTCATTCAATTGAGTAACCTTATGTCTGCTTGCCAAAAATATGATTATAATTTTTTTCTTTTTTTCTTTTTTTTTTTTTTTGCAAACAGTGAAAGGTAGGAAACAGCTTAAGGATTCATTTTTAAGATTAATGATTTCATTACAAGGCCGGCACAGTGGTGTAGAGGTTAACACTTCAGCCTTACTGTTTGTAAGAGTCAGAAACAGAGCTTTGATTTTTCTGATACAAACGACTCATCAGGATGAAGACTTTGTGCTTTCTGGGTGAAAGATGCATTTATTCTTCCTCAGTAACTTTAAGAAGAGGAAAATAAGTGAAGAGAAATGCGAGAAATAAAACATTTCTTGATTATATCTTATTTGGAGAACACATCCCACTGCCACATTAGTCAGTGTTTTCATATGACAGCATTCTCTATTGTGCTTCACTCATTAATTATTAGCCTTAAGTCCTGGTTATACTCTCTTGCAGACATACTCACGGACAGCGTTGGACACCACGGGTGAGTAGTTGTAGTAATTATTATTTGGAGGACCCGTTAAATGTAGATCAGTGTTTCTCCCAACCACATATAGCCCTATATTTCTATCCACAAATTATCACACACTTCATTGTATATATACTGTTATAAAGATGAGTTCTGCAGACACAGGTTGTGACAGACTTCCATCACATACATTGTTAACTTCACTGTACGCTCTCTCTATTATTTCTGCAATGATATTTTTTTATCTGGAATTAAGTAATTCTTGAGAATAGTAATAGTTTTCAATCTTCTGGTGTTTAACACTCTTGCTCAGTGAGCACAAGTGTGTACAGTTGTGTCTAAATGTACAAATGCCTTACAGAGTTCATCTTACATTGCTTGTTTTAAACACCTTAAAGAGAACCATTTTAATTAAGGTGGCATGAAATTCCTTCAGTGCTTATAGACCTTGTTTGTCCTTTGGGTTGCTTTCTGACTTCTATTGCCCCACAATACATTTTTTCTTTGTTATTTCTGTCCTATACTATAGTATGGTTAGATATTCCTTTACTTGGTCTTTAGGGAATTTGGGTCAGCAAAAACAGGCTGCTTTTTCTCTCTGTAGCTCACAACGAAACACTAATGCAGCAGTCAGCACTCCTTCACCTCTCCCCAAAGTCGAGGAAAAATAAATAAAGAAGAAAAATGACAACATACAGTAATTTACTGTAAATGCCCAGCCCAACTTTAGTTAATGTGTATTCTGTGCAATGAGGCATGAAACTGTCTCGGAAGCAACAAGGCCTCTTGTTACCTCTGGGAAGCAGATACAGCAATCAAAAGAGAGCACCTTGTAATTCAGTGTAAGCTAAAGGGGGAATAGTACTGTGATTACCAATCAGAAAGAAAAAAGGAGTAAAGGAAAGAGTAAGAAAGGGTAGGGTTTTCTCATTCTCTCAGCCTTAGGCATCAACAGTACTGTCACGATGAAGGGACAAGAGCTGATTGTGTAAGTTATCCAATCCCACAGTGTTCTCACATTGGAATATTCATTAGATTCTGTGAAAATGAATTTTATTCCATCATACCCACTGGATATGAACAACCGTGCATTCTGATTGGCTTACTACCAAGATATCAGCTCATACATAATTATTAGCTACACCATTGCGTGGGGGGGTGGGATGGGGGGGGGGTTATAAAATGGAAACAGGCGCATGCTAGGCTGAAAGCACCCCAAGTTGGCTGGTTCTTCCATTCCTTCTAGAATTATTTCTCGAAAAAACAGCTATATTTGGAATGAAAGTATTTGATATTAAGAATTTATTTATTTTATTATTTTCAAGAATTAGACAATTCCTTTTCCACCAAATGCAACTTTATTGGCCTGCTGTGAGGAACATGTAAGTGGAGTGTGAGAAAGCTGAAGGGCAGCAAGCAGACAAGGCTACCTGCATGCTGAAAGGCATTTGATAAGCGCAGAAATAATTGTATGTATTATTATTATTTTTTAAATAAAACTATACAAATACGGCGCCATGGTGACATTGTAGTTAGCACGTTGGCTTCACAGCAAGAAGGTCCTGAGTTTGAGTCCCAGGCTTGGCAGGGGTGTTTCTGTGTGGACTTGTTCTCGCTGTGCTTAAGTGGGTATAAAAACATGCACATTAGGCTAATTAGCTGGTCCAAATTGCCCCTAGGTGTGAATGTTAATGGTTGTGTATGTGTTGGCCCTGCGATGGACTGGTGAACTGACCAGGTTGTAACCCGCCTTTGCCTGAGTTGGCTGACAAAAGCTCCAGCCTTTCCATGACCCTAGTAGAACTTATTGTTTTGGCAAATAATTGGATGGACAGATAATAAAAATGCCTGATTTCTTATAGTCCAGTGAGTGTGGACAGAATAAAACAGATATTCCACTCTCTCTCTCTCTCTCTCTCTCTCTCTCTCTCTCTCTCTCTCTCTGTCTCTCTCTCTCTCTCTTTCTCTCTCTCTCGTTAGATTTGACTGATATGGCTGATGACTGTTTCATTACTGCAAAGCTTCCCAGATTATCCAGTGCATATCCAACTTAAGATCATGGAATAACTGGTAATTATCTGTTGAATTCTGGAATGTCTGCAATAGGTTTGGTTGACTTCATTTTTAATTTATATAACAGACCCACAGACAAAATTAATGCAAAACAAATTGCTTCTCTTCAATGTTCATTATACTTCAGCCTACTTTATCTGTCCATAGCATTCCACTTTAATTCCTTCCTATTTACTATAGTAAATGGTTGTTTGATTTTTATGAAGTATACATTAATAATTCATCATAACTCTTGCTTATAATTCTTTGTACTCAGGCAGAAATGCCATGTAAACATTTTCATACATGCTAATATCTTCCCATTAATCTACAACTATAATTACAACCTTCCTGACATGCTGTGACATGAAGTGTCACTTTTCTCCATAATCCTATGCATCACACTGCATTATGGGCATGACTGATAATGCCATTGTACAGCATTTTAATAAGAATGATATGAAATTAAAGATTTTAATTGCCATCACAAACAGCTTCAAGTGATTGATGTGAGTTGTTCATAATAAGCTGTAAAGTTTGTTGAAGCTGCTAGTTTTTGTTAAATTAAATATGTAAATTTTAAGTCCAAACTAAATACAACACAGACAATTTAAGGAAAATTTTAAACCCTACCTTCAAAACTTCAATAAAGTAAAACAGGAAGTCTTAGTTGTGGTTTGTCAGTAAATATCTGAATAATTATTTAGAAACATTAGTTTCTGTCCACAATGTCAACATTTGAAATAACATCAACAAATACACATATATATATATATATATATATAAGATCTTGGGTCGATTTTCCGTAGAACAGTGCTCGATAAGTCGAAGTAGAGCTAAA
>JAQMYF010000001.1:18540816-18551048 GCA_030014195.1 Neosilurus mollespiculum
AGATAGATAGATAGATAGATAGATAGATAGATAGATAGATAGATAGATAGATAGATAGATAGATAGATAGGCAGGCATACATACAGACAGACAGACAGACAGACAGACGGACAGACAGACCCCGGATTTGGCTCCAGACACATTCGCTCGTACTCTCAAAATATATCTCATAATAAATCCACAAAGCTGCATCTTTTAGGTAGTTAGAGGAAACTCCCATCCAACAGGAAAGTATATAAAAGAGCTCAGGATTAAACCAGGGACCCTAAAGGCAGCAGTGCAACCTGCTGTGCAATGCATTAATGTTGTTGTTAAAAATATGTTCTTAATGACTATAATAAAATAAGGTGATAGTACTGTGACACTTATCATGTTAAATGTTCCGTTGAAGTCCCCCTGCTGTTTGAGATGCATAATCCAGGGCCGTATTTATGCCAATCGTAAGTAATTCATTGCCAATAATATTCTACAGATTGATTTTATTCATATAAATGGGCATATTGTAAATGTCATGCAATGGAAATCCTAAACACATGCTAAATTCTGTACAAAGAGGTCAATCCTTGCTATTCTGTTCTAAATAATAACATAATACTTTAAACCCATCATTCCATATTATTCATTAAACAGACTCTTAGAAGAACTCACAAGACACATTTATAAATTTGTGCCATCACAGGATTTAAAATGCATAAGCCAATTTACAATGTTAAAAATGTTTGGATATATACTCAGCACACACTTTAATAGAAACACTTCTGTACCTGCTAATGTATGCAGTACAACGTGCAAAATCATACAGATACACTTCAGACACTAAACTTACTGTTCACATCAAACATCAGGATAAGGAAAAACTGGGAACGTACTGAATTTCACTGCATAATGGTTTTTCGATTCCATGTTTAGTTTGAACATGGGACGACAGCAGAAGACCACTTCAAGTTCTACTCATGTCAGTCAAAAGCAAGAATCTGAGGCTATCGTGGACACAGTCTCACTGAAACTGGACAGCTGAAGATTGCAAAAAGACCAGTGTTGTTTTCTAATCTTCGACTGTCCAGTTTGGGTAAGTCTGTGTACATTACAGCCTCAGATTCCTGTTCTCAGCTGTCTGGAGTGGAACATGATGTGGTCTTCTGCTGTTATAGCCCATCCACTGAAAGGATCAATGTTCATCACAGTTGAAAGAGTGATTGTATGAGTTACTATATCCTTCATGGCAGCTCAATGCAATTTGACCACTTACTCTATAGTTTTGTTTTTCGCACCGTTCTGTGTGTGTGAAATTCCCAGGGGATCAGCAGTTTCTGAAATACTTAAACCAATCAAAAGTCACATATGACTTTTTCCTTATCTGATATTTGATGTGAACATTAATTTATGTGAACATTTGTACATTGCACTCCTTCCAAATTATTTATCGGTATAAGGTAAGAGAAAAAACACTTAATCATCATATTTTTTAAAGCCTTGTTTAAGATGTTTATTGAATGACTTTCACATTACTGAGCAAGTACAACTTCTATACACAAAAAATGTTTGGATGTTACAAAATAAAATAACATATTATGTAAGAGACTACTTATCAGGCAGATATATAATAAACACTGCTGGGGTTTCCAGGTTTGGTTATGCAGGATGCTCAGGAATACTTATCAGCTAACTTCCTTATAAATCTGCACACCTCTAACTGGAGACTACTATTTTATTTATTTATTTATTCAACAAAATGGTGTCATGCTAAATATTGACTTAATTGACTGTTGACTCCTCTTTATAGTATTTTTTAAGTGTAGGAACCTAATTTCATTCTTTTTTGAAGGCATCTTTGTACCTTTATTTTTGCTTTATATCCAAAACACTGAAATTAGTTATAATTACCATTTTTTAAGTTGCTTAATCCTAATTAAGGTGGTGGGAAGGCTGGCCCTCATCTCAGCCGACTCTGGGTGAGGACGGGGTACAACCTGGACAGCCCGCCAGGGCCAACACTCACACAACCATTCACACTGGAACAGCCAATTAACCTACAGTGCATGTTTTTGAACTGTGGGAGGAAACCGGAGTACCCATATTGAGTCTTTTGTTTATTAATTTTTTTTTTACTTAATCGAGTCTGAACAGAGTGGAGTCAGTGACAGATGTCGGAAGCAACCCCTATCCTTGGAGAACCAGAATTCAGTTTTAAAAGGATGACTTTTTCTTGTGATCTAGTTCCACCTGGGCCCAGAGGTGCTTCTTTCCTATAATGAGTCTGGAGAGTTAACTGTTCCTCATCCACTGACTTACACTCTTTAAATGGCATCATTACTGGTTTATTCATTTATTTTTTTTTTATTCCCTTCTTTTTTATTACAACTCCATTTTTTCAAAATAACTTACCATTGACTTAACGAGTACATTCAAGTAAAAACAGCAAAACAAGGAGCAGTTGAAGATCTCTGACAGCCTTGGGATTTATAATTACAACCCTCAGAGCACTACAGTGTGAATCTGCAGTTTCTGATCCAACATTGTTTAGAGCTGTTAGGATTCAGTGAACAGCTGGGATATTCAAATAAAAGGTCCGGTTACACAAAATTTGTTGGTCCATATAAACAGCCCACATTACTGAATGGTGACAACAGTAACCTTTTAATGCTGAGTGATTAATTAAAGGCTTTGGAGCTTCGTGTTAGCACTTTTGAATAATACCATGGTCTCTGAACAAAGACGGAGCAGAGAGACTACGCATTTAGATTTCTCTTTTAAAACAGTGTGTTTCAATTATTTTTTTTAACAAGCTATTTTATTAGTTCATAATTCAATGCAGAGAAAAAAGTAATTAAATTATTAAATGAGCTTATATAGTTAATGAAAAAAGGTGCCTTCAGATTAATAATGATATGTAAATTCTTGTGTTTGGACATGACAGAAGCTCTGCTGCAGAAGCCACGAATATCTGTATTTAAATATATATCTATATTATTTCTCTCATACTCACTCACATATTTGCCAAACTGTATAATCCTACTATGGTCGTGGGAAGGCTGGAGATTACATCAGCAGACACTGGGTGACAGCTCACCAGGCCATTGCAGGGCCCAAACACAACCATTCACACTGACATCCACATCTAGGGGCAACCTGGAATTAGCCTAAGGAAACCGAAGTACTTGGAGGAAACACCACAAAGAAACGCCTGAGTACGAGACTCGAACCCAGAACCTTCTTGCTGTGAGGTGGACATGCTAGCCACTATGCTACAGTGATGCCTATACATAGTATTTAAAAATATATAATAAAAATCTTCAGACATTTGTTTTCATATGTTGATTAATGCTGCAACAGTGGTTATTTGTTTTTTCTTTTTCTTATTGCAATACAGATTCAGATTATAATGAGTACGTTGATAATTCCAGAAAGTTTCCAGACACACCTCTCGAGTGTTGTGATTCCTACTTGGTGTTTAAAGAACTGCTGATATTCAGTGTCACCTTGTTAAACCCTTGTACCATATGATTTTTCCCCCTTGTGCTATAGATCTCCCATATTTCCAGCATTAATTAAGTGTACGTGTAAAATATGGTAAGTGTGTTGGTATTTTCCACAGAGTTTAAGAATAAAATGATCCACCTAATCCCAACATGTTATGGCAGACAAGTCTGGGAACAATTCCCCCCTTGATTCTGTGTATCATCAGAACCAAAATGTATTTTGTGTACACAGCTCCACCATCGTGTGAAGTGCTAATGATAGCTCTCAAAGGGCCCTCACACACTCTGATCTGTGTGTTTATGTCTCCCCAGAACGCAGGCAGCCACGGATGCTGGACTGTTTGATGTCTCGTGCCGTGAGATGTGAACTGACGTCTTTCCATGTCTTTCAACTCTCATCCAGGTGTGTGTTAGGAATCTCTTAATTGGATACCAGTGCAGCTGTCTTGTCCAACACAATGTTTACTATTTGAGTGCACAGTTAAGCATATGTCTCATATTTGTGGATTTGTTCACCATGGAGGGGATTTCTGACTCTGCGTGCTTTCAGAGATGGGCATACTACACAGCAATTAGAAAAAATATCTATATATTGTATAGTGTTAGTATACAATATTGCTAAAATTAGAGGGAGACAGAATGTGGTGTAAGGGGCATTATGAGGGAAGAAGAATTTATGCTTTTTTTAAATGTCCAGTGGTATAAAATGAGGAGAAAACAATTGTATAAAAGCTGGAGGGCAAAGGAGATGATACACACAAGTCAAACCCCCCCACCCCCATCTCTCTCTCTCTCTCTCTCTGACAATCATCTGTTTCAGTACAGGTTAGAATGCCAGTGAGGAGCTTGTGCACTTGAGTTTAAAATAACAGCACAGTAGCCTCTTTGAATCAATTCCTGTGATCCCTCGAGGTGCCTTTGAAGGAAAATGCAATGGGTACAGAGTCACTTCTAACATATGATTGAAAGTTCTTTATTGCACTCTCTCTCTCTCTCTCTCCCTCTCTCTCTCTCTCTCTCTCTCTCTCTCTCGCTCTCTCTCTCTCTCTCTCTCTCTCTCTCTCTCTCTCTCTCTCTCTCTCTCTCTCTCTTCCCCACAACCCACCCACCCACACACACACAGACACACACACACACACACACACATCATATCAATGTTTAGGATTGTTGATAATCATCAAGAGTAAATGAGATAAAGCACTTCCCAAATTATAACAAGTTGCATAATCTTCAAAAACTATTTAGTCTTACACCAAAGCCATAAACCAATTTCAGGGCGATTATAAATTATGATGCAGAGAAATGTGTGTAAATCTACTGAAGCTTGGAGAGCACAGCTTTATCTACCAGCATCAGGGATATCTTATGTGTCAACGCCATGGAAGGAAACAGTGACAAGGCTAATGCTATAAATAAAAGGCTTGCAGCCGGGTGAGAACCTTGACCTGTCACTGGTCTTGTCACTAGTAAGGAAAACAATACGAATGCTAAAGGAGGCTGAGTGAACCAGGCTCTGCGTTTCTGAAGCCTCTGTGTCAGTACCCCCATAAAAAGCCCTAGAGCTCTGTTCACAACAAGGCAGTGAGGCACACGAGGGACATTCCTCCAGTCACTCAGTTAGTCAATCAAGCACACACACACACACACACACACAAACACACACAGAGAGAGAGAGAGGGAGAGAGAGAGAGAGAGAGAGAGAGAGAGAGAGAGAGAGAGAGAGAGATGTTGGTGGTTTGCTTGTGCTTGGGTCCTTTTTTCTAGCCTCTGGGAAAATGCCTGAGTGTTGAAAATATGTAAGCAGAGCAGAAAATGTTTTTTATTTCTATTGTATGTGCAGATATTTTTAAACAAGGTAGTAAAATTCCCACTGCAAAAGAAGTATTTAAACATCCACAAAACAATCAGAACCACATTTCTGTTGTGTCTGTATACACACACAGTGGGCACACATATCTTTCACATATCTCATATCATTCAAAGCAGAGACGTGACTACAGGGCTGCAATGACAGGTAGTCATCTGGAGCCCTGTTCTCTTTAATCAATATGTGTCAAAAATTTGGGAAACCCTATAAAACCTCTTATGGCCATGAGAAACATGGCCGTGAGGCCAGTTAGCATACTTATAACCAGTATTCATTTTCCGTAAGGTTTTTCTGGATAGGGTTTGTGGTAAAATCCAGATACTATGCTGATAATATTCTCAGAAGAATTCACTTTTTCCAGGCAAAGCACACACACATTCATACATTTATTCATATGTAAGTCCAATTTTGCAAAAGCAACTGACCTCCTGGCATGTTTTTGCAGGTTAGGAAAAAACAGGAGAACCAGGAAGAAACCCCTTGTGTGTGTGTGTGTGTGTGTGTGTGTGTGTGTGTGTGTGTGTGTGTGTGTGTGTGTGTGTGTGTTTTAAACGAATGTATATGCTTATGTCAAAATGAAAAGGACTTCTCTAAAAAATGTAAAAGAAAAACGATAACCAAAAGAGGAGCAAACGAGTTATGGAGGTGGTTAGTGCAGGAAACAGTGACAAGAGAAAAAAAGCAATGCAACGTGCAACTCATTTTTGATAACTTAACTTGAAGAATTAACTTGGTTTGTAGGACATTATTAACCATTTCTCTTCTTTCATGTTCGAAATAATTTTGATTTCAGTCAAATTCAGCGTTAATTGAGTTGCTCGGAGTACGTAGAACATGGTGATAAAATATCCTCTTTAAACTCATGAGACAATAAAACTTGTTAAAAAGATTTTTTTAATATATTTTTTATATATAACCATGGTTAAGGAGTTGTAAAGGTGCCTGACCGCTACATTTTACAGTGAGATAACTACTTTATTGCAAGCAGTTGTCCTAAGGAGATGATTGGCTCACTGTTTTGGAGCCCAATACATCCAGTAAGCTTACAATATGACTTAGAAAAGTTATTTGTTTTAGTGCAAACATGTAAAATTGGTTGTCTAGATTAGCCTTGGCTATGTGTGTATATGTATATTTACACTAGAAAATTAAATAAATATTATTACTATTAGTACATCAGTTTCTTTGTATTGCATGTTTTGATTGATTTTTTGATGATTAAATAAGACATCTGGGTAAAATAATGGCAATCAGCAGTGTTCAGGGGGGAAAAAATTGGTCAGAAGGGTCCCATACATTTGTTTGCCTGAAGCCCTTACGGTATTTAGAATCACATTTCCATATGTGAGGGTTAGATTAATGATATCGAGTCAAAGAAAAGAAAAGTAACAGTTTATTCTCTTGGCTTCTTTCTTTAAGTGTAAATGAATAATGAGGAATGCAAATGTAATAAGAAGCACATGCTCACCCGAGGCCTATATTAAAAATTCATAATTCATAATCAGGGCTTTTATGATGGGGCTGTGGCATGTTTTCAATATTGCTTGTCTGAGTAACTCAACCTTGCCAAAACCTGACCTGTATATCTGGAGTAAAGCTGCAGTATTGCAATAAACTCTGTTCTTATGCCCATTTGTCCCCCAAATGTATATATGTAGAGAGTGATGTGTAGAGATTATTAGGATAATTACTGTGGCTGTTTTGAAAAATGAGGGCGGGCAGTGCATTTCCTAATGTCGACGGATAATGTTACATTAGGCTTTTTCCTATTGAAAACTACACACTATCATTAATTCCAGTGTACACACCAACCACTTTTCTTGTTCTTATCCTGTTCTGTTATATTATCCTGTAAAGCAAATATTCTGTTCAGATTATTAGCAAAAATCATCGCTAAACTTAGCACACTGACACTGGCCTTTCAAACATTTCTTCATTTTATCACCTTAAGTCATTTCTTTTACATGATAGATCTGTGTGCGGAAGTAAAGTAAATCATTTGAAGCTTTGAGAGGAGAGATAATTCCTGCGACACTTCAATCCCTTTATTGATGGAAAGTTTCATTTCTCATCCTATTTATTTTGACAATATTAATTTATTTATGACTTCAATTACCTACAAGTCTCAAAATAGAAAAAAAATCAGTCCAGCCCCCCCAAGTTGGGGTGTTAAGGGGTCAGTTCTACTAATCCTCAACTCCCTTAGCCTGTTTGTAGGCAGCTGCACCATTGTAATTTATTTCTTCATCCGTTCATCCATTTACCAAACCGCTTAATCTTACTTGGGTTGCGGAAAGCCTATCTCAGCCTATCTCAGCCAACATTGGACGAAGGTGGGGCATATCCTAAACAGCTTATTTGCTTAATGTGCATGTCTTTGGACTGCAGAAGGAAACCAAAGTACCCAGAGAAAATCCATGTAAGCACAGGGAGAAGATGCAAACTCACCACAGAAACATCCTCGCCGAGTCCAGGAAATCCGACCTTTTTGCTGTGAGGCGGACATACTAACCACTTTGCCACCATGTTACCTTTTATTTATTTGCTTGTTTGTTTGTTCAGTAGTAAGTAGGCTTGGTGCCAATTCAGGTTCAGTGTATGAAGCCTTTAAGAGCCTGTTATTGTGCCAATATCCCAAAATATACAGTGTATATAAAAATTATAACAGTGCTGTTATTTGTTTATTTATTTATTTATTTTTGTAAGCAATAAGGGAAAAAAAGTATAAAAATTGCTGAGGTCACTGAGATTTCTCCTTCAGATTCTGTCTGTATTGTAGTATTGGCTCTCGAGTCTCTGCCAGGCTTCCACAGAGAATCACAAAAGAAGATCTCCAAAATGTCAGTCTGACAACAGCACTTCACACAACCAGCAATGCCACCAAGACTCAAGCACTAGAGGACAGAGGGGGTCAGTGGACTGTGTGTGTGTGTGTGTGTGTGTGTGTGTGTGTGTGTGTGTGTGTGTGTGTGTGTGTGTGTGTGTGTGTGTGTGTGTGCTTGGGGAAACAGTTTAAAGCTCTACAATAGGGCATAGCAAAGCCCATTCAGTGTCCAAAGATCATTGTAGGGTTATGGGAAAAAGGAAAGTGTCATTTTGGAGCCTTTTTTTATGCTGAGCCATGGAGGATGAGAACCCCGAGGCGAATCCCTTTGACCTTTCCAAAATGTTACTGCCCGTTTGGCACGCCTGCCTCACCTAATGAAACTTTTATTGCCATGAATTTTTTATTCCAATCCCGCTCCAGGCCTGGGGCAAACCTGGACCGAAGCAGATTAGGACCTCGGAGAGAGACAGAGGGAAGTACCATGCAAGGCAGCTTAACACAAGAGAGGAAAAGAAATGAGCTGGTCTCAGCTTAATATGGGCTAATATGCATTAATTCACTATTTCTCTGCTGTTTCACTGAATGCATATTCTAGGGATTACTCCAATTCTAACAAAGACAAAAAAACATTCTGAACTTTAAAAAGAACTTAGACTGAATTACGGCACTTTACTTCAGACCATAACATGATATGGTCACGATATGGACAGTGTAAAAATGAATTCCTTAAATAATGGCCCTTTGAGATCAACAGGAATCTGTGTCTGCATTCACCCCACTGAAGGTTGAGTTCAAGTCTCTTGTGTTTGGCCCTCCCACAGTAGTTGGGAAATTTTCAGTGCTGTTGAGAAATCTGTTCAGGGTTAGAAACTATTGGAGAAAGTTTCTTGGCTCTACAGGCCAGTCGCCCCCAGTACACCCCCCCCCCCTTACCAAACAGATAGAACTATATCTGGATGATTCATTATAAAAACTGATTATGCAAGTTGCCCTCTGGTCTTCATGCACAGTTTCACAATGACTTATCTCCCAAGACTAATGAGGCTGACCCTTCACTGCCTTATATGGGCCAAGATATTCTGGGAATTTCTGCACATCTATGCCATGTGCTTCACTTTTTTCCTTTTTTTTCCTTCTTCTTTTTTTTTTTTTTTGCTTCCATTGGAACAGAGAGAGAAAAAGTGTGTGTGTGTGTGTGTGTGTGTGTGTGTGTGTGTGTGTGTCAGAGAGAAAAAGAAAGAGCTGTGTGTGTCTGATTTTATTTAACCTATAAATGGGCATATGACAAGAAAAGAGAGAGAGAGAGAGAGAGAGAGAGAGAGAGAAACTCACGGTTGGCAGAGTTTGATGAGGTCCTGGTCGGTGGTACCAGGAGGGAGGCCACGGATGTACAAGTTGGTTTTACTGAGTTGCTCCACTGCACTCTGGCTGCTGCTATTGGTGCTGGGACTGGGAGGAGCCATTGGTGGAGGGGGAGGGGCATAGGACTGCTGTTCCACCAGTAAGAATATATGAAAACAGAAAGACACAGCAGATGTCAGACACGTGCATTACTCACAGTTTTTATAATCAATAAAAAAAGCAATATAATGAACATAGCACTATATGTTGCAACATTTTTGAAATACAAAGAAAATCCAAGGATTTCTGGGAGCTCAGTATCATCTTGGAAGAATCAGAGATCTTTAAATGTATTTTTATATTATACAGTCATCATAGCCTTATGCAACTGTTATATTTCATTGAAAATTAGGGTGTTTATTATTTGTTGATTTATTTAGTTTTTATCTACGTACGCATCCAAGCTAACTTAGTTATTGATTAGTACTTCAGCATCTGGACACATGGACATGCACATCCATTTAACTACCATCTTTATAAAATAACAATGGAATCATATTTTAATTTTAAATGAGTCTCCAGTAGAAAGACTAACCACTAGCTGGCACTGATTTATGAGACAAGCGAGCTGAGAGATCCTTAAAGTGAACTAGCTTTCCACATATATATATATGTGTGTGTGTGTGTGTGTGTGTGTGTGTGTGTGTGTGTGTGTGTG
>JAQMYF010000001.1:18583486-18585986 GCA_030014195.1 Neosilurus mollespiculum
ATAAGAAATACTGGAAACAAGAGAAAGTCTGGGTATTCTTTATGTCCACAACCATTACTTGAATAACTAAAAATGTTTGCACAGAAAGCCTTCCTAAAGTCCAACTTAAGCATATTTATTATAATTAAGCATGTACTGCAAAGAATCTTAGGAAATCTTATAAAAATACATCAATAAAGACAAATTTCTCGTGTAATTATTGTATTATTTTATTACAGTGTTAATTAAGTTTATTTCTGGACATTTTTATTAGTTGTCTTTTTCAATCAATAATTTAATTTCTTTCTTGAAGTAAATTGAGATGCTTGAACTAATTACAAATGCAGTAATACCAATACAGTAAAATAATTTGAAAGATTTAAATTTGCATTTATTTTTTTTAATGTACAAGTAGCCTTTTTATTATATTCACTTTGCCCTCATAAGCTGAAAATCTGATATATTTGCTTTAAATTGATTTATCATTACTACATCTTTAGTTTTAATTAATTATCATTATGAAGTACTTGTTCGTGGTCATGGCGGATGCCCTTGGCTCCGGTTGCAAGGCAGCAATACACACTGGTGAGGATGCAAATCCATAACAGGGCATAGTAGACACCTTTACATGTTTTTTAGAGAAGGCAACTCATCTTCCACCCAGAGTTTGAGTAGTTGGAAAAAACTGAAGGAAGCTCATGCAGACCCAGGAAGATAGTAATAAACCCTGTACAGATAGTAACCTGAGCTCAAGAATGAATCCTGGATTTAGGAGCTATGAGTCTCTACCCCATATTCACTATCTTCCTTCTTTCAGTTTGTGATTAGTTACAGTGGTATTTTTGGCAATACCTTATGGTTTAGAGAGATTGCACAGATGGTAGATGATTATTTCAAAGTTGGAGACTGGACCTTCTTATTGTAGGCCAATGCTGTTTTACCAGTGAGCTAACTATAACTTGCTGAAAGTGATGCATTACAACCTAATCTAATACCTCATAAGTGCTTTTATTAGTACAATGCATCATCCCCATGTATTTTAAACACCCTCTACCTGTAAGGTACCCAAGATGTCAAAATGACCCAGCAAAATGTATGGCCCGCTATATTTACAGTATATAAAAGTGTATAAAACTGTATGTTTTTGTATGGACTCTTGCATGAACAATACCTTACAAAACAAATCAATCCCTATACTACTGCTTTTTGCATGACTTTGGGTTGTACCCCCTATTTTTGTCATTTATACCTGCTGGCCATTCTTTGTTAAGCACTCAGAGAGACTAAAAGCTAGCTGTGCATAAAAAAAAAAACCCAAAAAACATAAAGCAGGCCCTTTGAAGGTAGAAAATCCATCAGGCATTGGTTACAAAGTGGTCCTTTATTAAAAATGCAGCAGGTCTATTACTCTAGGACCAGGGCTTTCCTTTCCCCTTAGCTCACACAAACCAATAGTTTACCAAGCCTCTTTTGTTTCGAGCCACTCAAAGGCTATCATTAGAGATACATTTATCTGTTCAATTGGAATCAGATCCTATTTGCCAAAGTATTCAAATAATTCCCTCTATGGACTCGTGCAGACGTTTACAGTGACCTATTAAGTTATTTTCATTGATAAATACCACATAATCTAATGTTGAATGTATGAACAGAATTGTCAGCACATTTTTCACATACCTACAATTTCCAAAGGACTAATAGCCTTAACCACCATTTTTGTTCTATATAAGCGTATGTTTGGATACTATGTTCCTGCTTTCTGAGTCAACCCCACCCTTCTGAACAGATGGCTGGAGAAAATGCCCAGGACACAGTGGGAGATGGAGAGAGAGAGAGAGGGTGGGGTGGGGGCCAAAAACTAAAGAGATTACAATGTCAGGAGTAAATTTAACAATAAAAAGACGTGGGGGGAAAGTATAACATGAACATAACAAACAAACTGGCTGTATAGATTTACAGCTAGAACACAGTGTCACGCTTACCAACCCTCCACTACGGAAATAAAGATTTACATAATTTATGATTATTTATTGTTTCCTGCCATAATTGATGTTCAACATGAAAGGTGATTTTCAAAGCAGGCCAAACATTTCCTGTCCTGAACATTCATAAAGGAAGGAACTCTATGAACAACAGAAAGTGAACATGAAAAATTTAAAGGATTAAAGATGAAATATTTTTTTCATTTATTATAATAATTTCAGTAACAACTGGTAGGAGTCATCTGTCCTGGTATGTTCAGAACATATTTTCAGTATACAATATGTACAAAATGACTGTGAACTCTAGTTATAGAGCTATCTGGTGTTCCAATATAGCAAACAAACACAGCCTAAATAACAGCCGCTACACAATGATAGGGTGGCACAGTGGTATAGTGGTTAGCACTATCACCTCAGGGTATAAAGATCCTAGGTTCGAGTCCCAGGCTCAGCCGTTTCTGTGTGGAGTTTGCATGTTCTCCCTCTGCTTGTGTGTGTTTTCTTCAGGTTTACTGGTTTCCTCCCACTGTCCAAAGACT
>JAQMYF010000001.1:18590986-18594186 GCA_030014195.1 Neosilurus mollespiculum
TATAGGCTTCAGCCTCCCTGTGCCCCTAATAGTGTTAAGTGGTTCAGCAAAGTAATGAATGAACAAATGGTTACTAAAACAATTCAAAACAATTCAGGGGGTATTCAGCAGGATCCACCTTGCCCTTAGTGCATAATTGTTAATTATTTTATATTATCTTGTCTTGTTAGAAAACTACTAAAAACTAACATAATAGAAAAATGATTATGATAAATTATGACTGACACTGGAGACACCTTCCAAATGCTATATAAATACCTCTTAAAAACCTTATAAAACCTTCCCCAAATCAACACAAATTTTGGTATTTTTTCTTTTCTTTATCACTGTTGTTATTTTATGCATAATTTATCAGTTAAGTTTAGAATTTCATTGTACAAGAAGGTTTTGTGAATATGACAATACCTTTCTTGAATTCTGTAGCATACATTACTCAGATTTTACAATATAATTTGTGTGGATCACCTGCTATACTAGTCCCTATGTAAACTGTTACTAAAGAAATTATCCAGCACTACTGCCTCCCTTCAAGGCGTTTAATCCTACTAGGGTTGCAGGGGGGCTATAGCGTATCTCAGCTGAGCACTGAGCATACACCCTGAACAGCTCATCAGACTATTGCAGGGTGAACACACACACAATCATTCACACACATTCAGATATATGAGCAGTTTGTAACAATTAATTAGCCTAATTGGCAAGTCTTTGGACAGTGGGAGGAAACCAGTAAACCTGAAGAAAACACACACAAGCAGAGGGAGAACATGCAAACTCCACACAGAAACGGCTGAGCCTGGGACTCGAACCTAGGATCTTTATACCCTGAGGTGATAGTGCTAACCACTATACCACTGTGCCACCCTATCATTGTGTAGCGGCTGTTATTTAGGCTGTGTTTGTTTGCTATATTGGAACACCAGATAGCTCTATAACTAGAGTTCACAGTCATTTTGTACATATTGTATACTGAAAATATGTTCTGAACATACCAGGACAGATGACTCCTACCAGTTGTTACTGAAATTATTATAATAAATGAAAAAAATATTTCATCTTTAATCCTTTAAATTTTTCATGTTCACTTTCTGTTGTTCATAGAGTTCCTTCCTTTATGAATGTTCAGGACAGGAAATGTTTGGCCTGCTTTGAAAATCACCTTTCATGTTGAACATCAATTATGGCAGGAAACAATAAATAATCATAAATTATGTAAATCTTTATTTCCGTAGTGGAGGGTTGGTAAGCGTGACACTGTGTTCTAGCTGTAAATCTATACAGCCAGTTTGTTTGTTATGTTCATGTTATACTTTCCCCCCACGTCTTTTTATTGTTAAATTTACTCCTGACATTGTAATCTCTTTAGTTTTTGGCCCCCACCCCACCCTCTCTCTCTCTCTCCATCTCCCACTGTGTCCTGGGCATTTTCTCCAGCCATCTGTTCAGAAGGGTGGGGTTGACTCAGAAAGCAGGAACATAGTATCCAAACATACGCTTATATAGAACAAAAATGGTGGTTAAGGCTATTAGTCCTTTGGAAATTGTAGGTATGTGAAAAATGTGCTGACAATTCTGTTCATACATTCAACATTAGATTATGTGGTATTTATCAATGAAAATAACTTAATAGGTCACTGTAAACGTCTGCACGAGTCCATAGAGGGAATTATTTGAATACTTTGGCAAATAGGATCTGATTCCAATTGAACAGATAAATGTATCTCTAATGATAGCCTTTGAGTGGCTCGAAACAAAAGAGGCTTGGTAAACTATTGGTTTGTGTGAGCTAAGGGGAAAGGAAAGCCCTGGTCCTAGAGTAATAGACCTGCTGCATTTTTAATAAAGGACCACTTTGTAACCAATGCCTGATGGATTTTCTACCTTCAAAGGGCCTGCTTTATGTTTTTTGGGTTTTTTTTTTTATGCACAGCTAGCTTTTAGTCTCTCTGAGTGCTTAACAAAGAATGGCCAGCAGGTATAAATGACAAAAATAGGGGGTACAACCCAAAGTCATGCAAAAAGCAGTAGTATAGGGATTGATTTGTTTTGTAAGGTATTGTTCATGCAAGAGTCCATACAAAAACATACAGTTTTATACACTTTTATATACTGTAAATATAGCGGGCCATACATTTTGCTGGGTCATTTTGACATCTTGGGTACCTTACAGGTAGAGGGTGTTTAAAATACATGGGGATGATGCATTGTACTAATAAAAGCACTTATGAGGTATTAGATTAGGTTGTAATGCATCACTTTCAGCAAGTTATAGTTAGCTCACTGGTAAAACAGCATTGGCCTACAATAAGAAGGTCCAGTCTCCAACTTTGAAATAATCATCTACCATCTGTGCAATCTCTCTAAACCATAAGGTATTGCCAAAAATACCACTGTAACTAATCACAAACTGAAAGAAGGAAGATAGTGAATATGGGGTAGAGACTCATAGCTCCTAAATCCAGGATTCATTCTTGAGCTCAGGTTACTATCTGTACAGGGTTTATTACTATCTTCCTGGGTCTGCATGAGCTTCCTTCAGTTTTTTCCAACTACTCAAACTCTGGGTGGAAGATGAGTTGCCTTCTCTAAAAAACATGTAAAGGTGTCTACTATGCCCTGTTATGGATTTGCATCCTCACCAGTGTGTATTGCTGCCTTGCAACCGGAGCCAAGGGCATCCGCCATGACCACGAACAAGTACTTCATAATGATAATTAATTAAAACTAAAGATGTAGTAATGATAAATCAATTTAAAGCAAATATATCAGATTTTCAGCTTATGAGGGCAAAGTGAATATAATAAAAAGGCTACTTGTACATTAAAAAAAATAAATGCAAATTTAAATCTTTCAAATTATTTTACTGTATTGGTATTACTGCATTTGTAATTAGTTCAAGCATCTCAATTTACTTCAAGAAAGAAATTAAATTATTGATTGAAAAAGACAACTAATAAAAATGTCCAGAAATAAACTTAATTAACACTGTAATAAAATAATACAATAATTACACGAGAAATTTGTCTTTATTGATGTATTTTTATAAGATTTCCTAAGATTCTTTGCAGTACATGCTTAATTATAATAAATATGCTTAAGTTGGACTTTAGGAAGGCTTTCTGTGCAAACATTTTTAGTTATTCAAGTAATGGTTGTGGACATAAAGAATACCCAGACTTTCTCTTGTTTCCAGTATTTCTTAT
>JAQMYF010000001.1:18594286-18608734 GCA_030014195.1 Neosilurus mollespiculum
AACATTTTGGGATGAGCTCCAGCCTCCCTGCATCCCTGATTAAGGATAAAATGGTCCATTTATTTGTCTATCTATCTATCTTAGTGTTCTCATATTATTAAATGTATATGTCCCAAAGATTCCATTCTAGAGATTAGTTTTATAGAAAAAAAAACCCCAACAACATAGCGATTATTTAAAAATGATAAATGTTTTGTAATCATTATGAATATGCATGGAAGTATGTACATTGTCTTATTTAGAGAATTTTTTTTTATAACACAGATAACTATTATAGATGTACCTTTTAAATGAGTTCTCATTAAAGAATCTAATTACTGAGCTGATAGTAATTTATGAAAGGGAGGAAAGCTTTTTTCCTTCATGGCAATACTAAAGTTCTTTGACAGAAGCATTATAAATCAATCTCCCAATTATCCACTGGCAGAGTAAATAGCATGTTGTCATGCTATAATCCTGAGTAACATTGGGAGCAGCAGAAGCCTAATAAGCCCCATAGAGAAGGTCCTTGAGATGCTGCTGACATGCTGCATGTCATCGCACTGCAGGCCAGTTAGCGTGCACTCACACTGAGAGCACAGCTTTAAACAGACCACTGCATGTTATTTTTGCTGAACAAAATCAGACCCTTCTGAGTGCGAATGAAATACACACACACACACACACACACACACACACACACACACACACAGTACAGCCTTGACTTTACACTGTTGATTGAATGGTTAAAGTGGCCTCACAGCCTTTTGTTGGCACAATACCAGGGGAATTTATTTTCCCTTTAAAGCTATTTTATATCCCACTGGTGTATGACTGCTGCCATGGATATATATCTTTGCATGATGCATGCATGAGCACATGAGCTCTCGCATACACACCTATGTCTATGCCATCTATCCACACTCTGACAGGCATCTCAGTTGTCTACTTGTAGAGATTAAAGGCCCATGGTGTTCACTAGATACTTGAACAAACACTGAATGGAATGTGATTATACTGAAACTTAAATATGGTCATTACAGTGTAGGCAGAAGCCCGTCAGACTACAACATTTCTTAATATGGACTAATACCTGAGTCTGGCATTGGTTCTGGACAGACTGATATGATATCTTCCACCAGTATATTGTGCATTCTGGCTAAATGCACAAGGTGAGTGGGAACCATTTAACATATATGAGAGAGAGAGAGAGGGGGGGGGGGGGGGGGGGGGTCAGTGATTGTGTGTCAGCTGCTTCTCTTCTCCCACATGATTGATTTCCCCTGGAGGAATATCTCCACTTTGAGAGCATGCTGGAATCAAGATTAATAAGAGGGCATTTACATCTCGAATACACACACACACACACACACACACACACACACACACACACAGCTATACAGTCATGCACACTAACAAGAGGCCCTCATCGTCATCCAAAGGCAAAAATCTGAAATCTGAAACGCAGCATGACTCTGCGCCAAATGCAATCTCCCCTTTCTACCAATAATTTGCAAATCAATAATCATTCCCAGAATAATGCTCTTCTTCCTCCTCTAACGCTAACACTTGGCTCTGGTGATGTCCAATGAAAACTATTTCCCTTACATTAAGCTCTTATCACATTATACATAGATTATACCCCTAAGATGTTCTGTGGTGACATATAAATAAAAAGAGAAAGGGAAACAGATGACTCCAGGGATTCAGCCTCCCATGGAGATGTTCTGGGAAATTCATTACAAAGGCGGAAGAGGGTGCAATATAATTTGACTTGACCTTGAAGGCAGTATGAGACAATAAATAACAGGTCAAGGGGGAAAGAATATGTTGGATGATCAATATGAAGCTCACTGGCATAGAAATGAGGAAATTTTCATACACTTTGTCATTAATGATTTGTTTTTTTAGCGAGGCAATATAGTAATCCTGTCCTACTCATTTTAAGAGATTATACAAAGAAGCTATCCATTTATACAATCAGAGCCTTTGCCTAATGCATTTTCCTGCCTAAAGTTTCTCCACCCTGATGGTACAGAAAAGCATTTCATCACTTGTGTGCTCACGCCCTTGGCCTGACAGCCAATCTCTCAGTCAAAGCAACTTGCACTCTCCCCCTTTCTCACCTAATGATTCTCACTACACAGATGCCAACTTTTTTTTCTTCCAGGGAGATTAAGATGTGCATGAAGAGCAGAGAGGCAGGTAAAGATCAGGTAGAGATCACCAGCAATGTAACAGCATCTCGATCAATACATGGCAAATCAATTTTCCACTTCAGAGTGGTGTAGGAGTCAAGAGATGGATGTTATTATTCAGGTCCCTCATCAAAGCCTGCTGTGCTGAAGTGACAAAATCTCACATTTGGGTGTGTGTGTGTGAGAGAGAGAGAGAGAGAGAGAGAGAGAGAGAGAGAGAGAGAGAGAGAGAGAGAGAGAATTAACATCTCTCATTTCTCACTGTAATTATTTTTAATTTTCACTTATTTTAGGATAGTAAAGCAAACCTGGCACCAAAATCAGATATTTTATGTCAGATAGATGCTACCAGGGTAGAGAGGGAGACGGTTACAGAATAGAAAGAAGCCAAGAACCAGAGAGCAGGAAACTGTACCTTAGTCTGGAGATAGTGAGGGTAGTAGTAGGTGTACTGGGGGTACATTGGTTGCTGTTCCAAGCGTTTGCCCATGTAGCTGGAATCCCTTTGGCCGTGGCAGGATACTGAGACTCGTGTGCTTGCTCCAAAACTCTGATTGCCTCTGCTTTCTGGGCCAGAGGCTAGATCCGTTTGGAAAAGGCAGTGAAAAGAGGATGGAGAGAGTGTTAGAGAGTGATGGGGAGTGCCGCGGGACCTCCGGCTGTCCTTATGTCTATCACTGTGTGGGAGTTGCGCTCTCAGTGTGTGAGCTATGCTCTCCTCCTGCTCTTCCTACGTGAGATCGGACAAGAAGATGAAGGGAGGAAGGTCCTTGCAGAAAGAGTAGGAGTAGTGGTAATGAAGAGAACGGAAAGAGGCGATGAAAAAAGAGGGAAGGAGAGAGTGGCAGATGTCACTTCTTAAGGAAAGCAAGCTCCTTGTCTTCTGCTCATGCTTCGAGTTTGTCTCCGTCTCTGTAGTTTTTCATTCTCGTGTGGCTGCACAAAGTCAGACCTCTCCCAAGGCTTTTCAGATATTCCAAGACAGTATGCTCCGGTGTGTGCTGCTCTGGCTGATACACAAAGAAGCGATGCAGATGGATGATGTAGCTGCGCTGAAAGAGCTGAATGTGATCACAGTCAGTGAGGCTAAAACCGTCCCTGGGAACAAGGAGCTCACTAGGAGTTCGGCTTTAAGCACCAGGGGAAGCAGCACAAACTCCTCTAAAAGGGAAATCCAGTACTATCCTGAACCCAGGCACAAGTCAACCACACAGTGCTCTTTCTCTCCAGCGTCTGCCTGATGCCTTCTTTTCCTGCTGCCTCCTTGTCTTTCCACTTGCCTGTGTGTGAGTGTGCGAGTGGAAGTAATTGTGCCTGTGTGTGAGCACGAGTGTATGTGTGTGTGTGTGTGTGAGTGTGTGTGTGTATGTGTGTGAGTGTGTGTATGTGTGAGTGTGCGGCTGGGTGCTCCACACTATGGTGAGGAGTGAGGGCTCAGATCAGGCAGCTCTACGATCCTCCTCCTCCTGGAAGGCGGGACTAGAGGCAGGATGCAGCGCTCCCTGAACTGGGGGAGTGTCACAGCCAGCCTCTCTCTTTCTCCCTTCTGTTTCTCCCTCCTCAAGATCACAAACGCCCTCTGCTAGGTTTTTACTCTGCAGGCAGGAGGAGCCAGGAAGAGGGGGAGGATAGAAGAAGGAACACCACAAGAAGCATAGTCCCTCTACTGGTGATTTGTAAATTACACACATATTTACCAGTTAGTTCATTCAATTTGCCATATTTATTTATTTATTTATTTATTTTTTATTATTTAATTTGTTTGTTTGTTTGCATTTTATTCTAGTAAAAAAAAAAATTGACTGGCAGAGACCTCAAGATTGTATAGTGGTGAACAGGTCCACCTCACTGCAGGAAGGTCCTGGGTTCGAGTCCAGGGCTCATTCTCCATGTGCTTGTGCGGGTTTTCCTCTGGGTACTCTGGTTTCCTCCCATAGTCCCAAGACATACAAATTATGCTAACTGGCTGTTCCAAATTGCTGCTAGGTGTAAGAATTAATGGTTTTGTGTGTGTGTGTGTGTGTGTGTGTGTGTGTGTGTGTGTGTGTTGGTCTTGTGATGGACTGGTGAGCTGAGATATGTTTTCACCTCCCTGCGACCCCGGTAGGATAAAGAGGTTCGGAAAATTAATCAATTAATAAATTAATTTCTGATACAGGTGCCTTTCAGAGCCGGGAAACAGTTAAATGTCTGTTGTACCTTAGGACCGGTTTGGGAAACATTGTTCTCGCTCATTTAGCACCTTCACATCATTGTCTTTTGTAAATTACCTGTAGAAGTGTATGCACAGCAGATTTTCTTTTTGCTATGTGGCACCCAGTTATCTCTGTCGCAGAAAATGGTAGTGTAATATACTGACATACTGACATTCATGCATAGTAGAGCAGAGAAATGTGCCCTTAAAAAGCACTTACATAAGACTCCTCACACTAATTCTTTTCCCTCTGCTCATAGACCAGCTTTTAGTGGACAAAGCAAGCTTTTTGTTACAGTTAAACAATATAAAAACGTAACCAATATGTTGATTACTGAATTATAAAGAGCATTCACTAACACTGAATCATGCTACAAAATATATTATGCTATGCAATGACTTGCATACAATTCTTCAGCAGCAGGTGCTAAGATTAAAATAAATGTGCATCTTATGTTATATAGTACTAAATTTGTATAATGTACATATTGTTATGAGGATAAAATTTCACCAACACCCATGCAAAAAGAGGTTGTGTAATTGTCCGACTCTGGGCGAGGGCAGAGTACACCCTGGACAGCTCGCCAGGCCATCACAGCAAGAAAACTCCAAAATCCAAATTTTTATTTCAGCAATTTAGAGGTGAACTTGCTCTTATGCATCAGATCATTATTCTGGTGCATCCAATTCTGCTTGAGCTTTAGATCAAGGATTAATAACCAGAAAACTTCCTTTAGCACTCTTTTGTACAGAGCTGAATTCATTCTTTCCTCAATCATGGCAAGCTGCCCAGACTTTGAGGCAGCAAAGCATCCCCACTTCATCGCATTACTACCACCATATTTGACTGAGGGGGGCACGGTGGTTAGCATGTCCACCTCACAGCAAGAAGGCCTGAGTTTGATTCCCAGGCTTGGGTGTTTCTGTGTGGAGTTTGCAATTTTTCCCTGTGCTTGTGTGGGTTTCCTCCGGGTACTCCGGTCAAAGACATTAATAGTAGGCTAAATGGCTGTTCCAAATCACCCCTAGGTGTGAGTGTGAGTGTGAATGGTTGTATGTGTGTTGCCCCTGCAATGGCCTGGCAAGCTTTTCAGGGTGCACCTCACCTTCACCCGGAGTCAGCTGAGATGTGCGCCAGCCTCCTCGTGACCCTAATTAGGATTAAGTGGCTTAGAAAATGAATGAATGAATGTTTGACTGATATTCATATAGTGGAAATCTGTATTAGCATCTGACATCAATAAAGGGAACCATCTTCCAAAAACTTGCACTTTTGACTCATTACTCCATAAAACATTATCCCAAAATGTAACCTTTTATCAATGAAATTTAATTTGAGTAACTAAAAAGTTAAATAGGTATTGGTGAGATTTTATCCGGGTGGCATGGTGGTGTAATGGTTAGAACATCTGCCTTACAGCAAGAAGATTCTGGGTTCGAGTTCCAGAGTCGGATGTTTCAGTGTACAGCTTGCATGTTACCCCTGTGCTTGTGTGGGTTTCCTTCAGGTACACCAGTTGTTTGAGCAAGCAGTGATAATGTAAAAACAATGACATTTTTTTACTGTTAAAGGGTTAAATCCTTATATTTGGACACATTTAACTTTACTGTATTTAAGTTTAAAGTAAACATTGGAAGCAATACTGGAATTAATTTTCATGATATGTCTTACTGTTTTAACATGAGATCGATTTACACATATTTACTTTTAGAATTATTAAAGCTGATTAATTATATTAAAAAGTTGATTCTTTGCCTGCACTTCAAACTAAATCTTAGTAACTAAAAAAGAAACCTTTTTTTTCTACAGTCTTCTCCCTTTAGGGAAAAGTGAAATGTCACAAGATATTTAGATATTCCTATCCTTGTGGGGACATTTGGTACCCACCAAGATATAAAAGATTTTGTCTCTCACACAGGAAGAGGGTTAAATGTATGGTGGATAAAGCATACAAAAAAACCCCAAAAACAAATACAGAAATATTTGCTCTCATACATTATTTAATTGTATAATAACCCAAATTACCTTATTACTTAATATTGAAAATGTCATTTGACCAGTCATCTCTGTGCTTGCCTGCTATTATAATCAAAGGATAAAAGGTTAAACAATATTAATTTTATGTTATGCGCCAGCCAGCTGACAGTATAGCATATGAAATAGATTATTTTATAGCAAACAGTCACTGTGTCTGTAGGTGCTTTACTTTATTCTTCCTGGCTTTGAAATTATCCACCACTGTTGAGAATCCAAATTAGATGCTGGCCCCAGGGATGCTTGTGTGGAGTGTATGTGTTGTTACACATGGCCTTGAGGGAACTCAGACTATGTGGAACAAAATACTAATGATAACCATACTTGGGCAAAGAAAGATCATTTAGGGGAAAAAAAAGTGGTGCAATATCAGCAATGGCTAATAATAATCCTACACATGGTAGTTTTCTTGACAATTGCTGGTTACAGAGAGTACAATAGGGTTTGCTTATGCACTGCTCTACCTTTGCCAGAGACAACATTTGGGTTGGACAAAAATGAAACTGAATTCTCCATATGGGAGTTTCAAATATTTTCAATTCAAATGAATAGTGTTGGAAAAATGATTTAATTTATTCAGCAGTATTTACATCTCTCCAGTGACCAAACAAGTGACTCAAGGATAGATCCTTTAACTGTATGAAGTAAGTGTTTTATGGGATGATATAGTGTTGGGGAAAACTGGGTATTTCATCACACTGAATGCTGGGACACAGAGGGTGAGAGAGTTCAGTCTTTAATAAAATTCTATCAATGGTCTTGTTGTTGAAACCTTGGATTATATATATATATATATAGATTCTTCATCTTCATCTTTTTCCACTTGTTTTGGGGTTGGGTCGCGAGGGCAGCGGGAAGGGGAGGGGGGCACCAATGTGTTCCCAGACCAGCTAACACTCCAGCGTGTTCTGGGTCTCTTCCGGGTTGGACATGCCCAAAACACCACACCAGGGAGGCGTTCAGGAGGCATTCTAATCAGATGCCTGAGCCACCTCAACTGGCTCCTCACAACACAGAGGAGCAGTGGTTCTACTCCGAGCTCCTCCCGGATGACAGAACTTCTCACCCTATCTCTAAGGGAGAGCTCTGCCACCCTGCAAAGAAAGCACATTTTAGCCGCTTGTATTCGCGATCTTGTTCTTTCAGTCACTACCCAAAGATCATGACCAGAGATGACAACATATATATCAGAATCAAAATCAGAATATTTTATTGATCCTGGAGGTAATGCATATATATATATATATATATATATATATGCATGTATGTATGTAAATGCAGAGAGATAGAGAGGGAGAAGACAGTCTGATCAGCTCACTAGTCCATTGCAGGGCCAACACTAAAATACCACCATTCACACTCACACCTCCTCACTCAATAATTTGCCAAGCCGCTTAATGCTATTAGGGTGGTGAGGAGGATGGAACCTATTTCAGCTGACACTGGGCGAAGAGGGGGTACACCCTCAACAGCTTGCCAGACTATCGCAGGGCCAACATACACACTCAACGGCAATTTGGGGCAGCCAATTAGTCTAACGAGGTTGCGTTTGAACTGTGGGAGGAAATCGGGGTACCCAGAGAAAGCCCATGCAAACAAAGGAAGAACATGCAAACTCCACATAGAAAAACCTTGCGTAGCCTGTGACTCAAACCCAAGACTTTCTTGCTGTGAGGCACACGTGCTAACCACTATGTCACGTTGTCAGGGCAAGCAGTGGTCTTTATAGCACCTTCCATAAGGTGCGGGACATAATGTCTCTGACTCAGGAGTACTGCTGCCATGTGCCCAGAGAAATGAAGGTGGGAAAAAAAGATCTCATCTGCTTAGAGCTCAGCTGGGAAAACAAGACATAAAAGCCAGCAGCGTCTTTTCATGGGCAGACAGAAGAACACTGGATATTGGGTCACAGAGAGAAGTGCGTTGAAGTTAAGCCTGATTAGAAAGCAGACAGTATTGTGGTGTCAGTTGTGCAAAAAATTGGAATAAAGGGCTATTTTTCTGCCTGGGATATTAAATCAAAAATTGTGTCAAAAGAAGACTCAACGCAAGATTAGGTAGGGTCTGCCCTTGGGTCAGCCTTTCTGTTTGAGACTTAAGAACTCATTATTTAAAATCATACAGTAAGGGCAGTCATGCAGCGTCTCCACTTACATGTCAAACTATGATGGATTGGTTCTGCCCAAATCTGGGTCTGAGCTGGGATAATGCATGGTATGTTTCTTGCTGTCAAGCATGGGCATAGAGGCTGACAAGTACATTTACAATGACCAGCTTTGCTTGTGCTTTAATTAAAGGTCTTTTTATAATGATTAGGAATCATAGGCAAAGTTTTGAACTACAACAGAACCACCATTAGAGTTAAAATGTGCATGATTACTGACTTTCTGGGATGTTTTCTTTGAGTATTACATGAAGGAAATCAGATGCCCATTCTATCATTTTTGATAAACATTATGAACTATCATTTTTCCAGTACTCATGCAGCATGTGCCACCAGTTGGTTTCACTACATCCCTTTTGTATACACCTTTTGGGTCTACTAATTCATACTGAGAGCACCCCAGTCACCACTATACAAGATATGTGTTCAAATGCTCACTAATAATGAAACCATTAGTGATTTTTTTTTGTATTTACAGTGCAATCAGGCTTATACTACAAACAGCAGTATCCTGCAATATCGTATTTTAGTTGATTACTGATTTCATGTTCATAAAGATGTTTGTATCTCAAACCAATAACTAGAATATCCAAAATTTACTGTATACAGATCATCTGCAATCTTTTTTTCATGTCTGGTTATATGCAGAAGCCACAGCTCATTCAGTAGAGCTGTGCTGCAAATAAGGACAGTGTTAAATACAATTTGCAACGATAAAAATTAACCTTTGTAGAACATTCATTTGTCTTCTTCTTTCTAACTTTATCAGTGTCTTTGCTGTCATGAGAGTAGTGGTGGATTTGGAGTCTTGGGTTATCTACCAATTTAAAACACCCATACGACTTTTGGCACCATAAATATTGTAGATCGAACCCTATCGGACCGGATTCCCCATTCATAAAGGAACTTGTTTGGGATGCTAAAACAACTGAACCTACAAAAGGATCTTTAAGGAGCTGGCACAGTTGATAGCAGGGCCACCACACAGCTCCAGGATCCCTGGTTTGATCTTGAACTGGGTTTATTGGAAGCACAAATTTCACCCTCTCTCCCTGTGTTGTGGGTCTCCATAGGGCTCCTCTCATTAAATTGACTATAGTTAGATGTGTGTGTGCATGTGTGTGTTTATGTGTGTTCTATGTGTGTGTGTGTGTGTGTGTGTGTGTGTGAGAGAGAGACAGAGAGAGAGAGAGAGAGAGAGATAGAGAGAGAAATACACTGAGTTGAACAGGGATCTCATTCAGGAGGAATTCTAAGCCCTTGTACCCAGTGTTATTGGGATTTCCTCTTGATCCTTTACAACTCTGACCAGAATAAAGAAGTGTAGGAAGATGAACAAATAACAGACTGGAAATAGGAAGGGCCTATACCAAGGAAGGACTTACAAAGCTTTTGTGTCAGTAAGAGTGAAGAGGATATATACAAAAGTACAAAAGAGACATGTTGGGAGTAATGAACAGAAGATGACTAACTGCTCTGCAACATATTAGAAAGGTTGAAAAATATGTGAGCTGTTTTTCCCCCCTGTGTTTGCAAACAAGCAATGAGTTAGCTTGGAACAAGCCACAGAATGTTGTAGGCGGGTGAATTTGATAGCAAACTGCATGTGAAGTAGTGCAAGACAAACTAAATCCTCTGTCTCTCTCTCGCGTATGCATTTTATTTGTTCATGGAAAGCTTTAATCAAGAAGCTTTTATTTCACAACAGCACTGTTCTTTATCTCACCCGACTGACACTATTACTGCATGAACACAGTTGAAGAATGTGTGTTAGAGCTCTTTAGACAACAACCTACTTGGAACTCTGCCTAGTGAAATACTGAAGTGGCAGCCAAAAGGTATCAGTGGTACAGCAGAACACTTTAGAAGTGGGCAGTACTTTCCAGCCTGGGCCAAATATATTTAATGATATACACTGAACTCTGGGTAGACTGCTATTCTTAATGGAGCTGTATAATAGAAAGTAGCTGTAAACCTTTCTTTCAGATATGTTTTTGTTATCCATCTTGATCAACATCAGCCCTCCTACCAGAAAAGTCACTGCATTTTAACACTCATCATGGCTTGTTAGATCTGAGGTTAGTCAAGGTTCATTTCTCTATGCTTTGCTCCCTATGTGAAGCCTCACAGCCATAAAGTTTAATAGAGTTCCTCTAATATTGTACCAGGCGACCCATAGTATTGTCACACTTCATGTGCATTCACGCAAATAAAACCTCTCTGCAGGCACGAGTAACTTAAGAACACTTTGTTCCTCATCATGTTAGACTGTATTTTATTTTCTCAGCAATATGTCCCTAGTTAAATGGCACTCCAATGTGAAGTTAGAACAAACTATTTGCAATTACAGCATATGTATGACATGCATACTAACCAATGAATTGCATGTGTGTTTCCTAATATCGCCTCCAACTGCTGGCCACCCCACTGGCACCTTTACAGGCTCACTTTTTTACCACTGTAATTGCTTTGGATGCTGGATATTAAACACAATGAGCCTCATTTCTCAAACTGGATCCAAACAAATGTATTCATAAATTGTTCATAAGTCCATTTACCCAAGGAATGTGGCATTTTTAAAAATGCAGTTAGTTCAGGAAGAAAAAAAGCATTCATGCCTTATGAGAGCTATTGGGGTTGTTTAAATTTATATGAGGCTTTAAATCATATACAGTGGATATAGAAAAGATCATTCCCTTTCATTCATTCATTCATTCATTCATTTGTTCATTCATTCATTCATTCATTCATTCATTCATTCATTCATTTATTTATTCATTTGCCAAACCGTTTATTCCTACTAGAGACACGGGGGGCTGGAGCCTGTCTCAGCCAACTCTGGGCAAAGGTGTGGTGAACAGTTCACCAATCCATTTCAGTGCTGTGAAATTCCAGGGCATTCACACTCACACCTAGGGGCAAATTGAAACAGCCAGTTAGCCTAATGTGCATGTCTGTGAACTCACCTTCATCCAAAATGTGGACTGTGGGAGGAAATCGGAGTACCCAGAGGAAACCTATGCAAGCATGAGGAGAACATGCAAACTCCACACAGAAATCTCTTGCCGAACCCAGGACGTGAACACAGGACCTTCTGGCTGAGAGGGGAACATGCTAACTACTGCACCACCATGCTGCCTCTTGCCCATTTAAAGATATTGACATTTTGTTGCTATACAGCCTGAAATAAAAAAAGACACACACAATATTTTTTTCGGCTGTATTTACTTAATGTAACTTGTGGCTTCCCCTTGTGATCAAGTGTAATTATTTTGATTAGTTCAGCATTAAAACAGCTATTCCTAGAGCATTCCAGTGCTGAAAGTGTAACTGAAAGCAAACAATCAAATATGGGTGGCAGGGCACTGTTAAAAAAGGGATACATAAAAATTTCAAAGGCTTAGAAATCCCTAGAGGCACAGGAAAGTACATAATTAAGAAATGAAATGTGGACCCTAAGAAAATCCTTTATCCATCTCAGTGATTCTGTTTTTTCTTTTTTTTTTCCCACTATACATTTGCCATCATTCTCTTGTCGATTATAAATTGCAGAGTAAATACAAATGGAAAAATATTTTCTGCAAAGCACGTTTTGTAATTGGTATTAAATTAAATTTTAAATAACTCATTTTATAAATTACGTAGGCTAACAACTTTGAATTTTGACCGTGATATCCTCATGGAGTGCCACCAAATAATTCCCCATAGCTGTGACTACCCACTGATATTTACATACAGAAAAGATAACTGTAGTTTTAAAAACACAGGCAGGGATTTGCTAACAAGGGTGTACATGATCAGCCTGATAACAAATTTCACCATGCATCTATTTGTAATAATACAGCAATGCACTGTCATGTAGAGAAATTAATGTCAAAATTTTACATTTTAATTATGTTATTAATGACTCAGTGGACAAACTATCTATTAGCTGAAACATGACATTTTCTGATGTGCTATATTCATTAAGCTACCCAAGCTAAACCGATCTTCTGGGAGTAAAGATGCCATGCTACAGATTTCTTTCATTAACTAAAAGCAGATAAATGAGCATCATTCGTCCTGGAAAAGCTTTGAGAAAAACATTGTGTACATATTTGATTTTAGTGTGATGATGAAAAATGTAAATAATGCTGATTTCCAGTACTGAATTAAAACCATGAGTTCTCTGTCTGTCTGCCTGTCTGTCTGTCTGCCTGTCTCTCTCTCTCTCTCTCTCTCTCTCTCTCATACACACACACACACACACACACACACACTCCCTGCAGGTAGAGGTGTCTCTGGTGGAGGAAAGTACGCCTGGTCTAGCGTGACTGACAGGAGGGGCTCCAGAGACTGGAAGGTAATTAATTTCTGTAAACGACCGCCATATCTGTCAACTTTTATAAACGAGCGTTTATGTGTTATGGACGATTTAACCACCACACTGAGAGAAACTGACAGAGATGAGTAGAAGAGAAAAAGAGTGAGGGCCCCATGAATAGAGAACCCTGGAATTGTGGAATGTAACTGTGATCTTAACTTGTTGGTAGCACTGGAGCCAGCATGACACTGCTGGGGATTGAACTATACTCAACACCTCAGCTGATATGTCACCAAGAGGGGGGAAAAAAAAGTATATATGCAATATATAAATGTATTATGAGATACAAGTATGAGTCAAAAGGTTGTAAAACACATATGAATGATCTACTTGCAAATTTTATGAACTTTAAGCAGAATTGTCTTGGACCCAGTGTTCCCAGGATATACTCCATATCCACTATGGGGATAATATATCACAGACTAAAAATATATTGCATTTACCTCTCTCTATTACAATGGTGTAAACATCTAATAGTTATTCCGCGACCATGAGTTGGATATTATCTCATAGCCTCATAGGGCTATTAGTCATATCTGACATGAGGGGGCAGAACGATTTTATTTTACCCACTGGATTATAAGAAATATAGCATTTTTATTATTGCATTTAAATTCTTAAAACTATATATGTTCTGACCATAAAATACTTTACAGGAGAGCCAGTTAGCGAGGGGATAGTTAGTTAGCTGAAGGCCTGTTCTTCTCAGCAGTCCAATAAAGTCACATTTGGGGAAAAACAAACAAAAAACAACTGTGTAATTCTTAAAACAAACAAATAAATAAAAATATGTTATCAAATGAAGAAATCAGTGTTAACGAAAGAACATAACATGGACTGCACAGCAGCGTAGCTAGTGGCACTTCTGGCTTGATTACACCAGGTACAATGCACTCTTCTCTGGACACTGGCATTAGGCCACACCGAAGACTGAATACCTGTCCCTCAGAGAAAGCTGATAAAGCATTTGGTGTAAAATAAATGAATAAACCTGTCTAATGCTTGATTTTTTTCTGTTTTAACCATCAAGTCTTTCCAAATCTCAAATAATTCCAAATTTTGTAACTTTTCATTGAGTTAGTCTTTAAAAAAAGGCTAGCATTAGCTAATATCTTGGAATGAATCATGACTTTTTTATTTTTATTTTTTGGAATGGATAGGTCATTCTAATAGTCATTCTAATCCAGAACCAGTTTCCCATCATTCACTTACAAATCAGACATCAAGGCAGTGCACCTTTCTTCATTGTGAAAGAACGTACACATGGAGGTGTTCATTTGCAGTCTTGCTAAAAGCCTAGGAGAAAAACAACAAAAAACAAATTTATAAATGTTAAACCTGGTACCAAAAAACAGGCTGACCCAAATGCAAGACAGACACGACGAGATAGGTGCAAACGGGATCCTTTATTGTAGATCAAGAGATCATGAACCATGGGTATGACGGCGGGATCGTGGCGCGACTATGAGATAGCGTACTACTCTTCAGACGGCACAAGACGATCTGGCGGAGAGT
>JAQMYF010000001.1:18610151-18620255 GCA_030014195.1 Neosilurus mollespiculum
TTTATATATATATATATATATATATATATATATATATATATATATATATTTATATATATATACACACACACACACACACACACACACACACATAAAAAAAAATTCTTGAAAGCCATCCCTCTAAATGTAGCACATAATACTTGCACCCACAAAGGTGCATGTATCCTGTGGATTCAATTGCTTGCTCCTTATCGGCTGTTAGGTGCTGTGATGAGGTACTCAGACAGCAGCGTTTCTTTAACACAAGTGGGAAAGGAGGGCCTGGACCCATTCATACCCCTGTGCAATGAGGCTGGTGAAATATGTTTTCTTCTGCAGATTACTGAACAGCAGGGGAAAGAGAGCAAAACCGAGGCCATGATCCTAGTTCTTCATTCTTGAATAAGATGCAGAGGAAAAGGTGGAGGGTGCAGCAAAAGAAATACAACATACTATGAATGTGTACAGATCAGATATTTAGAGAATACACACAGCTGGACTGCATGTAAGAGGTGGAGGGGGATGATTTTATATGTTGTTTCCTCTTTCTTTCATGCATTAATTCACCTTCAGCAACCATATTATTCTGGTCAGGGTTAAAGTGGATCTGGAGTTTATCACGGGATGCACAGTGGCATAATGGTTAGCATGTCCACCTCACAGCAAAAAGGTCCTGGGTTTAAGTCCTGGGCTGAGGCGTTTCTGTGTGGAGATTGAATGTTCTCCCACTGCTTGCTTGGATTTCCTCTGGGTACACCAGTTTCCTCCCACAGACATACACATTAGGCTAAGTGGCTGTTTCAAATTGCCCCTAGGTGTGGATGTGAATAGTAATAAAGGATTAAGCAAACAAATAGATGAAAAAATAAATGCAGTCTATTCCAGAAACACTGGGCATAAGGAAGGATGAATGGATTGCCATTCCATCTCAGGACATCATACATAACCACATTTACACAGAATTTAATGTAGCTAGTTCACCTTTCACCCACACAGACAGTTTGAGAACATGCAATTTTTTAAATTCAAAACCTTTTTTATTAATTTAAAAATAAATATTATCTTTAATAAAGGTGCTCATAAGTGCACTTGGCATCAGGACACCGTAGGCTGCAGTTCAATGATCGACTTTGTAGCCGTGTCCTCGGACTTGCGGCTGCATGTTCTGGACACTCGGATGAAGAAAGGAGTGGAGCTGTCAACCGATCACCACCTGGTGGTGAGCTGGCTCCGATGGCGAGGGAGGCTGCCCTCCAGACCTGGCAGGCCCAAGCGTTTAGTTAGGGTCTGCTGGGAACATTTGGCGGTGTCTCCTGCCAGAAGGGCCTTTAACTCCCACCTCCGGCAGAGCTACAACCACATCCCAAAGGATGCAGGGGACATGGAATCTGAATGGGCCATGTTTCGTGCCTCCATTATTGAGGCGGCAGTCCATAGCTGTGGCCGAAAGGTCATTGGTGCCTGTCGTGGCGGTAACCCCCGAACCCGGTGGTGGACAAAGTCATGGGAGTTTGCCCAATCTGTCCACATGTGTTTTGTGGATTTAGAGAAGGCTTTCGACCGTGTCCGTCAGGCTATCTTATGAGGTGTGCTCTATGGGGTACTGGACCCGTTGCTACGGGCCATTAGGTCTCTGTACCACCAGAGCCAGAGCTTGGTCCGCATTGGTAACAACAGGTCGAATTAATTTTCAGTGGGGGTCGGGGTCCGCCTAGGCTGTCCTTTGTCACCAGTTCTGTTCATAATATGGACAGAATTTTTAGGCGCGGTCGAGGTGTTGAGGGGTTCTGGTTTGGTGGCCATAGGATCTCATCTTTGCTTTTTGCAGATGATGTTGTCCTTTTGGCTTCATCGAGCCAGCTCTCATTGGAGCGATTTGCAGCTGAGTGCGAAGCAGCCGGTATGAGAATCAGCACCTCCAAGTCCGAGGCCATGGTTCTCAGCAAAAAAAGGGTGAAATGCACCCTCCGGGTCTGGAATGAGGTCCTGCCCCAAGTAGAGGAGTTCAAGTATCTTGGGGTCATGTTCATGAGTGAGGGAAGGATGGAATGGGAGATCAACAGGCGGATTGATGCAGCCTCTGCTGTAAAGCTCTTAATTTACCAGTCAATCTACGTTCCAACCCTCACCTATGGTCACGAGCTTTGGGTAGTGACCGAAAGAACAAGATCGCAGATACAGCAGGTGAAATGAGCTTTCTTCGCAGGGTGGCAGGGCTCTCCCTTAGTGATAGGATGAGAAACTCAGCCATCTGGGAGGAGCTTGGAGTAGAACCGCTGCTCCTCAGTGTTGAGAGGAGCCAGTTGAGGTGGCTTAGGCATCTAATTAGAATGCCTCCCAAACGCCTCCCTGGTGAGATGTTTCGGGCATGTCCAACCGGGAAGAGACCCCGGGGTCAACCCAGAACATGCTAGGGGCTATGTCTTTCGGCTGGTCTGGGAACGCCTTGGTGTCCCACTGGAAGAGCTTGAGAAAGTGGCTGGGGAGAGGGACATCAGAGAACCTCACTGCTTAGGCTGCTGCCCCAGCAACCCGACCCCAGACCCTGGAAGAAGATATTGATGATGATGATGATATTATCTTTAATGGCACTAACAGATAAGCTGTAAACTTACAACTGGACTGCAAATTTTCCAGTAAGTGATTTTGACTTTGCACATGCAATGCTTTTGTTAGCAGTAAAATAAAATAATAATAATAATAATAATAATAATAATAATAATAATAATAATAATAATAATAATAATAATAATAATAATAATGATTTATTAAATAAATACAATAAAATAAATACAACAATCACAGTAACAAACCCTTCTACACTCTTACCCTGGGTTCACACTGGGGCACGATGTCTGTGATCTCCGCGATTCAAAAAAGCATGGAGCTCCATGATTTATGAGCACGCCTGGAGCACGATTGGGGTGTAAAAAGGAGGCACGGATCATCCAGGAGATGAAACTTGAAGAAATTTTGTTTCCAAATTCATCAAGATCCCATACGATGGCGCATCAAAGTCTGTTGCGCTCTATTAATGTCTGTTAAGCTCTATTGCGCAATACTACGACTCCCACATTCTATCACGATTGGCGTCAAATCGTAATACATCGTAATAATCTCAGCAAAATCATTGACAGTCAAAAGTCAATAATATTCAGTTATCACAAATCCACTAAGTTCTCTCATTTACAATTACAGCATTTGGCAGACGCTCTTATCCAGAGTGACTCACAATTATCATTTTTATACAACTCAGCAATTGAGAGTTAAGGGCCTTGCTCAAGGGCCCAACAGGGGTCATAGTGGGGATTAAACTGCTGAATTTCAGATCAGTAACCCATCGCCTTAACCACTAAGCCACAACTGCTCTCTCAAGTTCGTCACGATTTGATCCCATGACCCTCATGCTCATAGCGATTCTCTTAAATCATGAAGATAGCAGACATCGTGTCCCAGTGTTACCCACAGATTCACTAGGCATGCGTTACTACCAGCCATATTAATTTCTGCAATAAAGGTTATCTTTATCAGTAATGCATCTAAGGTCTTCCTTCCAAATCAAACAGAACAGCTGATGTACAATGATAGGCTGTTTCCTCCAATTAATGTGTTTAACAACAGAGTAGGAGCTCTGTGGAAGTTTGCACTACAGGATGCAGTTAACTTAAATATCCTTTCGATATATTATTAGAATTTACAGTATGTAATTCACAGAATTCCCAGTGAATGTTTTTCTTGTGTGTGGTTTGATAAATATTTGAGGGAAACGTGTTAGTATATTAGTAATGATAAAGAATGCACTGAGTGAAATCCTCACCAGTTAATAATAATTTTTTTTTCATTCTTTTAAATATGTACATCTTTCAAAGGCTTGGTCATATTTAAGTATTAATATTCAACAGGAAATGTGTTTTTCTCCAGTAAGCAAGAATTGAAATTTAGCTGATCCCCATGCTGATTTGTTATGTGGATATTTGACAGCTGCCCCAGGGACCTTCATGCCATATTAATGGAAAGAAATACGACCAAGACCACTGTAATTATAAAAGCACTCCAGGCAGACACACTGCCTCATAATTTACACAGCTACCATCATGTTCACTACTGTTCCCAAAGCAGGCCAAGGAAAACCATTATCACTTTCATCAGTGTCATTACACTTATCTTCTTCATTAAACATACCTCAATTTATCTTTCCTAACTGAACTGGTGTGATGATACTAAATGTAAATTGTGTTGCAACGGATTGCTGTGTGCGATCTCTAGGAAATGTCATGTGACCTGAATGTTGCTGGGGATGTCTTTCTGTCAGCATGAAAAACAACAGCTAAAGATCGCCTTAAGGCTTTGTGGAGAAACAAGCACTGTGAGGTGCTGTACTGTGCTCCAGCTGGACCAGGAATACATCTTGAGAGACAAAAAGCAACAATAAAAAACAGTAAGTATTTACAAACTATGGGCCTCATTCACCAATCATTCTTATGAAGAAATTGATACTCAACTCTCACACACTTTTTCTGGCATTCACCAATATCTTCTCATTTGGGATTTGTTCTTAGCTATGAGCAGAATCTACAAACACAAAAGAGCAATCTCACACACACATATTGGTGCCGAAGTGATGTTGTGAAATTGATACTATTTCCCTTCCTCTCAAAATTTCTCAAAAACTTCACTTTTTTTTTCTAATTTATGATGTCAGAGACTGAAATATTTCTTTTACCATATTAAACTGTTTAAATAATTATTAACACAATGTTACAAAGCATGCAAATAAATATCACTTCATAAGGTATTAATTATGTTCATTGGAAACCATAGCATATTTAATAATTAAAATGCTTATTCTTTCAAGACTGGCAGAATGGCATATTTACTGCAACTTGAGCTGGCACTGCAGGCCCATACCCAACTAGGTACCCCAGATGTTTAGGTACTAACTGCCCTGGGTTTTTTAGCCACAGAGATATTTTAGAGGGAGCTCAGAGACTGTGTGGGTACATCACAGGCATCAGTTGTGTCCTCTGGCGAGACCTGGAGAGTATAAATCTCCTGGCCAGACAGTATATTAAATTCCCCTATACTGAAAATAAACAGCTTCTAATCAAGAAATTTAATTCTGTTGCTGCTCTAACCAACATTATAGACACAGTATACTGTACACTCACTCCTAATCTGTTTCCATAACTCAACCGTAGACAGTTCCACTGAAAGTCTAACAGAACTATCTGTTTAACGTGGTCTCCCATTTCCCAACTTTTGCTCTTACAATGAAGTGCTGCATTAGGAAATTATGTATATGTGCTGTATATGCTATATAAATATAATGCAGTATATATTTAATACAGTACATAACAAATACAAGCAGTGGTATGCTGAAGAAGGTGTGTGTGTATAATAGCACACATGGCCCTATGCCCTTTTATGGAGATTTAGGGGGTGTTCACCTTTAATAATTAGAACAACTGGCACATTCCTTCAATTTAAATGGGATTCACCAATTTAGGTTTCAAGTTTCAAGTTTATTTGTCATATACAGGTAACAATGAAACATCCCTACCGGCAATTAAATTCTCAGAACATTTAAGAACACAGCTGCTAACAAATCTGAAAAACATGTCAGGAATCTGGCATTGATTTTTGTAACAAATTTTCTTAATAGCAAATTCATGAAAAACTTAAGAAGAAACTGATGAATGAGGCCCAATGAGCTTCACTATCCTTTACAGAACCTAAAGATTACAAAAGCATCTCCCTTATAATAAACTCCTTTGTGTGATTCCATGATACTCTCCGGTCCCCTTTTTTAAAAAGGGGAACTACCACCCCGGTTTGCCAGTCCAGAGGTATGGCCCCTGATGACCATGCAATGTTGCAGAGATGAATCAACCAAGACAGTCCTACAACATCCAGAGCCTTGAGGTATTCAGAGTAGATCTCGTCCACCCTCGGAGCCCAGCCACAAAGGAGCTTTTTAACTACCTTGAAGACCTTTGCTCCAGTGATGGACAGACCCCCTTCCAAACCCCCAGGCTCTTTCTCTTCCACAGTGTTGGTGGAATTGAGGAGGTCCTCGATGTATTCCTTCCACCTCCCAACAACATCCCCAGTCGTGGTGAGAGGCTCCCCACTTCCACGGTAAACAATGTTTGTGGAGTACTGCTTCCCCTCCTGATGGTGGTCCAGAACCTTTTTGAGGCCAACTCATTGACTTTCCAGGCCCTTACCCAAACTCCCCACACACCCAAGATTTTGCAACAGTGTCAGAACAGCCTGCAGCATGTTTGGCCTGTCGGTACCTGTCCGCTGCCTCGGGAGTCCCACAGGCCAAAAGGACCCAATAGGCCTCCTTCTTCAGCTTGTCCACCACCTGGTTTGAGGCTTGGACACATGACAGGCACTGATGATCTTCCAGCCACAGGTATGGGCTGCCACCTCAATAATGGAGTCATGGAACATAGCCCATTCGTACTTATCCAGAGCGACTTACAAAGATCATTTTTATACAACTTATTAATTGAGGGTTAAGTGCCTTGCTCAAGGGCTAGTCTAGGACTGCTGACCAGTAACCCATCGCCTTAACCACTAAGCCACCACTGCCCTACTGCACTACTCTATGTCCCTGGCCTCCATTGGGTGTGATTGTAGCTGTGCCGGAGGTGGGAGTTGAAAGCCTTTCTGACAGGAGACTCTGCCAAACGTTCCCAGGAGACCCTAACTACACTCTCGGGTCTCCTTGGTCTGAAGGACAGCCTACCCCGCCATCAGAGCCAGCTAACCACCAGGTGGTGATTGGTTGACAGCTCAGCTCCTCTCTTCACCCTAGTGTCCACAAGTCTGATGACACCACTACAAAGTTGATTATCGAACTGCGGCAGGTGGTGCAACCTGGTGCCAGGTGCACTTATGGACACTATGGTGGTCCTAAAATATTAAAGTGTCAGAATTTTGTTCTCCAAACAACCAAACATTGTGTTAAGTGAGTACCTTTTATTGTTAATATCATTTGAAAAGCAGCAAAACTGACATCATTACAAAACATTATGTTTTTCACAATACTGGTGTATATCAAGTAGAAAATGTTACTAGGCTTACTTGAACATGCAAACAATGAGTAGAATTTCATACATCATGCACTATACCAATGCTATTGTTACTGTGATGGAGCAACAAGTTTGCAGTCACTCAGTTTCATTGATTCCCTATGTCTGTTTCACTTGCTTGAAGAGATTTGCCTTTTCTGGCATAGTGAACTCATTTCTGTGATGCTCGACAGTTTGCAGGAGGTATTGCTTTTTCTCCTCACTTGCATGTCAGTGATAAATAAAATTCTTGAATCTGTGCAACCCCTCATTCTGCAATGTCATTTCACCACTTTGACGGAAGTGACAACCCTTTGGTTGTGCTGGTATGCCTCGTCTGAAGGCCATTTGTGTGGATCATTTGCAAGGAAATCTTCTGAAAGACCAAGTATTCTGAAGAACTGTGAAGTTGTAGTAGTGATGAACTGATGCAGACCCTTGGTTTGTGGATTGAGAAATGGCTTGATGTGTTTTGGCAGATCTGGTGAACCATGATTGCTTGAGAGGGCCAGAACCATAAGTTTCTTTTCTTCTCTTGAGACGTCACTGTCAAAGAATGCAAAGCCAACAATCACTTCTGACAGATTCTCATGCTCTCTACTAGTGAGCTGTCATTTGGTGCATAAGCAAACACCAGTCAGGACCTGCCCCCCTGACCTGGAGGTGGAGGGAGGCTACCGTTTTGTCAGTCGGTGAGAACCCCAACATTTGGGCACCGAAATGGGGGCCTCTCCCCATGAGCAACTCCAGAATGAAACAAGGTCCAGCCCCACTTGAGATGGGTGGTTACAGAGCCCAAGCTATGTGTCGAGGTGAGCCGGACTATGTCTAGTCGGTATCTCTCAACCTCGCACACCAGCTCAGGCTCCTTCCCCGCCAGAGAGGTGACATTCCATGGTTGCAACCTCTTATTTACATCATTATGTACCTACAGCATAGGTACATAATGTATGTCATGTGATCACATGCAACTCTATATCTACATGACCTGAACTGACTGAAGAGCAATAACTAAGCCCACTAGCCCAGGTATGTGACAGTAATAAGTACATCTACAGCAATTCTTATTGTTGATGATTAATATATATCTGAAAATGTTACAAAACTCATTTATTATAATTTTCATTTGCTATGGGCAAGTCCTAAATATTGTTATTTCTGTGAAATATTTTGACTACAGAATTTTTATGTATGCATCACCAAATGATGAGTTGGAGAAGTAGGAAATATGAACTTTAAAAATAACCATTGTACGTGGGACCACCCAATTGGACACTCTTATGTTCGAACATGGTGTTTGTGATGAACAAACCATGATGAGCACAGAAGTCCAACCACGAAACACCATTCGAGTTTAGATCGGAGAGGCCGTACCTACCAATCACCCCCTTCCAGGTCACAATATCGTTGCCCACGAGTGATGAAGTCTCCCAGGATGACGAGGGAGTCCCCAGGGGAAGCGCCCTCTAGCACACCCCCTAGGGACTCCAAAAAGGGTGGGTGTTCTGAGCTGTCATTTGGTGCATAAGCACAAATAACAGTCAGGACCTGTCTCCCCGACCTGGAGGTGGAGGGAGGCTACCGTTTCGTCAACCAGGGAGGACCCCAACATTTGGGCACCGAAACAGTGGCCTTTCCCCATGATCAACTCCAGAATGAAACAAGGTCCAGCCCCTCTCGAGATGGGTGGTTACAGAGCCCAAGCTATGTGTCGAGGTGAGCCGGACTATGTCTAGTCGGTATCTCTCAACCTCGCACACCAGCTCAGGCTCCTTCCAAGCCAGAGAGGTGTCATTCCATGTCCCAAAAGTCACAGTCAGTAGCCGAGGATTGGTCCGGCAGAACCCACGCCTTTGGCTGCCACCCTACTCACACTGCACCCGATGATTGTGGTGGGTCCATGGGAGGACGGACCTATGTCTCCTCTTCGGGCTGGGCATGGCCGAGCTGCATGGGCAGAAGCCTGATCACCAGGGGCTTGCCTTTGAGCACCTCTCCCAGGTCTGGCTCCAAGGAGGGACCCCGATAACCCTCATCTGGGCAAGGAAAACTGTGTCCTTGAAATAATACTGCTCATAGAGATCTTCTGAACTGCGCTTAATGCCCCCAACAACACAGCTGCCAGGATCATTAGGACATGCAAACCCCTCCACCACGATAAGGTGGCAATTCAGGAAGGGGACCTCAAAGTCCAATATTTCTTAAATAGTGAATTAGTGATGTGATGGTTCAACCAGCAGTCAAAACCCCTTTCAGGCTCAAATTAATGCAATCACATAAATCGAAATGTGCATAGACTTTTAGTACAATAATGGATGTGGCCCTTAACTTTCCATACCAAACTTTTACAGACATCAAGTCATCCTTGGATAAGAAATATGGCAGAATGTAAGGTCAATTTTATAGATGTCACGATCAGGTTGAGAGACATGCCAGGTATTATCCACATACATCATGGAGATGATAGCACATTAGGTAACTGATACCACCTGGAAAAACAAAACAAAACAGAATGTGCAAGACAGGGGAAAAGCTGTCATTTATGACAAATTTACTACAATTAAAGATGGAACAATTATTGGACTTCTGGAGCCAAACCTGGAAGAAGATTCTGAATTTGCATCACCTACAACTATATAATTAGGCAACAAAACAGAGAAATATAACTGAGTGGATAAAAACAATAAAAAGACCAGATGTTGTCAAAGCCTCACTGCAGCTGATATTAGCAATTGCTAGACTTTCTACAAATATAGAATAGCACTAACATGGGTAAGCTGCAGTGTAAAGATTTGTCCATTTATAGAAAATAATAAGAATAAAAATAAAACATGTTTATTCATATTAGTGTCAGTACCGTAATCAGAGAAAACAGTTTGGAGTTATTAACAAGTAAGGCACTTTTTCACTGATCCTGAAAGGAATTTATTTTAATTGAAGATTGTTTTACCACGGCCCTTCAAATATTCTAATTAGGTCAGAGTTATATTTACGTTTACTATTCTATTGAGAATTCACACACACACACACACACACACACACA
>JAQMYF010000001.1:18651814-18672095 GCA_030014195.1 Neosilurus mollespiculum
ATAGCACATAGTATAAAGACCATGTTATTACCTTACTATCTATATTTTTAAATGGTCAATAATATGCTTTCAAGAGGTCAAGACATGCCATGCATGAGCATTAAATGGTCAATAATATGCTTTCAAGAGGTCAAGACATGCCATGCATGAGCATGTATTGATGTAAATGTGTTTTCTTGCTTTTTGACCAAACTAGCTTAAATTGACATAAACACTTCAGATATATTGTAGCATTTTAACAATGGCTTGCTGTATGTTTTAGGAATTTATGTTTATTATGGTAAATTTTCCTGATGCAATAATAAATTATGCGTTGGGGTCAATTTGACAATACATAGAATGCAAAAGTACACATACTGGAAAATAGTATGCTAATCATGTGTAATTCATTTCAGAAATTGAAATTACATTATGCTTGCTTGTTGAAGTAATTTTATCATAAGATCAGGCAAGAACTATGCACACTGTAAGAATTTTAATAGATATGTTTGATGCTATGAAAAGGACATTATAAAATATGGTTGGTTGGAATGTAATGAATGTATTGCCAGTGGTGAGTTGGGATGTATTGTGGCGTAGAAATGTTATTTTGACAAAATCTCTCTCTCTCTCTCTCTCTCTCTCTCTCTCTCTCTCTTTCTCTCTCTCTCTCTCTCTCTCTCTCTCTCTCTCTCTCTGTGTGTGTGTGTGTGTGTGTGTGTGTGTGTGTGTGTGTGTGTGTGTGTTTCATTTGCACTCAGAAGGGTCTGATTTTGTGAGTAATAAAACTGAACAGCGTTCTCTTGTGGCTTGTCTTTTCAGCTCAGCTGAACTCATTCCCTCCCTGCCATCATACACTGCATGGAGAATCAGCACTCTCCAGTGTCTCATTTACAGCTTTTATCTTTTTACTCTCCATAAAACATAATAAAATATGTCAAGCAACCTCAAATTCAACTCCATTTGGTGATGCCTATTTGCATTGCTATTCAATTGTGAGGGGGGATATATTGCGGATCATAAAAAAAATCAAAACACCAACACTAATAGTAATAATAATAATAATCATCATCATCTTCATAATCATCATTATCATAATTGCATTTGAATATGAAGAATTTATATATGAATGTATACATTTATATATAAATGTGTATAAATGTGTGCCTATGTGGCCTGGCAATCAATGGGTTAACAGTTCATGAGTTCAGACTCTTGTGCCATGCAGACACACTTCAAATTTTCCACTGTACACACACCCTCTTGTTAAGTACCCTCCTTCAGTGAGTTGCCTTATACTGCTTCTACCTGCCAGTGTGTGTGTGTGTGTGTGTGTGTGTGTGTGTGTGTGTGTGTGTGTGTGTGTTACAGGGGAATGGTATGGATGATGAGAAAAATTGGTACAGGAAAAGATATAATGCTTAAATACTTGCTGATATGAGAAGTATGAATTTTTGTTGTTTGACTTAAAAAAACACATTTTACTGTTAGAAAAAAAAATTAAAATGAATATTTAGGTTAATTTCAATACACCAGGAAACTTTGAGAATCATCACATGCTTAGTGTAGTGCAGCATCAGCGGAAATACTGTTAATACGCAAATCTACAGGTGCTGCTTTTTCTAATGAGTAAACTAATTTCACCCATAAATCTTTATTAACATATTTGTAATACCATGAAATTGGACCATACATTTATTTATACCAAATAAAATCTTTTTACACAGAAATTCTGACTTTAATCAGGAGTCCTACAATATCAGCTCATATCATACAGAAATAAACAAAAGTGGTCATGACTCATTAGTCAAACTTAGCTAAGCTAACCTGCTTTTTAAAAAATCATTCCAGGTTGATTCCATGAAAAAGAACAACGCTTGGAATGAAAATATTTGATAAAAGGGCAATGGTGGTTAAGTGGTTAAAACAATGGGTTACTGATCCGAAGGTCAGCGGTTCAATTCCGCTATCACCACTGTTGGGCCCTTGAGCAAGGCCCTTAACCCTCAATTGCTCAGCTCACCAAATGTGACTTGATTGTCCTAAGAAGAGAGCATCTTACCAAATATAAGTTACCTGCTAACTACTTAGAATGCTCTTCTGCTAACACTGGTTTCTTCACTAGAGACTAATCCCACAAAAAGCAAAATAATTTATAATTAAAGTATTCGATGATAAGAACTTTTTTTTAGACAGTTTTTTCTACCAAACATGACTACTGTACTGCCACAAGAACCGACCTCGAGCTAACCAGCTACCTCAGTGCTAGTCAGATCTTCTGTAAAGTATTATGTGGTTAGAGAGTATGTGTATTTTCATAATCAAGAATTTGAATACAATAAGAAAATGCTATTTTTCCTTCAATTTAGTGGATAGAATAAAATAGTTAATTAGCTCCATCTTGCGGGTTATGACTACTAGCCTGTTTGGCCAATGTCTCACAAGACTATGAGCTCATATCCGACTTGAATGTTAATTATTTTACAAAGTATTAAGACAAACCACCAATATTGTTTACTTGTATTAATAGTATTACCTCTATAGTATATTATATTTACTCTAGAACTCTATTGTACTCTACTCTGCACATATTCTACTGTGTAATGCGGGCTATCATAGTTTTTTATGCAGAATTTTTTTGTATTTACAGGGGGTTAATAAAAAATGATATTTGCCACAATTAAGCACTTAAAGTATTTCAACATAAACACACACTCAATAGGTCCACACTGCCCCCATGTTTGGCTCTAATTGTGTTGGTGTGACATGAAGAAATCTGGATAGATCCAAGTCAGCAGAGTTTAAATCTCAGATATAGATGAAACTAAAATGCCAATGATTGTGATAAATGATAACAATAATCCAAAGAGGATGGGAGAAAATAGATGGCAGTTTAAACCAAGGGGCAATTTTTGTTATTTGCTGTAACTGCTTGCAAAGTATCTCACTGCACAACCCCAACTCCCCTGTCCCATGTAGATAGATAGATATACTTTAAGTTAGGGAAATGAGAATTTCTTTGAATATATTGCTTTAATTAACCTAATAGGCTACACACAAAAAAAATAAATAAAAATTAAAATAATGTGGATGGAGACATTCTTATTGGGTGGCAGATGAAGACAATAACAAAGATAGTCCTATTACCTAATTTTGCAAGGCACGTTCCTTTGTGTGCTCCTCTGATTTCCCCTGTCTGTGTATAATAGGGCTAAACCGAGTTAAATGTGGGTATTAAATGTCAGAAGGGCCACTGTTTGCCTTCTTTGTTGGTCCCCAGCGCCCTATTTTTTCTTCTCTTTTTTCCTTCTCTTTATTTTCTTGAGTTGCGGGTGATTGGGGAAAGTTGGAGCCCCACTAATCTTTAAAAGGAACCCTCATAGATGAAGGAAGGTTTCCTTTAAAATGTTTCCTACTTGGGTACTTTTCCTACAGTGGCACAGTGGTTAGTATGTTCGCATCACAGCAAGAAGGTCCTGGGTGTGATTCCCGGGTTCCGGCTTTTCTGTGTGGTTTGTATGTTCTTTCCGTGCTTGCATGGGTTTCCTCCAGGTACTCTCGTTTCCTTCCACCGTCCAAAAACATGCACACTAGGCTAATTGCCTGTTCCAAATCACCCCTAGGTGTGAGTGTGAGAGCGAATAGTTGTGTGAGTGTTGGCCCTGCGATGGCATGGCAAGCTGTCCAGGGTGTACCCTGCCTTTGCCCAGAGTCAACTGAGACAGGCGCCAGCCTCCCTGCGACCCTAATTAGGATTAAGCAGCTTAAAAAAATGAATGATGATGAATTTTTTCTCCCTTGGGCCCCTCTAATTAAGCTTATTAACATTACTTTGTGTAGTCGTTTTGGTTGTTCACTGTTGCGGCTTCTTACAGCAACAAAAAATGTAGTGTGATTGCTGAAAGAATTAAAATTGTGTCATTGACTCATAGTACATGGTACATGATAAGAAGTGTTTGTTTAAAAAGGAACATTTTGAAAAGGAACAGAAGAAAAACAACATTAAAATGGTAATATCACCTTGCTGTGTGAAAGCCTGCCTGCCTTGTTACAATTTATTTCTGCAACTTTCATCTGTAAACAAATATCTTAATAAATTAAATAAGAAAAATAATGGGTAACAGCATGCACTCATTTACACTGGCCTGTTGGACCATGCTCCAGAGGCAGAGAATAAATACACCAGGTTTGAAGCCAGATGTCATGCACCAGATATTTGGTTTGCATTTGGTGTATGCCTAAATAGTATTAGATAGGGTGATATAGAATTTGTAGTTGTCTGGTCACTCACTCATTCATTTTCTAAGCTACTTAATACCATTAGGGTTGCAGGGAGGCTGAAGCCTGTCTCAGCTGAAATTGGGCAACCCTGATAATACCCTGAACAGCTTGCCAGGCCAACACACACACACACACACACACACACACACAAAACCATTCACACTCACATTCACACCTGGGGGAAATTTGAAACAGCCAATTCGTCTAATGTGCATGTCTTTGGTCTGTAGGAGGAAACCAGAGTACCTGGAGCAAGCATGGGGAGAACATGCAAAGTCCACACAGAAAGGCCCTTGCCTGGGACTCGGATCCATGACCTTCTTGCTTGTGAGGTGGATATAGTAACCACTACTCCACCATGCTGCCCTTGTTGTCTGGTCTTTCATTCTTACAATTCATTTTCTCTGGTGTGTTTTTTATTTTTTATTTTTTTATTTTTTTGCTTTTGACTTCGTTTGCAGTCAGTTGTATTGCGGATTAAGGCTATAGTGAAGACTACCACTATCAAATTTAAGACAAGTTCAAGAGTAGAAGTTGAACGCCAGTCAGAGTTAGCATTATGCACTAGCGCCAGTGACTATGCTGACGTTGTTCTTTAGAAGAAGCAGGGTCTTGCCAATTTTTTTTTTTTTTGAACCGTTAGCCACAGGTTGCCCTGTTTAAATTCATTATGATAATATTTGATATTTTTCTATGTGAATTCTTGTCATAACCAATTAAAAATATGTTACATTGAACTACCACATGTGAGACATAAGGTAATGGGATATGACAGAGCTGTGCTTCGCTTCTCACACCACATTATCTTAGCGACTTCTAGCACACCTACTTAGATCAAAAAGTGCAGGCTACTAATTAATACCTCGAATAATAAAGACTACAGAAAGGGGCGGAGCTTTAACTTACAAAGTCTCACAGCTATGAAACAGCCTTTCAGTTAATGTTCGGGACTCAGACACAGACTCAGTGTTCAAGTCAAGGCTGAAAGCTCACTTATTTAGTAATTTATTAGGTAAAGGCGCAGATCTAGGGTTTCTTAGGCATAGAGAGTTCTGGTAATCTGGGATGTTTGGATGGTACATACCACCCACTCTCTCAGGCAGTCACTCAGGTTTGTTAATGGTGGAGCGGCTGATTGCCTTATGTCACAGAGTGCCCTCTCTTCCTTCTGGTTCTCTCTTTTCACTGATGCTAGTATAGTCAGTCTTGCTGGAGTCTTTGCTTGCACACAGCACTGATAAACTCTGTTTTTAACCATAACATTACAGTGAGCACAACTTATAACCCAACTGAGAATGGGTTTTCCTTTTGTATGGTTCTCTAAGGTTTCTTTCTTGAGTCGTCTGAGGCAGTTTTTCATTGCCACCATCGTGCATGCTCATTAGAGATGTATAGAATTTATAGAGAAATGTTTTAATTCATGAGTTTATTAACCAAATTTATTTACCATGTTAAGCTGCTTTACGACAATATCAGTTGCAAAAAGTATACAAATAAAATTGAACTGAGCACTCTTGCTGTGAGGTGCTAACCACTGAGCCACAGTGCCATCCCATCACTGAAAAAAATCGGGCAAAATTAATTTCAGAACAGTAATAAAGGCCATCCAGCCTTTATTAATATGGCTTATCTGTTAGGGTCATGGGGGAAACTGGAGCCAATCTCAGCTGACTGTGGGTGACTGCAGGTACACCCTGAACATGTTGCCAACCCATCACAGGGATAAAAAGAGATGAACAATCACTCATTCATTTTTGAAACGCTTAATTCTAATTAGGGTCACGGGGAGGCTAGTGCCCATCTCAGCCGACTCTGGGCGAAGGCAGAGTACACACTGGACAGCTTGCCAGGCCATCACAGGTCAGATAAACAATCATTTACACCTAATTTACTATAGCTAGCTATAGGAAAACCACACATGCCTGGTGAGAACATGCAAACTCCATTCAGAAAGGACCACAGGTTTGAACCCAGAACCTTCTTACGAAGAGATGACAGTACCACAATACTAACATGTTGCCCTGTAATAAAGTCAAGTAATTATTTAGGGGACAACTGGATGGCTTCATTTATATGCTAATTTTGATATAACCAATTACATGGTAATTATACTTTTTAAATGATCTTCTTTTGTTTTACATTGAATTATTCAATCAGTCTTTAAAAGAGTATGGCCTCTCTGATAATGTCACACTAATCAGCAATGTCATGACTGCTAGCATTTCAAACACAGCTCTGCCCTGGTCTGGAAAGACCTAGTCAAATTTTCATCAAAACTGAGATAGGACCATTTCTGGACTTACTTTTACCCATTCATAAACTACATTACCATTGCTAAAATATCCACAAACGTCCAAAATATTGATCAGGAAGAACCTAGCAATTCTCACATTTGCATACGCATGGTCAGGACTAATCTATTTACTATCACTAGCTTATCCAATACAGTTAATTAGGTCATGTTATTTGTATAGAACATGGCAGCTGAGTCTCTTCCTGGTTTGGAAAGACCAAGTAAGTCCCATTTTGGGAAGAAAATGGAAAAAATGATCAACTGTGCGATTTATTTATTTAAATGCTGATATTAGAGCATGATTACGGATTGTATGGGACATACTTTATGGAGCATTTGTTAGTATATGATTGCCACTGTTTGTTTGTTTATATTGGGACTTACTAGGTTTTAACTAATTACAACTCTGTCAGCTTGATCAGGTAAAACTTAGTCCCAATGTAAAAAAATTATAAATTGTTATGATATATTTGCGCACACACACACACACACACACACACACACACACACACACACACACACACACACACACGTGTGCACACACACATACACATGCACACACACGCACACACACATGCACATACACTTACTTGCAAGATCATAAACATAAGATATGACAGCAGGCACAGTTTGCATGAGAATTTACAAGATATATAGACCACTCTAATGGTTTATTTTTATTTCTACATATTGACTTTGCCTCAGGGAAGGCCTAGAGGGTTTTATGTATAGATTTTTTTAGATTTGTAATTTTAGATTTTTACTTTGTACTTGAGTGGGAGTTGTCTGTTTTTCTTAAGGCTGTCATTACAGCTCTCATATCATAGCATAATTTATAACGGTTATGTGCTGATTCTTCTGGATAATGATAGTATGAATGCATCCCTCAGGTGAAAACTCTCCAGTGAAAGCTCTCAACATGTCTTTTTGCATTTTTTTTGGTTCAAAGCAAAATAAATTGAGTAAATTGGAAATTATCCATTAGATTAATGTAAAGAACATTGTGAGGAGTAGCTCTGAGAGAGGGTTAAAGCTACAACTGGCTAATTAACACATGCAAACATGTAAACAATAGAGTTTTTTAATGCTGTTATGCTTTGCAGTTTCAAATGAAAATACTGTGATGTTCATTTTTGGGTTTTGTTTTTAAAATCTGATAGACATTTTGCCAACAGGCTTGACATGCTAAGAAAATGGAGCAGACCTTATTGGCCATGACAGCCAGTGGATTTTGTTTACCAGAGCAATATGATATCAGCTTGGCTTGCTTTGTTTATTAAAACACAGAGACAAACATAAATATCGCAAGGGATTTTTTTTTCTTTCTATTGTAAGTACAATGTCTAAGCCACGCCCAAACCTCAAGCGTTTTAAAATTTTCATGCTCATGTATTCATGCTAATTCTTAAGCTGTATACACACAGCAAGGGATGTGGCAACAAGTGACCATGTAAAGTCAATAAAAAGTCAGCAACCTGAAGCGATGAAATGAGAAATTTTCTTAAGCAACTTGCAGTGTGCGGGTAGAGTTACAGTAACTTTCAGCTAATATGACTGAAGTGACTACCAATTACAGTGTAAAGACACTGATGCTAACAATGAGTTTCCCAAATCGGTTTCAAACCGATTTGGGAAGGTTTCAAAGTCACAGTTTTGTGACAGGTTTCAAAGTCACGTTCTCTGATGAGACAGCGAAAGGTTTTGAACAGCAGGAAGCATTCAGTGAATTTATGCTGGGATTTCAGGAGAATGTCATTCATCACAGGTGAACACCATAAAAGGTAAGCAGACTTATGTTGTTTCACAGCAATAATTGTGTTATGCAAAAACCTCTAAGATTAAGACCTCACTAGGCATGTTTTGTGTTCAGACAGGGAAGCCAACATGGTGGTGTGTTGGAATTTAGCACTTTTTAGCAAGAAAGCTTTGAGCATAAATGGGAAATAATAAGTCTACATAGATGTAGTTAATCAGCATGTTCATTCTTTGTTCTGACTCATGAGCAGTTAGGGGTAGAGTAATGATAAAATAAATTTTGTCTTGAATTGGTGAACGTAATCTTTGTCTTATTGTCCCTTGAAAAAGTATAAAAAAATAAAGCATTGAACTGTGGCTATTTTGCACAGTGTCCATGAATCATGTTGATATGTGAGAAGCCTGGCATCTGCTGCTGCTTGCAAACACAATAGATTCGATGGGAATTTCCTGAAGTTAAAACACACTCATCATCATAATGTTGTGAAACTCGGTCAGCTTTTCAAACAAGTATTAACAAAATTAGGTCACATGTTCCTCCAATACAAAAATTCAATTCGATTAAAAAATACACTCTGTCAATCGTGGCTTTATTTACTGAATTGCACATTATGTAGACTGATCATTATACTGATTATCATATAAGGACTTTCATGAAATCTTCAATTAAAGTTGCACAAGCTACCTATGTCATGCAAAACCAAGTACCTGTAATTTCTACCCATGGTCTTTTTTTTTTTTTTTTTCTTTAAATCTAATGAATCTTTGCTACTATGCACAATGAGATCTGACTCACTGTGTTATGCAGCATTATGCAGTTGCGGGACTTTATTAAAATCTTCATCCGTAAAATTAATTAATTGGACATGTCAACCCAAACCAATGAATAAGTTAATGTGACTATCTCAGATTAGTTATGTTAATGAATAACTAATGTATAGGTTCTTTCTATATTAACATACAGGATTAGTTAAATGTAACTATTCTATTAGTTATTTTAACTAATCTGTTTTAAGAGTGTACATGGCAATATTCCATATTCATAGTCATTTAATCCAGTGAACTGTTTGGTTAAGGCAGTAGCCTATACTTGGAGCTATGTACATGGGCTGCACCATCATTAATCATTAAACATATCCAAAGAGCCGGATTTTACATTTTACATTAATGGCTTTCAGTGCACTGGTACTGGTATTTAATGGCTGCAGTGTGAGAGCTGTTGGCGGAGGTACAAAATTTGGGAAGCTTCCCGTCCAGGTTGTTTTCCAGGCCAGGTGTTTGTATCTCTGCTACTACTATCAGGCTCGCTAGCAACGTCTGTGTACTTGCCCAAAATATTGTTCAAATTCAGCTCTTCCTAGTGCTTAAGGACATGGTAGTGTTTTATTTTGGACTGGAACAGAATCCATATTACCTTCATCCCGGTCCCAGTTTTGACAGAAACAAGCATGCAAAGTCAAGGCCACAACTTCAGTGTACAGACACAAGTTTGCAGTGAGACTGAGGGCCAGTGAAAAAATTGTGCATGCTCACTGCTGTCGACAATCTCCTGAATTTACATATCCACCTAAGCGTGTACCATAATATCACAAGTTATAATGAGTAACATTGTGGGGCCTGCCTAATGCCTAAACATTTATTAAAATAAATCTGGGTGAATTGTCACTGTTGAAGTTCATGTACACTAAGGATACGTTTGTTGTCTTTTAAGGAACTAGCCTGCTACCGCTCACAATTTCACTCAAAACAATTTGGTATGTGGGAAATATACAAGAGGGTTACATAGGTAACTACAACCAGGAACATCCAGGTGAATTGTTCGCTTTATGTGTGCGTGGCACAAGCAAAGATCTTTCAGTGTCAAAATTATGAGAGATGAGCAAATCACTCCCGGTGTGTATGCACAATTAGAAAAAAATTTATTTAAAACTATCTTGCAAGGACAAGTTTTCTCTTGTTGGTTGAATTAATTTAGCTATAATCCATAATTTACTAAAAGGGGATGAGCACACAAAAACATCGAAACTACTTAAATTTATTCATTAAAATATGTGTCTTTCCTAAAAGCCTTATACCAAATGTAATACATTACCTACAGCATTGTTTAATGAACCAGCCACCCCAGTCATTAGTCATTGTGCACTTCATGACTCGATTCATAGATCATTTTGTAATTATTTCTTTCCTGTAATTTTTTTTACAGCGTCATGTGCACAATATACATGCAATTTTTGATATAGACTGTAAGCAATCTGGCTACATAACTGAAAAGACAAGCTACCAAACCCATTATATAAAATATATAAAAAACACAAACTAAAAACACATTGTAAAAATATTAACATAAAATATCATGAGAGCGGTACTTCTTGTGATTGTCTGAGTTTCATCCAGGTAAACTGGTTTCCTCCCACAGTCCAAAGACATGCCCATTAGGCTAACTGGCTGTTCCAAATTGCCCCTAGGTGTGAGCGTGAATGGTTGTGTGTGTTGCCCTGCCATGGACTAGTGAGCTGTTTAGGGTGGGATAGGCTCCAATCTCCCTGCACAGCTAACAGGATTAATCAGTTTGGCAAATGAATGAATGAATAATAGCAGTATCCACGTTTCATGTTATATTCAATAATGTATGTTATCTTATGCATTTGTATTCTCCATATACAAGCATATTTAAGGAAGTAGGAGGAAACCGATAGGGCATGCACAGATACAGTCACAGGAACGCAGGCTCAGGATCAAACTACCCAGGACTGAACCCAGTAATATTCAATTGTATCCAATTATGGCCTTGTATGTCAAAGCTTAACCAAAATTTAACTGAATTGTTTGAATGTTTCCAAATGGAGTTAGAGTGTCTGACATTCTTTATATTGTAAGACCCATTCCAGCTCTAAAATGTCTATTCACTTAGCTTAACTAGCAGACTACAGTTTTTTAGTCATATATTGTATGATTGGCCCTGTGATGGAGTGGCGAGGTGTTTAGGGTGTACCCTGCCTTCACTCAGTGTCAGCTGAGAAAGTCTCCCCGAGACCCTAGTAGGATTAATAGGTTCAGCAAATAAATGAATCAATGAATATTTTATGGTTAACTGCATGCACACATATTGGTTAAAAAAAAAAAGAAAAAGCTAATTACATAGCAAAAAGAAGAACTTATCATTTTACTAAATTATTTAAGGTTTGCTTAATTTGGTTAAACAGTTACTGGCTCTAAAATATGCTGTGATTTCAAGCCTATAATGTATTTAATTTAGAACTGAGTTGATTTCTGAATTTAGACACTTACCAGTTAATATTTAAAATGTATAGTTCTGCATTTAATATAGGCCAGCATGGTGGCACACTGGTTTATCTGCCCTCACCTTACAACAAAAAGGTTCTGGGTTCGAGCCCCATGGCTGATGGGGGCCTTTCTGTAGGAAGTTCAAGCTGTTCAGGGTGTACTCTGTTTTCACCTAGAGTCAGCTGAGATAGGCTCCAGCCTCCCCACAACCCCAGTAGGATTAAATAGTTCAGCAAATATATGGATGGATTCTCTAAGGGTTAGAGAACATGCAGATATTGTAGATGTAGCCTCACTAATCCTCCTGTGTAAGAGTGGATGTGGCGCTATTCTGCTGTTTTTCAAGATTCTTTTTTCCACTTAATTGCAATCAGGCTATCAAAAAAGTCCCAGCATGAAGGGTGGCATTCAGTGCAGAGAGATGCACTCAAAAAGAAGATACTTTCCAATTATATCCACAGTCGTACTGATCCTGAAATGTTCACTGGTCTGTAATTACTCTGAATGAGATGACACCCTGAGCAACATCTAGAGAGAACAAAAATCTATGAACTGACAATCAGAGAACATTTGCTCACTATTTCACATGGTCCTTGTCTCACATCAATAGACATCTTCCACAATGGGTAGAGCTTTGTCATCTAAAGCAGCAGCCCTGTCAGAGCTATAAAGAAGGCATATAAAAATGTTTAGGCAAGCATGTGCTGAGCTCAGGAATTTACCCATTACAACAATGTCCTACTTTTGAAATGCTGCAGAAAACAAGCAGGAAGAATTATCATCTTTCCAATAAAGCCCTTTTTACGCAGTGTATAGTGGGCCTCTCCAAGCTGATGCAGGACTTATTGTATATGTACAGAAATTTTCAAGCTTTATAAATTCAGCAGTATTCTTCTTCTGACCAGAACAGTGCAATCAGAAAGCTCTGGCAAAAAAGTAGGCAAGAAATCTAAAACCCAAGATAAACAGAATATGAGCCCTGTTGATCCACATCCTGTCCTAAAAGTGGGTGTGTAATACAGCATTATTTCACTGTGTGTGTGTGTGTGTGTGTGTGTGTGTGTGTGTGTGTGTGTGTGTGTGTGTGTGTGTGTTTTCTTGCATCTGTGGCAGCCTGGGAAACCCCTTCACATGGTCAAATTTTAATATTTTTTTGGAATACATATGAAAACTACAGGCTTTGCTAATATGAAATTTTCATTTTGTTAGTCCAGTGAATACAAAAAGACTACACACGAGTGTTTTGATGTAAAAAAAAAGAAGAAAAAGAAAGTCTCCTATAGAAAGAATAAATTGCCTTCTTACCAAACATGATTACTGCAGGCAGATTCATTCATTCATTTGTTCATTCATTCACTAAACTGGCTAATCCTGCTTAATGCTAATGTCTCAGAGAGGCTGGAGCCTATCTCAGCCGACCATGGGCAGAGACAGTGTACACCCTGAATAGCTCAGAATTCCATCACAGGGCAGCACACACAACCATTCACACTCACTTCTAGGAGAAATTTGAAACAGCCAGTTAGCCTAATGTACATGTCTATGGACTGTGGGAGGAAACCTGGACTACCTGGAGGAATCCCATGCAAGCAAACATGCAAACTTCATACAAAAATGTCTTGCCAAGTCCAGGACTCCAACCCAGGCCCATCTTGCTGTGAGATGCCACCATGCTACCATTCCAGATAGAGTCTAAATGAAAGCATCACCATTTTGTTTTGGTACAAGTTTTTTTCCCAAGTAGATAAAGCAAAGGGTTTTTAATGGCTTTCTATAATTTAGTTACAATTACAATGAGCTTTTGAATGCTGCTATACAAATGTGTCCTTTGTGACTTTTTTGAATAAAAGTATTTTTTTATACCCACAAAAAACAGAGAATGCATAAGTAAATGTTAGACTTTTAGTAAACTATGTTTTATTATTGCATTTATGCATCACAAATTGTTCCTTGAAGGAGGTCTTCTGGGATGCTCTGATTTAGTTAAACAGTAAAGTAAATATCCATTTGAAAGGTCTATTTGAACTGGCATTTCACTATAATTAAATAGCAACTTGAATCTGGTGTTCTACTCTAATTAAGGGTTAAAGGAAGGCATTAAATTGTTTGAGAAATTGAAGGCAGTTGGATTTCCCAGAATGTTGGCCAAGAGAACTACATTATCCTGGCTCTGTTGGCCAGATCTGCACCACTCTTCACTCTTCTGAAACCCCGGAGTGTCCTCATTTACGCTTTCCATTTGGCCCACATCCTTCTCACACTTAAGCAAGATGAGCTGGAAAGTTTAATGACATTATTAACATCAAAATGAAAAGTGGATCCATGAACAGCACTAATTAATGTTACTGAGGGTTTGAGCACTTTAGTACTCTGAGATCCAACACATTCTTTACAAGAAGATTCATCAGTAGTAGGTTAATTCCGTGAACTCTCATCTATTCCTTCATTTCTTTGTTTTCCCATACTTCTAGTTCCCACTGCATTCTGGACTAACACTTACTTCCTGAGAAAGAAAAAAAAAAAAAAAGATGAACAGCTTGATCTGTTCAGCCTGGATTTAATGGAACTTTGAAAGCAAGTGTGGAGAATAAGCTATGCTACAGTCACTATGGCTGCAGATGTTACAATTATCAAAAGGAGAATAATATACAACCATTGCCATATTTTCCTCCCTAATGGAGAGGCTTCCTGCTTTTACTGCCAGGCATGAGCGAATGTGTGTGAACATGTGTGTGCATATAGTATATGCATTTTAGAGTATTGTGTGTAAGAGAGAAAGAAACGAAGAGAAATTAGAAAGACAAAGTGTGCTTTCCAGATGGTCCTTAGAAACAAAACTAATTTCCCCTAATCACAGTCTTGGCCTCAGGACGCTCTGCACATGTTACACTCTGCTCCTTCATTGGCTTGTTTTTTTTTGTTGTCTGCTTGTTCCATGTTCCACAATCCAGATGCCTTTATCGCTTCAGCTGATTTAACTTCCTTTCTTTGCTATATGCTCTTACCTGCTACATCATTGTTTAGTTCACTTAAAGAGATTGTCTGGTTAGAAAGTGTTGCCGGCTTGCTCACTCTAGCTTTGCTTTTATCCAACTTGCATTTTATACCCTAAACCAAGATTCTCTTACTGCTTGGCTCACTGACTAGTTACTATAAATCCCTGAGGTTGGAACTGTTGGCTTAGAAGTTGTGTAGCCTATATACTTTGCAAATAATTAGTCAGTGAAATAGGTAAGCAGCATTACCTATACATCATCAGGAGCCACAGCCATCCAGAGTCCAAGAGAGCAGAACTGGCCATGCTTTCCTGGTGGGAGGGCTTTTTTTTATCATCCTCTGTCATGCAGACAGGCACTTATCATTCGTGGCCATCTGTGAGCTCATGAATGCGGAAGTTGGCTGTTAATGTTTTCCCCCATGTGTATTCAGCTGCACTTTAATGTGGTAGTGTGAAAAGATGTGCTGGTTGGCACCATACATCTCAGAAAAAGCATGTGTTAGCCTTCCCAGTTGGTTGCTGTCATGTGATAAGGGAGAGAACTGGTTAGTTGCTGGGAATTGTCAAATGCCCAGACTGGGGGGAAATGGGGTACGTACCATGCATCTGAAGAAGTTGGAAACTGTAAATGCAGCCTCCATTACGATTTATTCACTTTCAGAAACCACTTTATCCTGGACACACTGGGAACTGTGATGCTGGGCAATAACAAAAACCAGAACCATTCCAAATACATTCTTATTTGATTTTACACCGGTCACAACACTCCCACTTTTTAAATACATTCTAAAATTATTAGCAACCGTCTAGTAGTTACTAATAAACTATATCACCACAGATCTTACCCATAACTACTAGACTTTTTGGAGTTAAATGCATGGAATATGTGAATTAAAAGGGCCATAGTGTCACAATCCCATGGGTACACCGATCAACCATAACAGTAAAACCACCAACAGGTGAGGAAGTTAACACTGATTATCTCAGTACAATGCCATCTGTCAAGGGGAAGGATATATTCAACATCAAATGAGTAGTCAGTTGATACATTGGATGCAGGAAAAATAGCCAAATGCAAAGATCTGAGTCACTTTGACAAGGGTCAAACTGTGATGGCTAGATGACTTGTTTAGAGCATCTCCTAGTAAATAACATATGTGGTCCAAGGAGGAGCAACTGGTAAACTGGCAACAGGGCCATGGACACCCAAAGCTCACTGATTGGCGTGAAGAGCACATTGACACATAACGTCTACCTAAATATTGTGTCAGACCAAGTACACCCCATCATGACACCTTTTTTTACTAATGGGAGTGGCCTCTTTCAGCAGGATAATGCTTCCAGCCACACAGCAGAAAATGTCAAGAAATGTGACAAAAAGTTCTGGGCCTTTTGGTAACTTGCCCTCCAAATTCTCCAGATTTCAAGCCAATCAAACATCTGTGGGATGTGCTGGACAAACGAGGCAGATCCATAGAGGCCTCATCTCGCAACTTACACGATTTAAGCATCTGCTGATAACATCTTGCTGCAGTGCCACCACAATGACTTCTGGATTGCATGCCTTGATGGGCCAAATGGTTTTATTATTATGGCTGATTGCTGAGCACAGGAACTTACATAGGTTAAGGTTAAAAATAGGTTTTGGGTGGCCGCAGCCTATCTAATGACTTATCTGTCATCATATTTTACTGCAAGAATATTCTGCTTAAATGTTATTTGGGTTTCATTGCAAACAGACTCTCAGCCAGTTCTCTGAATTACCTCATCCATAATGGAATTGAATGAATTTAATTAAATTAAACCCAGTCCAGCTAGTTACATATTGTGCATTTATTACATGATTCAGAAAAGTTAATTGAGCTTTACTGTTTCTGGGATTCGTTTGAAAAACCTGTTTTAATTTTGGATAGTATTTCAAAAGTACTTTTTGTACAAAAGTAATTTTACGTTTCTTGCAACCTAGAACTTCGGATTACTCATTTGATTGCATAAAACATATGTTTTTGTATATTCTTGAACTCTTCAAAAATCCCTGTGGTTTCTTTCTCAAGCGGCATATTAGCTTTCAAAGTTTTTTTATCTTTGTTTTAGTTAAACTGCTGTTACTATCTATAGTTAGTTTTTATAACACATGGATGCTTCACACACATCCAAACTCATTAAGTGCCACTTGTAATTTGACTTAAAGATCAATCTTATAATGTCTCAGAGACAATAAAAATCGAGCTGTAATTTGCCGAAAGGAAGAGAAAGTTCACACATAAAAATGCAAATTGGTGAAATTTATTGCTATAATATCTCACTGGTCTTTACCAGGGTATCGTAGAGACAACAGATATATGTACTATTAATAAAATGAAGCCATATGCAGTGGCTGTAACACTGTACATCCATAGCAGACTTCCAGATTTTATTATTATCACAAAACCCTAAACAATTGCTTAGTCTAATGGTCTAGTTTTAGCTATAGATTTCTTTCCTAATGCTCACTGCCTCACTTGACTATGAGCTATCTCTTCCCTCCTAAGTCTTCATTAAGGGCCTCTTGCTGGATCATAGAATCACAGCAACTGCCAAGACCAAGTTCCAGGGACAATTAGCTCATGTTGTACAATAACATCATGATCTGTGTAGCTCAGAGGCAAAAACACATGTAATTCCGAGGCTAAAGATGATGCCAGAGCGCAGCAAATAAAAAAAGCATCTATTGTTTAGTGAGTTGAAAGTGAAACCACTTTTACTTGGCAGAATGACAGACTTCAGTCCTAGCCATTGTTTATATGAGTTTATCAAGTATGCCAATTCCAGACTTTGGTTAAATAATTATTTCATTAATGTTGCATCAAATACTTCCTAATTGTTTTGAGCACATTCTTTATGTAGTACTGAAATACCAAATAGCTGTGATTTTAAGGCCCATATAAACAGTGGAGATGCCAAGAGACAATTTTATCCCTGAGGAAGTGAAGCAGACTTCACTGAATCAGTTTAATTTAATGCAACACAAGAGGCAGGTTCTTTTTTTTTTTTTTCATCTCTTGTCAAGGTTGCACTCCATAAGATCAACAAAAATGCCAGTAGATTAGCATATTATATCATGTCCTTATTGGCATAAAATATGTCATGCAACATTTAAATACACATTATTAATGAAACATTATAGACAGGTGTTGTTAGAAATGAGCAGGTAGTGCTGATTCCTCATCCAGGACCTGGTATTTGATCTTTATACCAGGTTATTGTCCTTCTTCTTCTGAAAACATGCTAATAACTAGGTGAAGAAATGCATGTGTGCATGTATGAATAATGCCTGCAGTGGACTGGCATTACATCCATGGTGCATTCTTGCATTCTGTTTAGTGTTTCTGAAACAGGTTTTGGATCCACTACCATGACCAGTTACTGTGGTTAAGATAAACATGCTATCATAAGTCTTAGCTAGCAAGAACATGTATAGCACACTTGAAAATTTTCCTTATCTCCGGAGGTTATGTATCTCCTTCTTAATTACAGTGATGTTTTTCTGAAATATCGGTTGAAACTTTCCTACCGATATAAAGATTCTGTGATCAGATTCTTAAGCTCTGTAAGGGCAGTTAAGTGCACGTTTATTTTCTGGCAATAAAGGTCTTGTCACTGATTTGGAAAGAAATAAGGACACAATCTAATACAGAATTTAATCAAATAATTAATTAATTTACATTAAATGAATTAATTACTTTAAAAGTAAAAGTAATTAATTGGTTGTTGTTTGGATGTGATTTCAGTAAAAATAATAATAAAAAAGCATCCTGGATGTTAGCACGTTAAGTCCCCCAAAGAGAAAACACCCAGTTAGCATCATAGTGCTAGTACAGATGTACAGACAGACATACAATCAGAGGTAGTACAATAGCCATGAAAAATCAGCTTATTGTTTTCTTAATAAGTATGGTGCACTATATCCGTTTAAGGACATGACAAGAAGAGAAAGTCAAGAAAACATGCATTCTCTAAATCTCTAATTCACAGTGATATATGAGGAGGGGAATCCCTCTTCATGAAAACCAATAGTCATCCAAGATGGAAGGCGGCAAACAAGGAAACAATGCAAATGAAATCTGCAAGCTACTGGCAAGCTGAGGCAACCCTCTGATTCTGTCACCTTTAACCGCATGGCAACTCAATGCTTCTGCCAAGTACTGTACGGACTTGCAGAGGCGTGGGTAGGACAGTTCACATGAGAGTCATGCAGAGATAAACAACATGTTCTAGAAACCCTGACAAGACTAAACAAGTAGTGTGTGGACATATGATCTGCTCCGGAGATTAGTGGCATATTTAGATCTCCAGTGCATTTTAATCCCCTACCATTTCAGTGCTAAACACTTTTCTACTCCAGATAAATTCCTGTCCTAGATGGGTCCTTTAAGGACACACTTGGATAATGAAGGTTTTTTATTTTTTCTAACTGGTGTGCAGAATGGTTTGTTTTGCACTAAGTCTGATTATTGTGTTTGCTGAGCTGTGTGTACGTGTGAGGCAGCTTGTGCAGTAGAATCACTGCCTCTACATTGCTGTGTGACAGGCTGGTTGTGATGCAGATTCCAGGTGAGAAGAAAGAAGCTGTCAGGTGTGGGCAACTGCATCCAGCAGAGCCCCAGCACATAACGACGGCTACTTTAATGAGAGCTGATACATGATGAATGTGGCCATATGGTCAGACAGCCTGCACAAGCCAGGAGCGCACATATCTTTTAGCATTCGCTGAGGTAAGGGAACGATACAGCTTTAAAGTAACTGGAACAGCAGGGAGAGGATGTGACCTTCAGCCACCCAGTGGAGGCTTACTGTTCTGCCTGTAGTTCACAAAGGTCTGATTGCTCTAAGTGAACTCTTAATATTCATCTGCTTGCTGTATATGAGATATTAGTGCTTACTCCAGTGTGACCTGTAACTCAGTGGTTGATGGTTAATTGCCATCATTTTGCTCTTTTCCAAAGAGTAGGTTTGATGCATTTCTCTTTTCAAAATGTCAAAATAATTAAGAGGAGTTTATGAAATTATATCATTTTCTATTTATCATACTAGTTACGCTTTATGTAATCATTGATACAGAAGCTATCGTTATGCATATAGGGATTGAGTTGCATTAAACATTTACCTGACGTCTTTACTCCAACTTTCTTAATATTTATTAATGAGGTACTGTGGGTCAGCTTATCACAAAATAAAAGGAATGAAAATGGTATGATTAACTTCACTATAGTGGATTACTGCTCCACCTTTGTTCATTTTTCCACTACTGGTGGCTGACTAGGTTGTCTTGACGCGTGTTGAAGAAAGATGAGGAACGGAAGACGATCCAGTTGGTCCCAATGACCATTTATTGCAGAATTTAAGGTTTTACAGAATAAACTGACAAAATAAATAAACAATAAACTAAAGAGTCTGTTTGAATGACACAACACTGCTCACTCCACTAGGTCACAGAAAGTTCATCCATTGCAGCACAGCACCACGACACCACACGCCACGGCATGGTCGAAAGACTCTGTGCCCTCTCAGCCACACCCCAATACTGTGGCCTCCAGGTCTTATGGCTTTCACCAGACAACCCTAGGTGGTGTAAAAGCACCTGTTGACATATACAATAAATCACACACACACACACACACACACACACACACACACACACACACACACAC
>JAQMYF010000001.1:18672176-18685236 GCA_030014195.1 Neosilurus mollespiculum
CACACACACACACACACACACACACACACACACACACACACACACACACACACACACACACACACACACACACTATTGCCAAAGATTAACAGGAAACCAACAAAAGATGAAATTGGCTCCTACTGATTCACCATGATGCATTGTCAATGAGCATCCTCTTGAGACCATACAGTAATGTGAAGTTCAATAGCTTGAAGTTAAATGACTTGAAAATTGTATCTTAAAATAATTCAGAATTATCTAATGTCCCGTGCTTCAGTACTCCATCTGTACATATTAATCTACAGTACTTTCATTGAGCAGGTTTTACATCTGCACTTTAACAGTCTGGAATGAGTGCTCTTCATTAAAAGAGCAATTTGTTCACTCAGCCACGGGTGACCAGAGGAGCATGGCGACTGTTAGTCTGGTCAAGCTTTTACATTTTTTTTAAATCCATTTTGTGATTGATTTGCAAATTACTGACCTGATGGAGTTACGTACCTAGCTGAACACATTTCATGCTTCTGTGCTCCGACAGAAACATTGCGTAGAAATGATAGAGAGATCGTTCTATATTCCTGCATGCATACAGCATATGCTCATGGGTAAATTTTATATTCATATTAAATTCTTTTTTTTCCACCGTCATACATTGATAATACATCTCACACTGTGTATTATGTAGGGATTTTTCTTTTTTAGTTAAGTGAAATATTGTACATGTGGTTGCACTACAAACCTTCATACCTTACAACATCCACAAGACTAAATGGAATTTCAATCAAATCAGGACTTCTCTCAATCATATCTCTCTGCTATCTCCCCATAATCCTGTTGAGCCAGGCTAACTAACTTTCTCTACATATCAGTGTGCATGTGTGTGAGACAGAAAATGAGGAAGAGAGCAATGCAGAAAGAGAGAAAAATAAAGTGAGAGAGTGAGAGGGACTATATCAGAGTGGCTGAAGCCATATGCTGTCCCTGCTCAAATTTCCCCTGCTTGCCTATTTTGGCACTCTGAGCTTGAGACACACAGTAAGGGTATGTGAGCTGTGCCACATTGTCTTCTCACACCAGATGTTATCATGCTGTCTAATTGGCCTAGCAAAAACAAAGGAAGGGACAGGAATGCCCTGCCCACAATAGCAATGCGAAGTTCTCCTCAGCTTGGCAACTCAGAAACAACTCCAACAGAAAAATAAATTACAGTTCTCCCGTACTTTCTGCAATCAAAATGCCCATAACCTTTCACCAGGACAGGTCTACTCTGCAGATAGTTTGACTGCCAATGTTTTCAGCATGTTTGGTGTATTGCATGGTGCACAGTCAAAAAACTTATCAACTATATAACTTCTGAGACTCCAGAAAGCATCAGTCCTTCAACTGTCAAAGACCTGTTCTATATTTTCATGCAAGAAACTTTCGATCACTTTCCCATAGATTAGATTTCATCGCCTCAAGTTCCTTGTTATTTTAGGAATTAAGGTATTTACGCAGCCATCCTGTGCAGACTCCACTGCTAGAGCCATTAACAAAATTTTTTGTGAAGAAACAAAGTGGAAGGCAACGAAGGAAATTGAAAACTATATCCACTTAATCTTTATTTCTAATGAAAATATTTGCTCCTAATATTTCTATGGTCATGACACATTGTACTTTCGAGACAACATTTTTATGCTGGTAACTGTTAAAATAAATGAATCAGATTTTCATTGAGTGAAATCAATGACTAGTACTCATACCCCTCAAAACTGTCTATTGCCACATGCTGTAAGTGTGAACCATACAGTGTTTTAGCTCTATGTATGCACTTAACAGTTGGGCAGTGAACGCTTTTATTGTTGCTGGACCTTAATGACTTCCAGTGAAAGCTTAAAGTAGTGCTCTTTTATACAAGTTATACATCATACTTGACATGTAATTTGGTTAGGTGATTCTACTGCATATCTCAGTGCAAAAAATTACTGCATGCTTTAATTCTGTTCAGTATGTATGTAAAATATCTGTATGGATAACTACAGTTTAGTGTGTATTCAGTTTTGTGCAGGCTGTACAATGTGGAAAAGTTTCCCCAGATGCAAACTAGTACTCCAGACTAACCGGTAGGTGGAAACTTCATAATCATAATCAGAATCAGAATTCTTTATTGATCCCGGAGGAAATTGTGTAACTGACTGAAAAGGCTGCATGCCTGTTAACGCATGCACACTGACGAAACATCAGTTAAATGTGTAAATTCAAAGTGATCACTTACTGATAACATTATAATCACTTACTGATGACAAACCTAGCAAATATAACTTATTACACTTTATTAAATGTTCCATTTTCGGCAGCTGGTCTTAGTAAGTAGTCATACAATTTGGTAATTTGTTGTAATGTTATCCAATTACTACTAGAATGCATACACATAAAAGCAGGTGCATCACCAGCTGGCCCAAATAATTGTTTTTAAAAATGTCCACTCTGAAAACAGTGTACTTTAAACAGTCATGATATACATCATAGTAATACTGAATAGCTGCCAAAAAGAATCAAATGTATAATATCACTCAAATGTATTACTGAAGCTTCCAGAGCTCTTGAAATACATGGGGAAATACAAACTATATATTCTGTTAACACAAAGTGACTTTTGAGGTAAATGTAAGGACAGTTTAGAGACTGAATAATAAATCTTTAATACAATCTATAATTTATGTGCAAAATGCAGTTTAGTCAGCTACTTGCTATTTAACAGATACATCCTTTACTGACTGTGCAATAGTAGTACTTTTGTTAATGATTATTTTGTGAGGCAGCAGTGCTAACCACTGGGCCACTGTGCCCCCTGCATAAGAACATTGACTGAACAAATTCAGCAAATATTAATTTGTCATAGGACTACTGAGTAATTATACTGAGAGCTGCACAAGCTCGCCTATTTATAACATTATTATTACTAGTAATATTAGTCACCAGCGGCTTATAATAATAATAATAATAACAATAATAATAATAATAATATTTCACTGCGGCGGCACAGTGGCGTAGTGGTTAGCACATCCGCCTCACTGCAAGAAGGTCTGGGATCTATTCCCGGGCTCCAGCGTTTATGTGTGGAATTTGCATGTTATCCCTGTGCTTTCGTGGGTTTCCTCCGGGTACTCTGGTTTTCTCCCACAGTCCAAAAACATGCACAGTAGGCTACTTGGCTGTTCCGAATTGCCCCTAGGTGTAAGTGTGAGTGTGAATGGTTGTGTGAGTTTTGGCCCTGCGATGGCCTGGCGAGCTGTCCAGGGTGAAACTAATATATTATATAGACTCATTACATGCAAAGTGAGATATTTCATGCTTTCATTTGAAAATTTATTTGTATTTGTTTGTCAAGCTTTTATTCTTTTATTTGTTATAATTTTGATGATTACGGCTTACAGCTTCTGAAAATCCCAAATCCAAAATCTCAGAAAATTATAAAATTATAATAATTAGAAAAGTATAATCATGAATATGTACTCAGTACTTGGTTTGGGCCCCTTTTGCATGAATTACTGCCTCAATGCTGCGTGGCATGGATGCTATCAGCCTGCGGCACTGCTGAGGTGTTATGGAAGGCCAAGAAGGTTCAATAGTGGCCTTCAGCTCTTCTGCATTGTTCGATCTCATGTCTCTCATCTTTCTCTTGGCAATGCCCTATAGATTCTCCATGGGTTTCAGGTCAGGCAGGTTTGTGGCCAATTCAACACAGTAATCCCACGGTCAATGAACCAGGTTTTGGTACTTTTGGCTGTGTGAGCAGGTGCCAAGTCCTGCTGGAAAATAAAGTCAGCATCTCCATAAGGCTTGTCTGCTGAAGGAACATCAAGTGCTCAAAAATGTCCTGGTAGACGGCTGCATTGTCTCTGGACGTAATAAAGCACATTGGACCAGCACCAGCAGATGACATGGCTCCCCAAATCAAAACAGACTATGCAAACTTCACACTGGACTTCAAGCATCTTGGATTGTGTGCCTCTCCATTCTTCCTCCAGACTCTGGGACCTTGCTTTCCAAATGAGATGCAAAATTTGCTCTCATCAGAAAAGAGGACATTGGACCACTGAGCAAAAGACAAAAAAAGTTCTTTTTTCTCTAGCCCAGATAAGACGCTTCTGACATTATTTGATGTTCAGGAGCCGCTTGACAAGAGGAATACGACATTCGAAGCTCATATCCTGGATCTGTCTGTGTGTGGTGGCTTTTGATGCACTAACTCCAGCCTCAGTCACTTCTTGTAAAGCTCCCCCACACTTTTGAATAGCCTTTTCCTGACAGTCCTCTCCAGGCTGTGGTCATCCCTGCTGCTTGTGCACCTTTTTCTTTGACACTTTTCCCTTCCACTTAACTATCTATTTTAATGTGCTTTGATACAGCACTTTGAGAACATCCAGCTTCTTTTGCAATTACCTTTTGAGGCTTTTCTTCCTTGTGGAGGGTGTCAATGATGGTTGTCTGCACAACTGTGAGGTCAGCAGTCTTCCCCATAATTGTGAATTCTACTAAGCCAAACTGAAAGACCATTTAAAGGGTTTGCAGGTGTTTTGGATTAATTAGCCTTTTTACTCTTAATTGAACCTTTTCACAATATTCTAATTTTCTGAGATTTTGGATTTGGTATTTTCATAAGCTGTTCATCATCAAAATTATAACAAATAAAGGCTTGAAATATTTCACTTTGAATGTAATGAATCAATATAATATATTAGTTTCACCTTTTAAGTTGAATTACTGAAATAAATGAACTTTTGCACAATATTTAAATTTTTCGAGTTTCACCTGTACATTTAGCTGGACTGTAGCTTGAATTAAGAGCTATCTTTAAGATATGGATTTCCTAGAACTATTACCTGAAACCCAAATTTAAGTCTCTGGACTTAAAATCCTGTGTTATACCACTGAAACTGCAAGAATAGGACGTGGATGTGTCAGTTCATATAAGACATGAAAAGTGGGAAGCAAAGTGGGTCAAGAACAGGTGTAAAAAGTATAAAAAGTAATAGGGGTCAAAACCTAACAGAGGCTCGCACAACAGGGGTAACAAGGCTTATGTCAGTGTATGGGATGGGACCTAAAACAAAATGAGACAGTGCCAGGGACAGAAATGGACAAAGTTAATGAGAAAACAGACTGAGAGGCTGAAACAGGCAATGCAAAATGCCCAGGTGCAAGGAACAGAAGCTATTAAACTAGACAAAGAAGAGCGAGTGCGAGTGAAAGGGAAGGCAATCAGGTCTCTGACTAACCTCCTGGAGTGGTGTGGAATAGAATACAGAAAATGATCAGGACCAACCTGACACTAGATGCAGTCACTGAATTACAAATTACACAAGGTAAAACTCAGATAATTTTGTGAAATTTCGGAAAAATTTAGCCTCACCCAAAGGAAAGCTCACTGAGGTTGATTGTGGCTCTGGGAGAGCTTTAGATAGAGCACAATATACGTAATATTAAAATTAACTGACTAAAGGTTTGGAGGAAATAGGACCTAAATCTAATTCAGGAGTTGGGTCTAATGGAGGAAGCTGATCCAAACAACTCAGTAACAGATATCATTCCAGCCTCAAGGTCAGGAGCTTGGACAGCCACCAGATCAAAACCAGGTGATTGTCTTGGCCCTGAAAAAGATCAGACACTGGGGTTAAAACAAATATGGCACCAGATCTAAAGCTTAATTATAAGTTGGAGGGTGTACAGAGGCTGAACTAGAAGTATGAACAGAACACTCATACTGTTCATACCTATAAAGGCACAACCTCGTGCTTGAGTAGAGTAAGAAGCTACACTTGATACCTAAATATAATTACAGATAAAACTATTTTTGGACATAAACAGAGATAATACCAAAATATATACTGTAGGAAATTGGGTTGTTTTATGATAATAAGGGAAAAAATAGACTTTAATCATATTTCTAGATTAACACAGAAAATACAAGCTAAGCGAGGGAGAGACATGGAGCTAGAGCTAAAAACAAAAGTTAAAAACTAGGCAGAGAAAAGGAGCAACAGGATTTAATAACAATAGCAACTCAGACATCATTGGAATTGGAACCATAAAATGGGAGGAAATGGAGTGGAGTCTGTGTCCAAAGGGCTGCTCGAAGATGAGGCTAGGTCTGCATAGATGCAAAACATTATTGTGATTCTCACGCTCTCCCAACAATAAGGTGAACACTTTTCTGTTACCCTGCTTATGAGCCCTGTAACTGATGGGTTTTGACAAGACTGCACCAGTTGGATGGTGAAACTATTTTTCTGTAATCGCTCTGAAGTTGATGGCCTTTGGGTGGCAGGATGAGTCGTTCTTATAAAATCTTGATTTCCTTTCATGTAAATGTGATTTGAGTATTTGTCTTTGAGTGTGTGCTGAAAGAGGTATAAGGAGAGAGAATGGCCAAGCAAACAACAGGATGGACACATGTGGAACTCGCTCTGGCCTCCATGTGTTACAAAAAAAAAAAATCAACAAACAACAAAAAGTGACAAGAACAAATTATTTAGAAAATGGGCAGGAGAATAGAAAAAAATGTATTACTGATTATCTTATGATATATGTTCTTATAACACAGACTCGTTTTTCTTGCAGTGCCTTGGCTTGTTGAAATTTTTATTCAAGTCTGTCTGTGCTACCATAGACAAGTACTTCTGGCAGTCGCTCTGCATAAAAGCCTGCCATAAAAGTACAATAAATGTAAATGCAAGTGAAGGAGAGCCTGTTGTGAGAGTAGGAAAGATTCAGTAGACTGAATTCAGGCTGTGAGCTGTTGCAGAATATCTCCCTGTACACCACTGTTAACTCCAGTCACAGCTCGACAGTGTTCGAAAATTAACCTTGCACTTGACCATTTTGATTTATGACCGTACAGTCTGTGTTCAAGTACTTTTACACTGTATTATCTTTGAAACTGTTGGCATAATTTCTCTCTTACCAGATGATCTGAATCTATGCAAGCATCTAACACCACAAATTAAGTGTAGCATAACTTGGGGGAGGGAGGGAGGGGGGTCGGGACTATTGTAATGGCATATGGTAAGATGGAACACTACCATTCAGAAGCCAACCTGATTTTCGGTATGCTAACACTGCCTCCTGTTGTTGGAATGCATTAGTGCAAAACCTACAAATAAGGGATTGTGATTTCCTCCGTTTAGCTTTCTGTAACATAACTCCATGAAACACAGTCTAAAAAAACAAAAAACAAAAACAAAAAAGTTCAAAAATCATTTTTAAAAAAATAAATAAATAAAGTATAAGCTGTGTTAGGCCTTGCTGCTGTTTTTTTTATTAGATTTCCCAGCATGCTTGGCTTTGTGTTATTAAGCAGGTTTCTGCAGTTTGTGCTGTCGAGCTTTTAGTTACATGCAGTCATTTTTTAAACTGCCAGCCTCATGTGTCTTATATATCCTTTTTTTTTGGTCCAGTAATCCATTTTGTTTGCTTGTATCAGGTGTAGTCTTTTGATTACTTTGAATACGTTTTAATAAAAAGCACATTTTCAGATCAGTGCATTATTTCTTTATCTTTTAAATGCAGTAGTATTTCCCTAGTATGTTATGCTATATTTCTGTGCATGTTTCGTGCATTTTATATGAACTGCAGAAGTAACTTCAAGTTGGGATGCATTATACAAAGAACAATATAGCCTAAGATATACGTGTCTAAGATGTTGTCACCTTAGTAACACTTTTGGCCTCAGTACTCCTCAATTTTGAGGTAGCAAAGTATTGTGTAATTTAATTCACTGTGGTTTGTTGGGTATCTCTTGTTTGGAAAGATGACATCTGTAATTATGAGCATTAACAGCAACTTATTCAGGGTTGATAAAGATGTAAATAGAAAGCCTAAAAGGGCACTGGAGCACCATTTGGAGTTAGCATGCTAGGCTATTATACAGAACACATTCTTAAGTGCAATGCAAGATATGATTTCATATTCATCTAATGATGTGCGACAGCGACCAGAGAGAGCAGAGCTGATCTCAGCAGGATGTCTCGAATTTCAGTGGAACTAAGGAGATGATTAAAGAAAATGATTCTATCCCATTTCTATGCCATGTTGTCCTCTGCAGAGCTCCCTAGGTGTTTTTACCCCTTTCTTCTTCTCCTGTTTTAATCAGTAGGATCTATTTACAAAGTCTGCATTTCATGAATAATTGCAAAACCACTTCAGGACAGAAACACTGTAATTTCAACAGGACTCTCCTGACATTGTTGGTCATGAATGATTTAGGAAGAAAGATGGAGGAGAATTTTCTGATTATTCTGTAGATTTACAAACCTTCATCACATCCTTTTTTTCTTCTCCAATATCAGAATATGTACTGTATATCTATTTATTCCATGGGTGATTCTTTGACTTTGCTTGTTTGTAATTATGGCACCGGAGCAGGCTGTAATTGCACAGCAGCAAAATTTGGGTCATGATTTATTGTATGGGAGCAGCAACACAACAATTAGTATAATAGCTCTGGCAAGCTTATGACCTTATATATTGAGCCTGCAGATTGCTGATTGGCTTGTAAATTATTTTCATTTTTTTTTTCTAAATAGGAGACAATGAATGAGGGAAGTCAATTTGATGTTTCAAGTCATGATTATTTTTGTAATTGGTTGTAATGAATCTCTGGATTGTTCAGACTGCCAGTGGTGCAAATGAGCACTTAAGTTAGAAATTAAACATGAACATGCATTTTAATGGCATAATTTGCATACATTACACTGTGCTAAATGTGATGTACTAACATACTAGGGTGCACTGGATTAATTGGAAGGCTGACCTGCTAGCCAGTTTAGAAAGATGATGCTGGCATCTACTTATCCTTCTTGCTAAACTGCTTAACTCTAACCCATCAAGTGTTTTTTTTTGTTTGTTTGTTTTATTTTGTTTCGTCTGCCTTAAGAACTGCATGACTAAAAATGTATATGTAAAGTTAAAGCTTCAGGCACCTCTGCTGCTAGTTTCGATGGAATATTTATAGGTATAAAGAAACTACCTATTTCCCCCTACATTTATTCTTTGAGAAGGTTGAAGTGTTTTACGTATTGGCTGGAGACAGATGAAATTGTTGAATATACGCAATCTAAATGCACAAACTAAAAAAGCATGGGATTTACAGTGTGTGATCATGTCAACGGAGTCAACAACATATTTTAATAAGCTGAAACACATATGAGCAGGACTAGGACAGTATATCAAACATATGCTAAACTTTCATGGGATATTCCTGAACATCCATGGATTCAACAACATAACGACGCATTAATGCTTGGGCTGTGTCGTGTGGTAATCCATGAAGGGATATGCACTATCTGCATAATTGCTCACAGTAAGTGGAACACCAAAACCCATAAAGCGATATCTCTAGGTAGTAATAAAATAAGAAAGGGCAAATCATGTTTTCAAATTTCCCAGCAGGCAAAAATGTTGTTCTGCTTGAGTTCATACTATGATTATATGAAAAAAAAAAATGGCTTTACCACCGCTAAAGAGAACAGTGTCAGCATGATTCAAGTACAGTGTCACTGTGTGGTACATGCACGTTGCGAAAGCTACATGAAGCCTACATGTAGTATTTTGTTGATTGGTAAAATTACAGAAAAAACAAGTTGTTGCTTAAAGGTAAGACAAGAGTAGAGCACCAAAGGTTGATTCCAAATCCAAAAAACTCTACAGTTCTTCAGGAAGCTTCTTCCCACCCCCACTGAACTGTGGTGATGGATGGCAGGTTGGCCTTCTCCTCCCATCTATGGACATTCTGCACTTCCTCCAGCTTCCCTGCTCTGATTGTTTGCCTTTATAGAGGCTACAGAGCCTGCTGTGACCTGTTGTTGGCAAAGAGGTTGTGTTGGTGAACAGTAGCTGCACAGTCATCACTAAAGATCAAGTTCAGTGCTAATGAGACTGTGTCTGTGTCATGAAATAAACAAAAATATAAAAAACACTCTCAGAGTTTGTTTTAGTAAAATAAATAACAAATTTAGGTAATACTGACTGTACAGCCAACACATTTGATCTAAAGATGGCATGGTTAAATGTTAGATCGCTCTCTAAATTGCTTATTGTTAATGAAACCAATACTGATCAGGAGTTTAGTGTAATGTGTTTAGCAGATACATGGACAAAACATAATGAGTATGTAGGTGTTATATACACCAAACTCCCCTAACTTTCACAGTCTTTTTATACTCATAATTTAGCCATTATATAAAAATCTGAACCAAAATTAAATGTGTTTGAAATTCTATATACTACCATATGTTGCTGAAAAAATATGTCTATGCAGTCGATCTTGTTAATTATTATTCTCAGACCCCCAGGGCCATGCATACAGGAAATTCCTGTGTGAATTTGCAGACTTCATTTCAAACCTGGTTGTTTTTTAGATAAAGAATCGATCGCTGCTGACCTTAATATTTATTCCAATTACCCAGGCGATCCTGTGGAAACAGTGTTCATGTCTATTCTAGTATCAGTAGGGGTAAATCATGACATAATAGCACCTATTCATAATGCTGGCCACACTCTATATCTAACATTCATATTATATAATGGATTGGGCTATACTTTGGATAATGAAGCTCCTCTTAAAAGAAAAATGATTTGAAAAAAAAATAAAAAAATAGCACCCTGGTATAATGATGATATGTGCACACTAAAAGAAAAATTAGAAAGAAAATGGCATCAAACTGAATTAATGGCAATCCAGTTAGTATGGAAGTATAGTCTCTTTAACTATGCAAAAACTCTTTAGTGCTGCTAGAGAAGTATATTTCTCAAATCTAATAGAAGATAAAATAATAATAATAATATTAATAATAATAATAACAATAATAATCTGAGACACTTTTTTAGTATTGTAGCAAAATTAACTTAAGGAATAAGACTATAAATACAACATGCACAGCATTAACTTATAGCAATAACAACTTTACGAAATCTTTTAAAGCTAAAATGTAAAAGATCAGGGAAAAACATGCATTCTCTAAATTTAAAGTCAGACATTTTACTAATGATCCCAGTAAATAACAGTATACCTCTATAAGATCATCAACTGGGCATGGTGGCGCAGTGGTTAGCATGTCCACCTCACAGCAAAAAGGCCTGAGTTCAATTACCAGGCTCTGGTGTTTCTGTATAGAGTCTGCATGTTCTCCCCGTGCTTGCATGGGATTCCTCCGGGTACTCCAGTTTCCACCCACAGGGTGGTTCCAAATTGCCCCTATTTGTGAGTGTGTGTGTGTGTGTGTGTGAATGGCTTTCTTAGACAGATGTTACCAGAAGTAATCAACCCTCTATTAAGTGTAATTCATTTTTCCCTCAGCAGTGGTTATGTATTTAAAATAATTTTAAACTAGCAGTTGTCAAACCTCTGATTAAAAAACCTGACCTCAACCCCTGTCAGCTGTCCAAATATAGACTAATATCTAACCTCCTCTTTCTTTTGTTTCCTCAATATTAGAATATAGATGTTCTAATAAATGCATGAACAAGCTCTAGTTAGTCTAGAATGCAGCCGAATTCAAAAGGTGCGGGCTACTTATCAGTACCTTGAATAATAAAAACCACTGGAGGGGTCAGAGCTTTCTGTTACAAAGACCCACAGTTATGAAACAGCCTTCCATTTAATCTTTGGGACTTAAACATAATCTCACTGAAAGCTTTTTTGTTTAGTCAAGCATTTTGGTAATAGCATTTTATAAGGTAATGGAGCTGATCTGGGGTTCTCAGGCATAGAGAGTGCTGGTAAAACGGAATCTTTGGATGTTGTCACTCCCCTCTTGTATGCTTACTAAGGTCTGTTTATGGTAGACCAGCTGATTGCCTTACATCAAAGGGTACATCATGTATATTTTTCTCTTTTTAGTAATGCTGTCATAGTTCCTCCTGCTGAAGTCCCAGCTAGCAGTCAGCACTGATAAACTCTGTTCTTAAACATTACATTCATTCATTCATTTTCTGAACTGCTTAATCCTAATTAGGGTCGTGGGAAGGCAGGCACCCATCTGAGCCGACTCTGGGCAATGGCAGAATACACCCTGGACAGCTTACCAGGCCATTGCAGGGCAACCATCACATTATTATGAGCATATATAACAACCCCCCCCCCCTCTCTTTCTCTCTCTCTTTCTCTGTGTGTATGTGTGTGTGTTTGTCGGGGTCCACATGCTACTTCTGATACCAGTGATCCTGATCCTTTTGCTCTCCAAACAGCAATCTATCCTGATGTGCTACTGCTGGTTGGAGTTCTCATGTTAGAAGCCCCTCACTCTTGCTGATGATGTTCCATATGGAGTGTAAATATACACTCAGAATCTATGAAGACAACTTTACACTGCGTGTCGGACATAGTGGTCAGCAACACCGTAGCACCACAAGAGACTGTCCTCTGCCCTCTACACAACTGACTTCAGCTACTGCACAGAGACCTGCCATCTTCAGAAGTTTTCGGTTGACTCTGCTGTAGTTGGATGTATCAGTGGATGTGATATGACAGAATATCGGGCTGCTGCATCATCTGCATCTTAATGCAACAAAGGCCAAGGACCTGATTGTGGATTTTAGGAGATTCAAAACACCAGCAGCCCCTGTTTCCATCCAGGGCATCAATGTGGAAATGGTGGAGGATTACAAATATCTTGGGGTTCATATTGACAATAAACTGGACTGGGTTAAGAACACTACCACACTTTACAAAAAGGGCCAGAGCTGACTCTGTTTCTGAGGCGGCTAAGGTCGTTTAACATCTGCTGAACACTGCTTAGGATGTTTTGTGAGTCTGTTGTGGCCAGCGCTATTCTCTATGCACATGCTGGGGCAGCAGACTGAGGGTTGCAGACACAAACAAACTGAACAAATTGATCCACAAGGCCAGTAACGTTGTGGGGACGGAGCTGGACTCTCCGACTGTGGTGTCGGAAAGGCGAATATTGGCCAAAATAAAGACAATATTGACCAATATCTCCCACCCACTTCACCACCTGATGAGCAGTCACAGGAGCACGTTCAGTGAGAGACTGATACCACCTAAAAGCATATATATGTGTAGATTTCTGTGTATATA
>JAQMYF010000001.1:18693589-18703723 GCA_030014195.1 Neosilurus mollespiculum
AATGACTTTAATTTATTAAATAAATCTTGAAAAAATTCTGAATAGTTCAGACAGAGGTATACGGTTATACACGGTATTATATGGTTTCTTCATGAAGAGAATAGTATATGTATAGTGATACAGCAGTAGTAGTATACTTTTTGTATTTAATATGATTATCAGTTTAACCTTGAATGACTCATTGTTACCCCTCAGCCATTAGGCTGTCGGGGTATTATCATGGCCTGCATCAATGCCTGCGTCTGTGTCCACATTTAAATTTTGTCTGGCCAATTTCTCAAGTGCTGCTGAACAGATCATCCTGAAATTTTCAAGTCAAAGGTCCTTCTTCTTGTAAGACGGACATGCTAATACCTGTGGCACCATGGTTAAATTTGGCTTTCATAATCTTAATTGATTTACTATTCCTATTATATCCGGTGCCTTAAATAAGTGTTCAAATGTTGCTTTTTGTGTGTGTGTGTGTGTGTGTGTGTGTGTGTGTGTGTGTGTGTGTGTGTGTGTGTGTGTGTGTGTATGTTTTGTTTTACACTTTGGATCAGACGCTGAAAATTAAGTTTAATCTGAGGCACTAATATGTTTTATAAGGCATATGAAAAAACCATCCACATACATACACACACACACACACACACACACACACACACACACACACACACATACATATGTATATATATATAGGCCTTGGTAGATTGATCAGTGATTCTATGCCTTGCTGAGACTTGCTCCCAACTCGCACCGCTTTAAGTTGGCGGTGATGATTACATCTACATCTACATGTACACATATATACTCGTATATTTGTCATTTGTGTATATAGATATATGTTATACTATGTCCCAAATATACATTATGTATCCATATATTATATAGATGTGCATGTATGTGCACCATGCTAAATGCTAGGGTATATGCTGCGCAGTCATGGAAGAACACTAAGACATGTTGCAAACAAAAACGTGTTATTTCAAGGTTACTGAAGTGACAGCAACAGAGAATGGCAGTATGTAAGGTGACCTGTCAGTTGAATAATAGCAGTTTAACCTGTTTTAGTATGGCAGATCAGCATAATGTTTGATTCATTGTTAAGTTTTCTTTGTTTTTTGTTCTATACTCATAATTTTAGTTCTTTTAATGTTATATTACATGTTGGTATATTTTGTTCCATATTTTGGTGCTAAAATTGCAGGGATGCATTGGGGTTGCAGGGGGTGAGAGAAAGAAATGAGCTTAATAAACTGAACACACGTGTCTAGAAATAATTTTATGTATTATATATATATATATATGAACAGTTTGATTAGATCTAATAGATGTAAACAAGAGCATACTTTAATTACTGGAAACTTTGTCCATCTAAAATCTATATATTTCTAAAATCTATATATTACACTGTTCTATTTAAACAATACCTCTATAAAAAAATTGTTGCAATAAGTTTTCCACAATAAACAACATTAAAATATACAGCACTATTGGAATAAAAATAGCATGACGATGTGTGATAATTACACTGTTTTTAATTAATAAATAACATGTATTTATTCTCTACTATGCATTCCATAACAATAAAAATAAACACACCGAGATTATGATATCATGGCATGTGCCAAATAAACCCACAGATCGCTTTCTAGTGGCATTTAAAATATTTTCTTTATGCTCACTTCCCCACTGTTTCTATAGCAAAAACCCACAAGGAGCCCTCTCCAAGATGGCGTCAAGTTGACACCGTGAGAGCGATGCACACCCCGGGTTGTACTATGAGCTTTACTGCGCCGCTGGTGTTCACTTACTTCCGGGAACTACTGTGACGCTCACATGACGCGCAACGCTCCGCCATTGCCGTAAAAGAAAATAGTCCTTCGGTGAGAACCGAGTTGACTCTCTCCATTCAAGGGTTTTGGAAAATGGCGAGCAGGGAAGACATACCGGCTGCAGACAGCGAGTCTGTTAAAAAAGAACAAAATGACAGTTATGATAAGAAGTGTATTTTCTGTAAGATTATAAACGGGGAAGTGGACACCGAGCTTCTACACAGTGTGAGTGTTAACTGATAGGTTGATTGTTTACATGTGTAATTAGCCATAATGACTTAGCATAACATTTAATCAAGCCAACACTGGAAGACTTTTTCGGTTGTCAGGGTGACATGACGGTCGACTAAATCTGAGTGTGTGTGTGGTGTCTGAAGGATTTCAGTCAGCTGGCAAGTTGATGTTAGTGCCTGATGTGTAAGATTCAGTCGAATTTTGCACTGAGCTGAATCACACCAAGCACGTCCGCCTCACAGAAAGGAGGTCCTGGGTTCGAGGGCGTTTCTGTGTGGAGTGTCCATTTCCTCCCTGTGCGTGCGTGGGTTTCCTCCGGGTACTCCGGTTTCCTCCTACAATCCGAACACATGCACTTTAGGCTGACTGGCTTGGGTGTGAGTGTGAATGGTTGCATGTGTGTTGGCCTTGCGATGGTCTGATGAGCTGTTCAGGGTGTACCCCGCCTGCACACAGTGTTGGTTGAGATAGGCTCCAACCTCCTCACGACCCTGGTACGAATAAGCGGTTCAGCAAATGAGTGAGAGAGAGATTGAGTAAGTGAATCACACCAAATAATCATTGCCCAGTTGTGTTTTCACTTCTTATACTTGGCACAGAAAAAGCTATTTTTGGAAAGAAATCATGAAGCACAAACCCCATTGTCCTTATAAAATGCCTTAAATGTTTATTCATATATATTTTTGCAGCACCTAATTCAAGTAATACTACAGAACATTTATAATCTTTATTAAATAACTGCAACCCCCAATGCAGCTAACTGGGTTATCAAAGGCCGGCCATGTCTCTCACTGTCTGTGGTGGGAGGCATGTAAAAGAACCATTGCTGACTTTTGTCAAGAGTAGGCTACATAGCCGTCAGCGTGTTTCTGCCCTGCGATGGCCTGGCGAGCTGTCCAGGGTGTACTCTGCCCTCGCCCAGAGTCGGCTGAGATGTTCGCCAGCCTCCCCGCGACCCTAATTAGGACTAAGCGGTTCAGAAAATGAATGAATAACTGCAACTTTAAGTTCTCTTGTAAATCTGGGTGTAAAGTCCATCTTATCCTTGCGTACAGAGTGACTACTTCAAACTAGTGCTGTTTCAGCTGCACTAAAAGTTACATTAAAACTGCACAATAACAAAGACACACACACATTATTCAGTTTTGTGTGTCTACCCTGTACATTTATTCATTCATTCATTCATTTTCTAAGCCACTTAATCCTAATTAGGGTCGCTGGGAGGCTGGCGCCCATCTCAGCCCACTCCGGGCAAAGGTGTGAGACACCCTGAACTGCTTGCCAGTCCAACACACATGTAACCATTCACACTTACTCTCACACCTAGATGTGATTTGGAACAGCCAATTAGCCAACTGTTCATGTTTTTGGAAACCCACGCAATCACCGGGAGAACATGCAAACTCCACACAGAAACGCCCCGAGCCCGGGAATTGAACCCAGGCCTTCTTGCTTTGAGGCGGACATGCTAACCAGTACGCCACCATGCCGCCTACATTTATTCAGTGTGTGTTTGTTTGCAGAAGCGCTTGAGGACCACGTAGGTGACTTGTGCTCCACTCTTTAGTAAATAACACCCACGACAGACTTTTTTTCCACTCATAATCTCCTTCTGATTTTATTTTATTCTGTGTGCTTCATCTCAGATGCGCTGTTCATTAGTTAAGCAATTAATATGATGTTGTATTAAATCACTCATTATCATTTTTGTAAAAACAGGTCATTCCCAGAGACTTGTAGAGCAGACACTCCACATAATCCAAGTCTAATAATAATAATAATCATATTTCTGAGAAATTGTTGTTTAATAAAATAAAAAATAATTGTTGATGGAGTAACGTTTTTAAAGAAGCATTAATGTGATGTCTATGAAAGCTGTCTTGTAAGTCTTACACTGGCCAGTGTCTTGCTGAAAGGATGGGCTGTGGTTTTTAATGGAGAGAGAGAGAGAGAGAGACGTAGAGAGAGAGTGGTGAAGGAATGATTGTTTATTGCAGCTGTAAAATAAGAACATGTTTCTCTCAGACTTACTACAATGACTTGCTTTTTTATCTAACGGCAGTCGTTGCACCTTGATACTCTTGGAAGTAAGTTTTATAGCTTATGTCTACATTGACCGTATGTGATTTGGTACAATGGTACTTTTAGTTGGTCATAAACTCAAACATACTGCTGATTTACTGTACATTTAAATGTAACAATTATCTGTGGCATGTTTAGAATTATATGAAGTATTACTACTGAATACTCAAATGGAAAACAATTTTGCTTGCCATGTGTACATGAGCAGATCTTTTTTGTGTGTGGAATTGATTTCTAAGCTGTGGGGTTGAATCTTTGTTTCAGTGCCTGCAATCAATGAATTCACTCTTTTGTGATTGACTTCATTGTGACCCAACAGCACAATCGAGACTTAGCAACTTGATACACAAGATATATTAAAAATATACATTTTCTATGTTAAGAAATGCTAATCTTGCACTTAACAATGCATAAGCATTGCACATGCTTCATAACATAAGTTATCAGACTAACCAGTCATTTCAGATCATGTTCATTTTTACCACATTGAGTTTGGCCAGAGTAGCATGATGTAATGCTTTTTGATGATTCAGTAAATATGGATAAATATGTCCAATGTGTAATGTAATCATAAAATTAGATGAGGTGGGACAAGGGTGGTCGATAATCAGGGTTTCGCCCAGAACAATGATCAGCCACTGTTACTCATATTCCCACAAATAAATGATCACAAATTGAAATCTTCCAGGCATGAGAACACAAGGTATGTTGTGATGCCAACAGCCTAATGGTAAAGTTTTCCCATACTTTAAAGGATTTTGATTGGACTGTCTTCTCTGATGTAATTTGCTTATCTTCTATCCCTCTTATACTTTGAGGGTCACGAGTGAGCTGGATCCAATCCCGGCGGACACTGGGTGAGCGGCAGTGTACACTTTGGGCAATCACCAGTCTATTGCAAGGCTAAGAAGAGAAACAGACTGCCATACATCTGACACTTATGTTCATTTTAGAGTAGCCCGTTGACCTAATCCTCATGTATTTGAACTGTGGAAGGAAACTGGAGTACTTGGAGTAAACACACATGCATGAGAAGAACATGCAAACCCCACACAGAAATGCCCCATTCATCCGTCAGTTTCACCACCTGAATTTTCTTGTGAGGCGTTCGTGCTAACCACTGCACCGCCATAATGAAATTCCTGGCCAGCTATTTTTATCATCAGATTGCATCAATTTAGTCTATTTGTTGCATTGCTGCCTATGAGGATCCATTTTTAAGTTGCTTCACAGATATTATTAGGTACAAGTCTGTATCTGAAGCAGTCTTTCATTGGTTATAAATAAGGCATAGTAGCACAAATTATTATTTTAACCATGAACATGTGTATTTCAGATTAGTTTTTGTAGCTGTTATGCTTTCATTGTCCTGAAATCCAGTCAGGCTTTATTATCTTGTGGAAGATATTTGGCAGTCAGTGATTGGGCTCAGTTTCTTAATTTGACTAAGCTAAATGCTCTTTTTTTTTTTTTTCCTCAGGATGAAGACACATCATGTTTCAGAGATATAAGACCCGGGGCTCCTCATCACTACCTTGTTGTGCCAACAAAACACATAGGGAACTGTAAATCACTTCACAAGGAACATATTCCACTAGGTAATTACTCAAGTACTCATGGCTTCAGAGATGCTAATGTATTATTCTATAAAGTTTTATTTTACTCTATAAAATAGAGTCAGTAAAATTCAGATTTAGCTTACCGTGTGTTCTGTACTGTGCATCTCTCTGTTATGTGTTTTTCCTAGTGGAAAAATTGGTAGAAACGGGAAAAGCAATCCTTCAGAAGAACAATATCACTGATTTCAATGATGTCAGGTAATTTGAAATACATTTCATCTTTTATCTGTTTAGCAACACTGCTAGTAACATGTTAAGCATCTTGAAGTATACAACTGGTTTTGCCTATCCTTCTAATGTGTACCTCAGGTTTGGTTTCCACTGGCCTCCTTTTCATTCTGTTACACATCTGCACCTCCATGTGTTGGCACCTGCCAGTCAAATGGGTTTCATCTCTCGCTTCATCTACCGCCTAGACTCCTACTGGTTTGTCACGGTAAGAATTCGGAAGAAAATGATGATTTGGGGCTTGTTTTTGGCTGTTCCATTGAAAAGTCTGGGACCAGTTTTACAGCGTGTAAGTGTTCATAGTAGTCTGTTGAGATTTAATTTTATTTTAACACTTGAAAGTTATACATTGTCCAAATTAGCACAAGTAAAATTACTTGATATTGTGATTTGTCTTGGAATAAAAACCATCTTTTGTTTGCCTCTGCTCAGGCAGAGCACTGTGGTTATAGTTCGTATCTGAAAGAGCCTTTCAGTTGATCCCGCTTCTCCCTTCAGTAGGTTCTCACAGTACACAGCCACTGTGCACAAATAATTTGTTCACTTAAAAAATTACGTTTTATGTCAAAAGCTTAACAGGGTGGTTCATGTACAATAATTTATTTGTCAGGTTTAACATCTACAGCATTTATACCACTGATTGTAGCCTGTGGTGGCTTCTGCAAAACCTTATAGTTCACAAGAATGTTGTCAGTTTGTTGTTTGGGCTGGCAGTAGGTGGCACATTTTTTCTGGGTTGGGTGGTGTGGATTGACTCTCATAAGGGGAACCAGAACGTTGATGACATTTTGAACTTTATACAACAGCAACGCTAAACTAAATCATCCCTCAAAGCCTAGTACACATGATAGGATTATAGCCCCCATTCATACATAGACTCATTTTGACATTCGTAGGCTACTTGCTGTGCAGTTCCACGGTGAATGATCCCAATGTAGACTTTCCCACTATAGTCTTAAATATGTACAGACAACTACAGAATAACCCATAACATATATATTTTAACAACAATAACAAAACAGTGCTGATGAATGGCGAGGGGGATGTTGCTGAATAGTATATTCAGTATTCAAGCTAGAAATATCCACTAAGTCTGAGGTGAATCATTGTTTTAGTAAATACTACACTTCAACATATGCAAAAAAAAAAGCACACTAAAACTAGATTTATTTATTTTGAAATCATGGTGATTAAAGCGATATCCACTTGGGATAATAAACAATTATCCACCTCAGGCACAGGGGATGTCGCAAAGATGCAGCATTGAGGGGAATATTCACTTTTGCGACATCCCCCAAGCTTGAGTTGCCTAATTGTTTTAGTATATACTACCACCTTAGCAAAAAGCACACTAATATTTTGTAGTGGAAATTAATATAAGATCACACTTTGCATCTTTGAGAATCTCCTTTATTAAGCCAATACATAAGCTCTCAAGTTTACACAGGAAAAAACAGTCAGCAGGAACAAAGAGGAAGAGGAAGAATGCCCCTCTCCCCCCGAGGATGCCCCTTTTTACCTTCGGTATACTGGTTCTAGCCAGTTTTTATAAGGCTGCTAAACAAGGTATTGAGGGGTCTGGATCCTCTAATCTGCTTTCTAGAGGTAACTGGGAGAACATTCTGTTTCAATGTATAGAGCATGAGGTGCTCACACACTGAGGTCAGAAGGTGATTAAACAGAGTGGGATCTGCATGAGTTGAGTGCATGTTTGGAATGTGCAGGAATTAAGTGTAATTTCCAATACAGATTTATAGATTAATTTATGCATTTTCTTTTTAATGGGATAGACAGTGTACAGCGTACTCATTTAAACACAAATGTAAACAGCACAAAACCACAATAAAACTACCTAAAACGAGATTTTTTTAAAAAAAATATATATTTATGTTTATATTTACATATTTTAATCATAATCCTGAAGCAGGTGAGGTAAACTCTATGCTGCCTTAAAGGCCTCATGTCATCCTCTGATTCGTGTAATGTCGTGGGGAAGCTGAAGCCAATCACAGCTGACTCTGGGCGAAGGCACGGAGCATTCTGTACAGTGCTCTGGTTTCTAACACCGTATTTCCGGAAAGAAAAGTAACGAGATAAATGTAAACTGTGCTCCCTGGAGGTGTTTTTGTACACACTAAGAGAAACATGAAAAAAAAAACCCCAAATGGAATTAATTTTATTTATTCATTTTATAGTTTATATTTACAATTTAAACATGACACAGTGGCAGGCTATTCAGCCAGTTAGCCCTTAGCTTTTAGCCAGTTAAATGGCAACTGTTCTGTTTACCTTCCTCCTTCAGTAACAAAAGGAAACAGCGTTCCCTTGAGGTTTTATGTATATAGTATGGGGAACACAAGAAAAGCCAGCCGGAAAGGGATTTTAAGGTTTATTCATTATTTATATTAAGGTGGACCAAGCTTCCTGTGCTATTGTCTTGTAGCATATACTAATGTTTTTCAATCCCCAGATAACATTGTAGCATATATTAATAAATGTAATGACCTAATAGTATATTTATAGTACATAATAATACAATAGTATTAATTGTTGACTACGGTTCAGCGTTTAACACCATAATTCCCTCCATACTCACCACTAAGTTGGAGATCCTGGGCCTCAACCCATCCCTGTGTCGCTGGATCTCCAACTTTCTGACAGACTGACTACAGTCGGTACGGTTGGGCAACCATGTCTCACCCTCACTCAACCTCAGCACTGGACCCCTCCAGGGTTGTGTTCTGAGCCCCCTGCTGTACTCTCTACATACCTATGACTATGTAGCCACTTCCAGCTCCACCAACATCATCAAGTTTGTGGACGACACTGTGGTGGTGGGCCTGATCTCTAACAACGACGAGATGTCTCACCTAGAGGAGGTTAGAAACCTGGAATTATGGTGCCAGGACAACAATCTCCTCCTGAACGTCAGCAAGACTAAGGAGCTGATGGTGGACTTCAGCACAAAACAGGAGAGGAATTACCAGCCCCTGACTATCAACTGGACCCCAGTGGAGAGAGTGGACAGTTTCCGGTACCTAGGTGTTTACATCACACAGGACCTGACATGGCCCTGTCATGTTAACACCCTGGTGAAGAAGGCCAGACAGCGTCTCTTTCATCTCAGATGCCTGAAAGACTTTAAACTGCCCTCAAGGGTGCTAAAGACTTTGTACACCTGCACTACTGAGAGCATTCTGACGGGAAGTATCACAGCCTGGTTTGGAAACAGCACCAAACAGGACAGGCAAGCTCTCCAGAGGGTGGTGCGAACAGCAGAGCGTACCATCCGTATCGAGCTTCCCGACCTGTACACTATATACTGCAAGTGGTGCTAAACCAAGGCCAGGGAGATAATGAAGGACCTCAACCATCCCAACAATGGACTTTTCTCTCTGTTGTGATCAGGGAAACGTTTCCGTTCCTTGAAAGCAAAGACTGAGCGAATGAGGAGGAGCTTCTTCCCGCAGGCCATTCGGGCCCTGAACCAGAACTCCTAGTACCTGGACTTTGTAGACCTACCCTACACATGAACATTACATTCTACCTCAGCTGATTGTTACACAGACGAATTGCACTCTCTGTATGCCATGCACTACTCTGCTCACACAACAACCACGCTCAGTGGACATCTTTGTGTGCAAACAGCACCGACATTTTACACACTCTATTATTTATCGTCACTACATTTATATTTTATATTTTTATATTTATATTCGACTTTAAACTATTGGTAGTCCTTTAAATAGTTATTGTTTTTGTTATTTTTCTTTTTTTTCTTGATATTGATAGTTTTTCTTTTTCAAATAAAGGACAGTCGTAACAAGCATTTCACTACATATTGTACTGTGTATGATTTTTGCATGTGACAAATAAATTTGAATTTTGAATTTGAATAGTTTCTGTTAAATAGCCTGGCTCTAAAGCCTACACTTGACTGTTCTCTGTACATTTAGAGTCAGCTGGGAAGTAGTACTGAATCCTAGGGGTGTCATATTACCAATACATGGTTCTCTATTACTGGAATAGTTACTTTTACTTAGTGTTTTTCTTTAGTGTCTTCATTAGTATTTTGTTTTTATCCCACTGTGTACATATATATACATACTATATATATATATATGTCACATTCCTTTTTAGTTTATATGTATATA
>JAQMYF010000001.1:18727696-18754849 GCA_030014195.1 Neosilurus mollespiculum
AATGTCAATAGTCATGAAAAGAAAGGAAACTCATTGAATGAGAAGGTGTGTCCAAACTTTTGGTCTGTACTGTACATACACACAGACATATATATATATATATATATATATATATATATATACACACACACACACACACACATATACATGTATACACACACATATACATACATGTATACATATATATACATACACACACACACATATACATATATATACACACACACATATATATTTATATATATATATATATATATATGTATATGTATATGTGTATGCATATGTATGTGTGTATACATGTGTGTCTATATATGTGTGTATATATATATTTATATACACACACATATATGTATATATAGACCTTCATGTATAAAAGCCCATATCTCACCAACCTATTAATCGATTTTCATCAACTATGCCTTACATTAATCCTACAAGTATACAGATTGTTTTGTGAAGGAAACAGGAAATTGTACATTTATTTATACTTCTTACAGACTATAAAAGATGAACATATCCATTCTAGGCTGGACAAAAGACTTGTCGCAATCATGTAACATCAAATTCTCCATCAAAGTAATTAGTAAAATATAATTTGTTTAAAATAATGAAAAGTGCTTGATTAACTAAATATACATAAAATACAGCTATTTAAGCAGCTTTCAGACAATCTATAAAATCTTTTTTTGCACAAACTGTAGAAACCTTCAAGATCTCCTAAAAGCAAATGAAGATAATTTGCGAGCAGTAGTAAGAAGTTTCAGACACCCTCGGTACACATAGGAAAGCTCGGTCATGCAAGGAAAACTATCCACAAAACAACTGCCTGCACAAAAGTTGTAGTTAACCTCCTGATGACTCCCTCAAAAACTCCATTAGGACTCATAGCTAGCAATGTCTGCTTCAGCATTAACTGTACATCATATTTCTTGCAATGGTCACCATACAGGTCCTGTACAAGACACAGCTAGAACACCATGACGTGCTTACCAAGGCCTGAACACATAAAAACTGTTATTAGCAGAAACACAGACACAGTCGAGTTCACCGAAGAGCCAGTCATGTATGAAAGTGAACCATCATGGTTTAAGGTCACCTCCAGTACATAGATATCAAAAAGCTATGTAAGATGGGTGGGAACTTTACCAGATGCAAATATCAACAGATTATTGCTTCCCGTTATGTTTCAAACCTATAAGTGGCTCAGATTTCTCACCACAGGGTTGATAACAGACTGTTTTCTGACCATTTGATGATTGAGATGGCTCACTTGTGTATTAAAAATGGATTACAAGTGTCTTGGGCCTCAAATTTTTTTAGTAGCACTCACAGATTTTTATTATTTGTAATTTGAACATCTTGAAGGTGTCTGATTCTTTTAATATGATAATTATTCATCATCACTAGACCCTGGGAGCCTGTTATGATTATGGCCATGTTTGCAGAGGAATTTTTAAATATGATGTTATATTTGCTACAATATCATATATTTAGTTATAAACAAGACCATTTGATTATTTTTCTGTAATAAATATATTGAGTAATTAAGTATAAGACTACCAGTCTTGAAAGTGAAATGAAGTCTTTGTGACAAGACTTTTGTCCAGGCAAAAATGTTTGGATATGGGGTATAACTGTGGTGTGTGTGTGTGTGTATATATTACGTTACATTACATTATATGATATTATATTATATTATATTATATTTAGTTTTGTATAGCATGAATGAACTTCAAACCATATGGAATGGTTTAGAGAGTGAAGAAATAAAAAAAAATAAAATAAAGAACACTATGCCTGAAACGCCTACTTAATATTGACTTTTTTCCTCAAAAAAGAGACTTTTTTTATTATCACATGTTGTTGTTTGTTTATTTATTCTCATCAATATGATCCAATATTACATAAAATAAATAACCGAATAGTACTTGATTTCTGATTTATCTTTATTTTGTTAAGTGTATAATCATCACTGCATCACTATATTTCACTCGCTAAATCATTCCATATGGTTTGAAGTTCATTCATGCTATGCAAAATAAAAAAACAAAAAAATGTGTTTTTGTTTATTAGCCATACTTTTACCTCAATATACTTGTCTGAATTATTTTTTTGGTTCTTATTCCCCACCATAGAATTGTTCAATACATTTTCACGAAAAAGAAGTAATTTTTTACTTCTTTTTATTAGGAGCACTTTTAGACCAAACTGGCGGTGTATAACCTTCACCACACACTACTGTGCGAGTGTGTGCGTGTTCAAAGCATGTATCATGCATGTATGTATTATGGCTGTACCCAATTACACAGGGATAAAATTAATGCATTGCTGTCAGCTCTGTGCTCAACCATTTTTATTTGCTTCTGTTTTTGCTTAGATTTTTACAGCTTTTCTCTTAACAAACCAATGTGTGTTTCCATCCTTTAGTCACCCTTTTGGCGCCTGCATGGCCTGTCAGAGGATGATGTAAGGAAAGTTATGGCAAGAACAGTTTGTGCCAAGTAGGTGTGAGTGACACTGTGCAGACAAGCTAATCAGAGATTGTTTTCCAGACAAAGCATAGGCATAAGGAATAAATCATATAATATGTGTGTGTGTGTGTGTGTGTGTGTGTGTGTGTGTGTGTGTGTGTGTGTGTGTATATATATATATATATATATATATATATATAATCTCGCTATAGCTCAGTGGGTTTGGTTTTGATTGGTTTTTCAATCACCAGTGATCGAAAGTTTACTTAAAATCCAAGGATTGCCAGGAAGTTAGTTGTTTATTTGTGTTTTTAGAGTATTCCAAATAATTTTTAATATGCTTTAGTTAAAATCTAAAAAATGCCAAATCCTAAAATGGAAATGTAAGACTTTGTGTTAATATTCTGTATCTAGGCTATGGATGTCTTCTAGTTAGAATGTGGCTGTACATATTTAAATACACTTTTAGGTCAGCATTCGAGCTTTGGGGTCATGGAAGAACATTGTCCGAGCTGAAGTCCTCAGTACTGGAGTATCCCACAGAGAGCATGGTGTGTGTCAGCTGCTTGATTGGTAAATTCTACTATTTGTTTTGTACAGATTTCTTCTCACTAACTTTATTCAATGTTTGCACATAGACTCCTTTTCTACAGAAAGACTCAACATACAAGATTAATGTCTACACTTTCAACAAGACAGTAGTGTTCAAAGACAGAATAGAGAAGATTGATGTAAGTGTGCTGTTCTTCATTTTGTTTTAAGGTGTTTTCCTTTTTTAATGCTAATAGCATTGAATACCATCATATTTAACTTTAGCTAAACTGAGTAAGGAAATGAGTTCATGTACAAAAGTTAAATTAGAATTGTTTAAAATATTGTCTCTATTGTTTAGTAACAAAATTGATTTTGTTAAAAGTGAGTAGTGATAATAGTGCAGAAAATTAATTAACTGTCCCCCGCAGGCCTTGGACTTTATCCCTTTTCAAGGTAAAGTGAATCTGAAGGATCCTGATCACAATTTCTGCTTATTAGAAGACTATGGACTGGATCCTAATGACATTCCTGATGAGCCTTTCTGCATGTATTTTGGACGATTCGTAAGTGAGCACTTTAGCCGCTTAAGACTTTTTAGACAGTTATTTATTTAACTTTTCTTTTTGTGAACTAATTCATCACAAATCATTTCAGTAACTGCCATCAAGACATATTTAAATTCTACATTTGAAATCAAGCCCTAATAATTTTATAAAACTAATTTTAAGCTTTATTTGGTAAGCTTAATTCCATATGTTGCATGGCATTGGTGAAAAAGAGGTGGGTTTTGATTTAGTTAGTGCCACTCATCTTTACTTTAAATGATTTCCTGTAGTGAAGTAGTACTTGGTGTATTTAAAGGCTTGAATGACACCTTGCGCAAAGTTTTGTTTAATATTTTTCTCCCAGATTGCAGATGGGCAAAGGGATCTTATCCGCTCTCACAGTGTGAAAAACAGACACTTCATTGGGAACACCAGCATGGATGCAGGCCTTTCTTTTATAATGGCTAACCACGGCAAAGTGAAAGCTCATGATCTGGTGTATGATCCTTTTGTTGGAACAGGTGAGAGAAAACAGCTATATGTGTTACTGTAATAATATTTAGTTCAGGGTTATTTTCACATTGTGGGTACAAGTGTATGAACAGTGTGCAGATACAGTGACAATATGGTCCACACCGTGTGTGGGGTATTTCTCATACTTCTAAATGTTTTATTTATTTATTTACATTTATAACTGACTTTTATACATTCAATTTTCTTTTTTTGTCAGCATGAACAGTACTTATTATACATTCATTTTCTTGCTGGACCACTTAATTCTACTAGGGTTGAAGGGAGACTGGAGCCTATCTCAGTTCAGTCTGGGCAAATGTGGGTACATCCTGAACAGTCAACAGTCCATCGCAGGGACGACACACACACAAATATTTGCAGTCACATATCAGGGGCAATATGGAACAGCCAGTTAGTCTAATGTACATGTCTTTGGACTGTGGGAGGAAACCGGAGTACCCAGAAGAAACCTGGGACTTGAATCCAGGACCTTCTTGTTTTAAGGTGGCTGTGCTAACAACTACGGCACCATGTTTTCTGTCCAGAAAGACACAAAATGGACAATAATTATTAGGAAAAAAAGGGATAGAAATCATGCCCAAATATATTTTTCATTTATTTATTGGAAACAATTTAAAGCTCAGTGACTTTGGCTTCGTTATATCCAAAATAAACCTTACTGCTTATTAAAGGTCCACAAGCTTTTTATTTTGAAGAGAATATGCACACTTTTACCAACACGTTGTATGTTATTCCGAGGGTTCAGAGAAACCTGAGAATCCAGAGGTTAACCCACAGTGAAATGTGAATGATATGCACAGAAACTCTGGATCGAGCCATGACCCTGCAACTGTGAGGTCACTACACTATTTTGGCACTTTCTATGGCTTTTGATTAAACGGAATTTTAAAGAATTTACAGAACAAACTTTATAGATTGTACTATTAAATTTGGAAGCCCATGAGTGAAATTTGGACAGGTGAGTCAGCTTCCTGACAGGGCATACTGCAAAAACACAAATTAACCAGAAGTTTCTCCCAAATGGGATTATGAACCCCAGGCTTCAACACAATATAATAGGATTTTAGTAATAAGACAGTGACATTATGTCTGCCAATGTCACAAAAATATTTGTCAATTTAATTTAGTAGACTTTAATTGATATGTAGGCATACAATTAATAAAATTTTTTTTAATATTTTGGTTCATATGGGGATTGCTCGGGTTGGCAGAGGTTTTTCGCTCTTGTTTATACACTGCCTGGCCAAAGAAATAAAAAAGAAACAATCGCACACAGGAATTGTTTTTCCGCCTTTAGCCTTACTTTCAGCAGGTAATCGTCATGCCATTGTTGCAGCAAACTTAAGCAACATTACATTTATTTCCATCCAGTGTTGGGTTAATTTTTTGCTGAGGTCTTGAATTGATTGAGGGAAAAACTGAACCACTCCATGAAATCTTCTCCAGCACATGCTGAAAACTTTTTAGTCGGTTTAAGGTCAGGACTCTGGGGTGCCAGTGTGTGAAAATGATTCCTCATGCTCCCTGAACCACTCTTTCATTATTTGAGTCCCTATTTTATATCCGTGCCAAGAGAAGAAGAATAAGAAAAAGTCTACTGATGTGATAACCTGCTCATTCAGTACATTCATATCTTCAGCGGACTTCATTTTATTGCCACATTAATGTTGCTGAGCCTTGACCTGACCAATTGAAGCAACGATGCCATGGAGAGTACATGCTGTGATTAAGGCTAAAGGCACTCCATGAAAATATTAGTGTGTAACTTTTTGTTTGGCCGGGCAGTGAATTTTTATCCGGAGCTCAAGTTGTTTTATAGTGGAATATAACTTTAAGCACATCTAATGGGTCTGAGGTTCGTTCTCCTTTGCGTGTATTTGTCGCATGCCATGCTGCCGGTCACTTTTGCCAAGCATGTGCTGTTTTGCCAGTTATTTTTTTAAGAAAGGTGCGAGATCTGCTGGCCAGATGTGCTAATTTCCTACCAGGTTCAGTGGAAGACCTGGACATGTTTGGACAGGGCTCTCCATGCAAACTTGAGATCCTGCAATGTTAACAAGGACATCTATGGGTTAGAAATGTTAAACTTAATTGCTAAACTTCTCTTTTTCTTTCTGTGTTGTTTGAAAAAAAAAAAAAAAAATACTTTTTTAGGTAGTCTTCTTGTAGCATGCTCTCACTTTGGAGCTTATGTGTGTGGGACAGACATCGATTATAACACTATACATGGCGTAGGTAAGTAAGGTCTCTTATTTGAAACATGCTTGCTGTGATTTTATATATTGAAATTTTTTTAAAGAAATAACTTTTTTTTGCAGAAATGAAGCTGCATTTTGTCACATTTTGCTCTTTGTCCTTTTTACAGGGAAAGCCAGCAGAAAGAATCAGAAATGGAGAGGTCCGGATGAGAATATCCGAGCGAACTTGCGGCAATATGGGACCGAGTGCTTTTATCTGGATGTCATGGTGTCTGATGCCTCAAAACCAGTTTGGAGAAAGGGGGCACTGTTTGACACCATTATTACAGACCGTATGTTCCGGCTGAAGGATTTCACACCTTTTCATAGCACACCTGTTTCATTTTATTGATATATTTTTATTGCATTTTTTTTTAATAATCCCCCAATTTTTGTTATATACCAAAGCCAAGATGAAGAATTCATATGCATGCACTGTAGTATACTTTTTATATGAATTTAAAATCCTGTTGTTTTCCCACCCTTGCCAGCAGCAAGTAGCTATTTAAACAAACTCGCGGCGCTCTCTTTCTCATTTGAACTGTGAGTGAGATGCCTTCAAGTTGATGCAAATTGTAGTACATGGTTGCAGTTCAGTTTTTCCTTTACTTTTTTTTTTGTACAATACCTTTAACAGTATACATTTTTACAAGGAAGCTTTACAGAAATTCACATCATATAAATTCAAATCGCTGAAGAAGAAGCGAGTTGAAGTTCTATTATATTAAATTATTGATATTGAGCATGAATGTATACTGAATGGGAGGCACTTATAGGTATATAGAATTATGTAAACTGATATTTTTTATTTATTTTGTCTACAGTAGGCCCTTTTTACTAAAAATACTTGTCAATCTTCCAGTCATTGTTCATCCTTTTGACAACAACAGTCTTGTAAATGTATTTAATTAGGTTTGTAGTGAAAAATAAAACAAATTTGTGTTGCTACACTAATATCCCATCCATGTAGAAAGTTTAAAGGAAACATTTGTGATATAAGCTTAGAGTGAGCTGGCTGTAGAGTGATAGTTATGGGTAGATCTAACATCAAAAATATTGTGCTAGAGAAAAATACCTCAACTTGATTGGCATATAACGGTTGCCAGATTTTTCCTAACCATAAGTATCTAACTGGCATAGAGTATTGACACAGGTCGCAATTTCATTAAGGGTTTGCTCTCTGGTCATTAACAATGACTTATAGGTTTGTAGAAATGTGATTAAAAATATTTCTGTGCCGATTGTTATTGAGATAAATCAGATGTATTTTATGTAAGGGGAGTGGCTGTGTGGATATGAATTACTAATAGCAGCTGTGAGGTTTTATTTATTATTTTTTTTAATTCTGGAAAATGTGAGGCCAGTGCAAAGAGAATATTTTAATTCCATCTTTCCATTTTAATATAGGTTTGTAGTCCTGATAGATCACAGAATATTGTGATGGAGGGCTAGTGTGAGATGCTGAGGACCTTACAGTTAGACACTAATAAGTGTGTATCAATAATGTTCAACATTTTATGAATAAATGTCCTAGGACATGCATAGGATGGTCTGTATGCCCATGCAGCAGTTCTTATGTGCAAATCTGTGGTGTGCAGGTGATACAGCAACAAAGTAGTAGAATCTTTTATTTTCAATATACAGCACAAACTAATAAATCATCAGATAATGGATTTATCGGGCATATGATATGACACATGACCACTGGAAACAGCCTTTCTTTGTTTTCTCTGATATGCCTCTATGTTACACAGATTAAATTAAAATGATGTTCATTTATTTATTTGCTTATCTGCTTATATGCTTTACTTTACTCCCGCTGTCAGAGCTTTATATGATATATAAGAATTATGATACTTCCTGTTATCATATTTTCTTAATTTTATGTTTCTCGTGCTGGATCATTTTCTATTTTGGCTTTTTTGCAGCTCCTTATGGAATTCGGGAATCGACAAGGAGGACAGGTTCTCACAAAGAAATCTGTACACCTCCTGAGAACTTGTAAGTCAAGTGTTTACCTTTTTTCCAATTTATTTTGGTTCAAACACTTTAAAAGCTTCTGACACAATAATCAGATTTTTTATTTTTAATTCTGCTTTTATAATCCTTGAAAATCTAGTGCTGGGTTAAAAACAAAAAGAGTAGAGACCCATTTCCTAGGGTTCACGCACCAAGTTTTTTAAGGAAACATGCATTTAGATACTGTATTTAGCAAACACATTAGGCTAATAGCTTTAATCGGTCTTGTGAAACGTGTCTTGCCTTTTTATGCTCAGTCTAACATTAGCCAGGTTTCCATCCAAAGAATTTTGTGTGAAAATATCTTAGCAATGTGAAATGTTTGCCAAAGAAGGCAATAAAAAGCCATTTATCTGCACTGTTTTTCTCCATTTAACTTCAGAGGATGTTTTTTACATGAAATGTTAAGAAAAACCACAGTAGAAATATTTTTGGCAGGACAAATACTACAGTTTGATGCAGAAATATGTGCGGCATGATGTTAGTGGTGTGTGGTATCATTTATTATGTTTGGTTTCTACAACAAGCTAATAAAACAAACAAGAGGAAAACTTAGAAACTGGTATGTTTGTTGTTTTGATTGTTCTTGTAACTCTATGTTCATTACTGACTACTGTGTATACTTATTTTATATGCTTTATGTATGTAAGATGGTTTAGAAATAAATTCTGCCTTAATGTGCCGCTGTGTTTTGCCATGTCGTGCAGTATTGGCGAGAATCATGTCCCTGTTTCCATGGAATACCATCTAAGTGACATTTTTGCTGACCTGCTGAATTTTGCAGCTCATCACTTGGTCCTGGGAGGACGTCTGGTTTACTGGCTTCCAGTTTACAGACCAGAGTAAGTAACAGTCATTATTCTTCCTCACTCACAGTAATACTGATATTCTTACCTGTTTGGAGTCTGTTTAGCAATGTTCAGAACTGGTAATGTTAATGTCATTTAGCTTTACATTCACCCACTTCATGTAGCATAAAACCATCAGTTTTATTACAGATGTTTCACTAGGGGGCAGTGTGGCACCTTGTGAGAGCTGTAACCTGCACTATAATTATTTGTTTGCTCACTTTGACCTGCTGAGGCCTGCCGCCTGTGGAGCAGGTATGAATAAGGGACATTCCGCTCTGCTCCTGCAGATGCTGACTACACACAGCCATGTCCGCTCAGCCACTGATTACAGGGCTGAGGAGCAAAGCGAGGAAGAGAGGTGATCTGCTGTACAGTCAGCACTTACCTCATCTGACATGCAAGCCACCATCAATAGGTAGTTTTTTTTCTTTGTGGGGAAACTCAGCTCTTCAGACTTGCTGACTCAGATGGTAAAATATAAGGCCTGTAAATGTCCTCTTTATGTAACACAAAAGGATCTTTACTGCCTCTCCGAAGATTTTTTTTTTTTTTTTTTAATAAATTTTATATACTCTAACATCTTGAGTGACATTCATGGAATAGAGTCAGGGTTAATCCATAGTAATACATGTGTAGATTAAACGGGGTCTTGATGTAATTTAGGGATGATATGGGTGTCCTGTTTCAATTGACCTGAATGTTTGAGGCTCCACTGACAGACATGAAGGGATTATAGTGAGAGCCGTGACCACACAGGCTTCAGAGGGTGCCAGGTTCCTGTCATATATGCACTTGCATCTTTGTGTGGTTTTAAAGTGTAGAACAAATTAATTTTAAAGATGTGGTCACTGGTAATATTTGGTGAAGTTTACCTTATGTTCATGTAAATTATATTGAAGTATTTGGGCTGCATATTTAATAGAGGGACCTGTTTAGGAAACCCAGCAAAGAACTATGTGTTTGATCACGTTTTCCAGTGCCCTTTGACTTCGGCTGTGCAAATAACACGAAGGAGTATGTATTTTAGCGTGTGGATGTGCCAGTTGTGTTGTAGTCTAGTTCTGAAGAGTTTTATTTAAAAAAAAAAAAAAAATAGTAGAGGTCCTTTGGGATTTTTGCACTTCATCAGAGCCGGAGCTTATCCCGGTTTCTGTAGCGCGAAGCGACTAGGAGTTCAACTCCTCCCAGTATTTTTTTAGTGGTACCCATTTATAATGCTGGGTGAACATTGTGGTTAAGACCTTGCCCAGGGATTTCCCTTAGCATGGTGGGGGTCTAAAAGGGATTCAAACTCATGACCTCTTGATCATTAGCCCAGCACCCTAACCACAACACCACCCAACAGTCGATTTAATTAAGCAGTTTTGGATTGAGGCTCATGCTGAAACAAACGAAGGTTTTGTTTATTCACTCTTCCACTGGCAAAAAAAAAAACAGAAGCTGTCAAAACGTTTTGATCCAAAATAATTATACTAATCATAACATTACTAAACTAGTTTCTATTCCTAATAGTAATATGTCAAGAAATCATAGTAGTCATCTTAACCATAATAGTCATTTCTTGCATAACGCGTTTACCTGTAATTGGGTTCATAAGTTTTTCTGTTGTCCTGCTCTACATATCGTTATATCGCACAGCCCTAATTTTGTTTGGGTGAGATTTTAGCTCGCTATAGCTGAGCCAAAAATCAGAATGAGGTAATTTTACGCGTGCATCTCTAAATGTATTGGGAAAATACTCTTCCAAAGCTTCATCTTCAAAAACTACTTAAACTGGTTCAAAATCATGCCTAAACAAGTGAAGGTTCTCACTTAGTTTCATGTTATGCACAGTGATCACATGACTGGCACATTAAACATTGGAGAGTCGCTATTGTTTGGCACCTTTGATTTTTGCCATGTTTTCTAACCATGTCCCTCTACTAACTATCGTCTGCGGGCTAGTATTCTCTGTGGCACACCAAGCTCTAAACAGCCAAAAACAAAAAACTGCTAGGGGCCACCAAAATGCAGCCAATCAGTTTATGGAAGCAACAGCAAACGAAACACTTTTATTCAATTAAAAAAAAAAACGAATTACTCAATAGCTATGGCATTCGGAGGGAACACCAAGAGAGTCTGTGATGTATTTGTTTGAATTTCCAGGTGTCGATAACAGACTTTTAACCAATGTTAAATGTAAAACTAAAGCAGAAATAGTATTTTCTGCTGTGACAAATTAACACCCTTATCTTGAAATTGAGCAGAATAGGTAAAGGAGAACAGGATCTGTAAGTAATGCATGTTCATGCTGGTGACCTGCAGGGTCTCTTTGATTTTCTGTATCTACAGTAACTGTGTGTAGCAACACTGTTTGTAAGAGCAAATGTCTAAACAGTGGACGACTGCCACAGAAATGTGGTGCTGCGGTGCCACTGGGAAGCCCACAGTCAGTGTAGGAATCAGTGGACTTCCCCTAGAGGAAAGCAAAGGTTAGTCCAGTGAGCTCACCATCAACCCCCACAGCAGTTAAACACCTCAGTACAGATGGAGCACAGCCTCCGCTATGCATTAACACACACTGCAGCTTCATGAACTCCGTGCCTTTTCCACTTTATTGATGTCAGAGCTGTTGTAATATTCCAGCCACAGACTCTGACAGTATTGACGAGAACATACGTGGCTATCTGGTGCATTTTTTTTTTGGGGGGGGGGGGGACTAACTGCAGCTTCTGTTTAACATGCAGCCTCATGAACTGTAATTTCTTCTGCCATGTATTGTAAGCCACCAGAACACCAGAAATGTGAGTCTGTATGATTTAAAGACGTTATGGTGAAAATGTGTACAGGGAATTGCTTCACTTAGTATTGCCTTATTTAATGTTTTTTGTTTTTTTACTGGATCTTAATTGTTTTATGCGTACAGTTATTTTGAGTTAAAAGGACAATTTGTCCTTCTTAGTTAACCTGTTATCATCTATCCAAATGCAGTCAAATTCTTTACATCTCATGAATCAAAGATAAATGGTGAGCCTGTCCGGTATCAGTTGTAGAAAAGTCCTGCAAACTGTTCATAGTAACATAAAACAAAAGCATGTAAGGTCATAAATAGCGTGAAATCATTTGTCTCATCACTGTTGTCTTGGCCTTCACTGCTTAATCCTAACAAACATTGGCTCAGGCCCTATATGACAAATATGTCTGGCCTCTTAAACAGCACAGGCACCACAAGTCTTAAAGTCAACTGAGTATAATCCACATCAGTTCTGACTTAATCAGTCTTATTAAAGCATTCAGCAGCACTGATGGCATCAATCCACTCTGACTCACAGCTCTATATTCTGAAGAAGAGCTGTCAGGTGATTCCTATAACTGGGTCTCTAGAGCATAGTTTCCCGGAAAGAAGCCATGTTTAATATTTCTCCTAGGTGACAGCTGAAGCACCGTGTAAACCTCTGAACAAAAGTTGTATGTGTATCTTTCAGTGGGCCGTATAAACACTCCCTGGGGTAGGGGCCACTGAAAGGGAAGGAAAGAGGTCATGAATTGTACACATTGATTAAAAAAAAAAAAAAAAAAAAAAAAAAATGGGTGTTTTTTTTTTTATTGTTTTTCTTCATACTAGCAAGTGACAAGTCACTTGTGTTACTTGTTTTTCTCTTGTGGGTGTGTAGTTACTGCTACTGTGGTCATTTGTAGCCATGCACTGTTCTGGTTATGTGTCATTTTTTATTATTATTATTATTATTATTATTATTTCAATGAAAGTTATACATAGCTTAAAGCATGTAAAGATTTGAACACAAATGAAGTGATGCATTAACAGCTGTGAAAATTGATTGTTTTATATACTATGTTCTTTGATTTGTGGCTTTTTATTTGTGTAGAACTGAGAAAATCTCAACTCAAATGTCATGCTTTACCAATGAGCAAGAATGTCCCGGGTTCGATTCCCGGGCTCGGAGTGTTTCTGTGTGGAGTTTGCATGTTCTCCCCATGCTTGTGTGGGTTTCCTCTGGGTACTCTGGTTTCCTTTCCTCAGTCCAAAAAACATGCACAGTAGGATTATTGGCAGTTCCAAATTACCCCTAGGTGAGAGAACGAGTGTGCATGGTTTTATGTGTGTTGGTCCTGCAATGGCCTGGTGAGCTGTTCAGGGTGTACCCCGCCTTCATCCAGAGTTGGCTGAGATGGGCCCCAGCCTCCCCACGACCATGATTAGGTTCAAGCAGCTTAGAAAATGAATTAATGCTTTGTTAATGCTGTTGTCACTGAACTCATAGCTCTGTGTCACACATAAATAGAGAATGAATAGTCTTCTGAACATAAGAGTAATGAATGATGATATGTTTCATGTGTGCCACAGGTACTGTGAAGAGATGGTGCCGTTACACCCCTGCCTCATACTCATAAGCAATTGTGAGCAGACTTTGTCCAGCCATACATCCCGAAGGCTCATCACTATGGAGAAAATTAAGGAGCCAGAGGTGTGTGTGTGTGTGTGTGTCCATGTGCACATTTTAATTGGATACATTTTTAGAGTAGTCATGTTTACAGTGTGTGAGTTAAGAGTAGTGCTTACATAGTGCTCACCATCTGGCTGTGCTTGACTCACACTTTTTTATACTATGCTTTAATGTCATAATCACACATTGTACTTCAAAAAATTAATCTTTGTATTTGACAACCACTTCACTTCAAAACCCCAAATGTGAAAGGCCCATGTGAATCATTCACTCACAAAGGAGCAGTATTTCATCTGTGAAGACTGGCATGTGTCTCAGGCTGCTTTGCACATCAAACCTGGAACACATAACGTGTCAGGTTTCATAGCTCATACTGCTGTTTGCTCCCACCTCATTTTCAAGAGAGCCTGATTTCTTTCATGTGATCACGACTACAGTTCTCAGCCAAGAATATATTTTACTCAGGGTTTCTTAGAAATAAATATTTAGTTTGTGTGGCACTTGTTATTTTCATGCAAGTTGAGCCATCTGTAATTTCTCCACACAGAGTTTATTCCTCACTGAAACAGTAGTACCGAATTAAACATTCTTGACATTTTATCTTCTTACTTATGTTTTATTTAGCAATTCTTCACACTAAGTTTATATCACAAATTAGACTTACATTCTCAGTTCTTGATACATATGTAAATCCTTAGATCATGTAATTAGTCATGCAGTAACTAGTGACATCCTTCATGTTATCCGAATTTATATGTGATTTTTTTACCTTTACTATAAATCTTGTGCGGTGATCACTTGACATCAACACTGTCAATCATTCATTTGCTGAACCAGGTGATCCTACAAGGGTCGCAGGGCCTATCTCAGGCAGATCTGGGCGGAGGCACTGTACACACTGAACAGTTCACCAGTCCATCACAGGGCAACACACACATACACAACTCTTCACCTAGGGGCAATTTGGAACAGCGAATTTGCCCAATGTGCATGTCTGTGAACTGTGGGAGGAAACCAGAGTACCCACGCAAGAACGGGGAGAACATGCCAACTCCATGCAGAATTGCCCTTGCCAAGCTCAGGACTCAAAACCCAGGACCTTCTTGCTGTGAGGTAGACGTGCTCACCACTACGGCAACATGCCACGCACACCAACACTGCGAATTATTTTAATATTGGTGCTGACAGTCAAATTACACAGTATAAAATCATGGCTGGGAGGTTTCACATCAGCATAAATTCAAGTCTGCAAATTGAAATGTGGCAAAATCGATTAAAAATAGAAAACAGGCAAACTAGAGACACATCATGGCAACAAAGTGGGGAAAAAAAGCCCAGCACTCACATAATTTAATGCTTTATTTTACTTGTTATAGCCCGCACAGTACATCCACCAAGATGCACAAGATACATTAAGGCTTTTCTCTTTTCCATCACCCAGTTTGCAGACTGAACGTCCATTAGCTGCCCAAATAGCTGAGTTGCTATTCAAAGGAAGACTAAAGAACTATCTCTTCACCAATAAAGTAAAAAAAAAAAATAATTGTACTTTGCTTGAATTTGAAAGGAAAAACTTTTCTTCATCCGGGTATTTAACCTGATGGTGTTCTCAGCCCCCCATTTGGTGGAAATGCTAGTTGTGCCACGTAGTGATCTATGTGAAAGTGTTAAACATTGTCTGATTATTCTTGGTATATTAACAGTCACGGATAATTGAACAATGGATACTGGATCTGTTTTCTACAATTGCCAGGGATACAGTATGCTGTCAAGTTGTTTGAAAAAGCATGGAACTTCACCCTGTTAGTTTGTCAAACAACACTCAGGCCCTGATAAAGGCTTGGTTTCTGTCTTTTCCACACACACTCACTCTCTACTTGGTCATTTCTTTGGGGTTTTTGGTGTTGGGGTAAGACCGGATTCAGCCTTACTGGCAGAAACGATGTGTAAAATGGACGGAAATAGTTGAAGGTGGCACTGATGATGTAAAGTGGTGGATTAGTCACTTCCAGTTCTTCATGTCTCTGGCACCTCATTATGTGTTTTCCTCCTGGTCTCCATCAAAAGACTCTGCTAACAAGCTGGCTTCGACTTCATACAGGAAAATCTGAGGCGCTTGATACTTTTCTGTCACTGCACGTTACACTATAAGCTTATGAGCTCCACAAACAAGACAGCAGAATGTGAATTGCCTTTGTTGATCATTTTTCTTGGTGGAGTTGTAATGCTTCATTTCTTGAGTTAACGAATTTACCACATTTCTGAATTCACTCAGACTCACCGCGCTCATTCAAGGACTAAATTGCTAAATGAATAAAGATGTTAGGGGCACATTAGTCTGCGGTAATGTTTGGAACAACTTAATATTATGTTGGAAACATACAAAGGATAATCTGACCCAACCATTTCACTCCTAGTGGAAACGTTTTGAGCAGATTTTCATTTTCCCCCTTTATTTATTTATTTTATTTTATTTTATAATACTGGCTGTGCAGTCATGGAATGTAACCTGAATAAAATGATCAAGTCTTGTATATGGAACATCTTGCTGCATCCACCAAAAATGTACAACAAATATAGGCAGAATTGTTGCTTTGTCAGCAAGGCAAACATTTTGCCAAATCATTATGGCCTAATTGTAGTATAAAATAGCCAATAATAAAAATAATAATTATGCTGTCATATTAACTTACATTTGTGTTTTCTTGCAGAAATCAGATGCGCTAGCACATTTAGCAGATCCACGCTTCAGCCCATACCAAGGCCATAACTCCTTCAGGGAGAAATACTTCAGTGGGATCACCAAAAAGAACGGAAAAGGCAATGTAAAAGAATTGCATCGAACAACAGAGAATGATGTATGAGATATAAGATTTTAAATGAGGACATTTGTGCTGTATGTTACTTTTTTAAATGTTTTGTAATTACATTTTTATTTAAGAGTGTGATTTCAATTAAAAAGGGATGCCTCTTGCCCATATTTATGTACTTTTCTATATCTCACCTCAGGTAAAGGCAAGCCCAGAGGGTTGTGACATTATTTATGATTGCATTATCGTTGAGTATTAAGATAAAGTGTGAAAGGGATTGCAGTAATCCCTTTCAGATTGCAAATTCAGCAATGATGTAGAGGCAGTTTCACCTACTGTACATTGTGGGAGGATGATGGACTGCTGCTTCCTGTTGTATGAACTTAGTTAAGATAGCTGATTAATGAATCGCTCTTGAATGTAACTCCAAGAAAATCATCTGGGAGACTTATGTTCAACATAAATTTGATCCATGAACATTAAGGAAAGCAATTCTTCTTAGGTTGGACATAAATTTAATATTATGTCAAAAGGATGCACATCCAAGTGTTTCTGTGAGGATTGTCTTCAAGTAGAAGTAATTTTATATGGGTTTAAGTTACAGATAGTACATTCCAACTGTCACCAAATCTCATGAACATTTTTCTTGTTGTTTTTATCGTTATAATTTGTTAGTTGCAAGTTTTCACTTATTTTGGTTGGTGTGATGGTTAACTGTTGCTTTTAGAAGACAGATAATCTTCAAACACAGTAGTATATTTTTAAAAGTAACAGTAGTGTGTGTCTTTAGCAAGACTGAAGGTTAGAATTTTTGACTACATGCACACGAGACTGTAAATTTAATTTAAATCAATTGTATATGTACAGTACTTTTTACAGCTGACAACGTAGTAAACAGATTTACTTAAACCATGTAGCAGGAATTCACTAAATGTGGTTCTATGAGCAAGAGCTTACATCCAGGAATTGGGTAAAACACCATATACCTCCTTGCGGTCTCTCACCTTTACAGAGATCTTACAGTAAAAGCTCTTGGTGGCACACGAATCAACCATAATATTAACACAGTGTGTCTGGTCTGTAGTGAGGCAGCCCCATGTGCAGCAAAATGCTATGCACCATCACTATGTACTCTTACATCTTTCTATTATAGCAAGCATTAACAAATTTAGCAGTATGTGTTGCAGTAAATCTTCTGAGGGATCAGACCAGACATACTAGCCTCTGCATCCCTGTGCATCAGGAAGCCTTGGGAACCCATGACACTCTAGCCAGCTCACTGATTGTCCCTCCTTGGACCACCTTTGGTAGGTACTTACAAAGTCTTGCATTCCAGGAACACCCCATAAGACCTGCAGTTTTGGAAGTAAATAGACCCAGTCAGTTAACCATCAAAATTTGGTCTTGTCAAAGTCGCTCAGATCCTTACACTTGCATATTTTTCTTGTTTCCAACCCATCAACTTCTACATCAACTTTTGTTCATCTTCTGCCTGATACATCACAACATAATCAATAAATTCAACTTTCAGTATTATCGTTTTCTATGTTATGGCTGATTGGGGTAATGCACTATTTAGAATAAATATCTGGAACAAATACATTGGCATTTGGGGTCCACTTAATATATGCCCACAGTTCGTCTAAAGATATCAATACCACAATCTGATTGGCGAGTATACTAATAAGCACTTATTAAATTAGGTGAGATGGCATGGTGGCACAGTGGTTAGCAAGTCTGCCTCACAACAAGAAGGTCTGGGTTCGCCCTTAGGTGTGAGTGTTGATGGTTGTGTGTTTGTTGGCCTGGCGAGATGTTCAGGGTGTACCCAGCTCACGCCCAGAGTCGGCTGAGATGTGTGCCAGCCTCCTTGTGACCCTAATTAGAATGAATGGCTTAGAAAACAAATGAATGAAAATTCTATACATTTCTTATCATTAAATCAAAATATTGTCAAAGTAGATGTTACTGTATTGTGCATGCAAGTTGTACAATAATTAGTCAGTCATCATCTTCCGCTTGATCCGGGGTTGGGTCGCGTCGCGGGGTCAGCAGCCTAAGCAGTGAGGTCCAGACGTCTCTCTTCCCTGCCACTTCCTCTAGCTCTTCCAGGGGGACACCGAGGTGTTTCCAGACCAGCTGAGAAACATAGTCCATCCAGCATGTTCTGAGTTGACCACGGGGTCTCTTCCCAGTTGGGCATGTTGGACATGCCTGAAACACCACACCTGGAAGGCGTTTGGGAGGCATTCTAATCAGATGCCCGAGCCACTTCAACTGGTTCCTCTCAACGCAGAGGAGCAGTGGTTCTACTCCGAGCTCCCCCCGGATAACCGAGCATCTGACCTTATCTCTGAGGGAGAGCCCTGCCACCCTGCAAAGGAAGCCGCTTGTATTCGTGATCTTGTTCTTTCAGTCACTACCCAAAGCTCATGATCCTAGGTGAGGGTAGGAACATAAATCGACTGGAAAAATTGAGAGCTTTGCCTTCTGTCTCAGCTCCCTCTTCACCATGACGGACCGGTACAAGCTCCGCTTTACAGTAGAGCTGCACCAATCCGCCAGTCGATTTCCCGCTCCATCCTTCCCTCACTTGTGAACAAGACTCCGAGATACTTAAACTCCTCCACTTGGGTCAGGACCTTGTTCCAGACATGGAGGGTGCATTCCACCCTTTTCCGGCTGAGAACCATGGCCTCGGACTTGGGGGTGCTGATTCTCATCTTGGCCGCTTCACACTCCACTGTGAATAGCTTTAGCGAGAGCTGGAGGTCCTGGCTTGATGAAGCCAAAAGGACTACGTCATCTGCAAAAAGCAGAGATGAGATCCTATGGCCACCAAACTAGAACCTCTCAACGCCTCGGCTGCACCTAGAAATTTTATTAACAAAAATTATGAAGAGGACCAGTGACAAAGTACAGCCTTGGTGGACTCCAACCCGCACTGGAAATTAATTTGACCTGTTACCAATGTTGACCAAGCTCTGGCTCCTGCAATACAGAGACTGAATGGCCCGTAGCAACGGGTCCAGTGCACCATATTCCTGGAGCACACCCCACAAGATAGCCCGAGGGACACGGTCAAAAGCCTTCTCCAAGTCCACAAAACACATGTGGACAGACTGGACAAACTTCCATGCCCCCTCCAGGATTCTGTAGAACAGTGTTTTTCAACCTTTTTTGAGCCACGGCACATTTTTTACATTGAACAAATCTTGCGGCACACCACAAACCAAAAATGTTACAAAACGGCACTCTGTAGCTTAATACAGTATATATAATCACAATATAGATTAAACTCACTCAGTGTGAAACCTGGGCCTGTTTAGATGAACCCACACGAAGCTCTTCCTCAACGAGCATCTCGTTTACAGTGGCTTTGCAGGCAGGTAGTATTAACGTCTCTGCCACAGTGTGGGACTTTTTTGATTTAGCTTTAAGTTCAGCAACTACGTAGCTTTGAGGGCTCTCTCATTTACCTTTGTGGTTTTTCTCATAAAATTTGCCTGTTTCTCTGTGTTTTCACGCAGGAGAACAAAATTGTCCATCGGCTTGTTTTGAAGTAATGGGTGCTTCGTTTGGAGATGGGGTTTAAGCTTGCTCGGCACCGTGGCACTGTTGGACTTCTTGCCACACACCAAGCACAACGGAGTCGGTGTCGTCACATCCCCGGTGAAAGTAAAGCCGAACAAAAGATAGCTTTCACTTTATTGCCTCGAGCTCACTGTCTTTGCTTTCTTTTGACCACCACTTATATTAGAGACCTCATCTGGGTCATAATTTTGTCCAGGGCCCAGTTCGTTAGTTTGCACTTTTTCCTTTTTAAAAACCTGCATGCATCACTACGGCGCCCCTAAAGAGACATGGGGGGGAAAAAAATACATGAAAAGTTTCTAGTGTGCACGAGAAAGCTCAGGTAACTGGTGCACACGCGATAGTTTCTCGTGCGCACGCGAAACTTTCTCATGCTCACTAGAAACCTACCCCCCCCCACCATGTCCCTTTAGGGGCTCCATACATCACTAATTCTCTTGTCTCTAAGAATAATTAAGATACTTCTGCACAAGATCCATGCAAACTCCACACCTTTTCATCCAAACTTAATCCACCTGCTCCTGCTGCCCTATCCTCCATCACTGCTGAAGACTTTGCCGACTTCTTTGATGGGAAGATTAAACAAATCTGTTAGACACTCACTCCAACCCCAACTTCTGCACTACATAGCATAGATTCCACTTCCCCTTCACTGGCCCAGTTTTCCAATCTCACAACTGAAGGCATCCAGCAAGTCATCTTATCGTGCAATCCTACCACCTGCTCACTGGATCCAATCCCTCCCACAATACTCCAGACTATCTCACAAGATATTCTCTTCTTTACCTCCACTATCATTAATAACTCTATATCATCTGGTCATGTACCAACAGCGTTCAAAAGAGCCAGGGTTCTACCCATCTTGAAGAAACCCTCTCTGGATCCATCAGACATCAGCAACTACAGACCAGTATCACTTCTCTTTTTCCTTTCTAAAATTCATGAACATACTATTTATAACCAAATGTATTTTCTATCCTTTGCAGAATAACCTCCTTGACCCTAATCAATCTGGCTTCAAAGCAGCAAATTCAACAGAGACTGCACTTTTGGCTGTCACAGAGAAGCTACATGCTGCAAGATCAGCCAAGATGTCATCGGTCCTCATCCTCTTGAACTTTTCAGCAGCATTTGACACCGTTAACCACAAGACTCTCTTGTCCATTCTCCGGAGTTTAGGAATTTGTGGTTCAGCATTGCAATGGCTTGTTTCCTACCTGGACGGTTGTTCAGATCAGGTTACCACTATCAGGGGATCCACATGTGTGCCACCCAGACTCTCCACTGGTGTTCCCCAGAACTCAGTACTTGGTCCACTTCTGTTCTCCCTTTATACTGGGTCCCTTGGTGATGTCATATCCTCACACGAGATCTCATACCACTGCTATGTAAACAACACTCAACTTGTCCTCTCTTTGCCTCCCTCAGACACTGACATTTTTGCCCAGATCTCTGCATGTCTGGCAAGCATCTTATCATGGATGGCAGCTCAACAGCTGAAGCTTAATCCCAGTAATACTGAATTGCTGTTCATCCCAGCTGACTCATCCCCACGTCAAGATCTTGCAATCTCCCTGGACTACTCTGTGATCTCTCCTTCAGTCACTAAAAGAAGCCTTGGGGTAAGCATGTCCTTCTCTTCTCACATTGCTAAACTTTCTCAATCATGACGATTTCTCCTCTTTAACATGCAAAGGTTTCGTCCATTTCTTTCCACACAGGCCACTCAGGTACTTGTTCAGTCCCTTGTCATCTCAAGGCTAGACCAATGCAACTAACTCCTTCAAGGTCTGCCTTTGAGCGCTACTCAACCTCTACAACTGATCCAGAATGCAGCTTTTTTCAACCTTCCCAAATTCTCCCACATCACTCCTCTGCTACGATCTCTCCACTGGCTTCCTGTATCTGCTCACATTAGATTCAAAACACTAATGCTTGCCTACAAAGCCAAAAATGGACCTGCACCCTCCTACCTCAAAACACTTATCACACCCCACACTGCACCGCGTTCTCTCAGATCCTCTAGTACTGCTAGACTGGTCCCTCCTTCTACCAAGAGACAAGGGAAAACATACACACACACACAAAAGACAAAAACAAGACAAAAAAGACAACCCCCCGCCACATAATACTTACTCACTGACTATTGACTGATGGTATACTTAGTCTATATCCTAGTGAACCAGTATAAGAATGTATTCATTGATAGTGACTTTAAAGCATTTTTGTAAGTCGCCCTGAATAAAAGTGTCTGCTTAGTGCTGTAAATGTAAACGTAATCACTGTTAGCACAGACTGGGATTATTGTCACACATATCAGTGTTTTTTTAACAGAGAGATTATGTTCGAATATGTTAAACCTGTTAAAATCATTTTAAGTAAAACACCATACCTTGGAGAGGGTGTTTTTATGCTTTTTATTCTGAAAATACCTGTTAATAGAAACCCTGAAAATAAGTTAATAGAAAATTGCGATGCAAACCTCTATACAAAAAAATTCGGAATATTTCGAACTCCGAAACCTACTGGATACATGCTTGCGCAAAGCGTGCATATACTGTAAACGTACAGGTTCCCTTCAAGAAGGGTTTGCACTGATCGTGATAGTGAATAATGGTGATAGTGCCTGATAGTGAATAGTGGTGCAGTAATTTACAGTGAATATGGATAATGGCTGATGTGTATTCTCTGAGCTGTAGTGCAGTATCTTACAATAAGCATAGTGCAGACATGGCCCCTGCGCAACTCAGAGTAGGAGGAGTACTGTATATAGATGACCCAGCTGGCCAACAATACACCCAACCATGCCACCATCACGTACTTCACTTTCACTGCAGGCAAACGAGACTAAACACAAATAGAGAAAAAAAAAAACAACACAGAAAAAGACAATGATTAAGATCAGTAAAGAAAAGCACTCAGTTAAACACATGTTGATACACATAAAACAAAAAAATAATCTTTGTATGTTTTATTACTGATGAATAAACCATGGTTTCATTCGTTTGCTGAACTGCTTAATCCTACCAGTGTTGCAGGCTGGCAGCCAACACTTGGCGAAGGCGGGGTCCATCGCCAATCCATCACATGGCCAACACACACACACACACACACACACACACACACACACACAAACCATTCACACTCACACCTTGGGGCAATTTGGAACTGCCATTTGGCCTAATGTGCATGTTTTTGGACTGTGGGAGGAAAATGGAATACCTGGAAGAAACCCACAGCATGCACAGAGCAAATTCCACACAGAAACGCCCTTGGCGAGCCTGAAAGCCAAATCCAGGACCTTCTGGCTGTAAGGAGGACCCGCTAACCACTACACCACCGTGCCACCCACACTCTGCTTTTTTCCCCCTTAATAACTTACTATGACTGAAAGTAAATCTTACCTAAGACTATCGCAATAGCTATTTGTTTTCCCTTTATAGGGAAGGTTTTAAAATGAATAATCAATCAGGAAGCACTTGGTGTCAATGATGCTGGCTTAACAGGTTATAATATTGATTGAAATGGTAAACAAAAACCAGCTGCTATAACAATATGACAAGAAATAAATACAAGAAAATACTGTTATTATGTTTCTTTAATCTAATGTGTGGATGATTCTCATTAGGCACGGTGTTTTTTAATAAATATTTAGTCATAATATGGGTGTGCTCTGCTGCATATCCAGTTCAAACTGACCATGCAAGCCTCAAACAGCTATATGGATTTAAATTAAGCAACTATATTGAAGAAAAGTATTTGATCTTAGAAAAGGTAAGTCAGAATTGAGCCAATTCTTGTCAATGTTGGTGTAATGGTGAGGGTTGTGCCATTGTTATGTAACCTTACAGATGCTATTATATGCTTCAATCAATGGTTTTAATTATACGGAACACCAGACAAATTTAAGGTGACCTGGTAAAGGAGGGTGACCTCACAAGGTTGTTTTCACCCCATGAAGCATAATGATATGACAAATCATGGATTTGAATATGAATTGTGCCCCCTCAAAAAAATCCAACAGCCCAGCCTGTCACTTATTGGTACCACCAATCCAGTACCGATCAAGATCCTGCGGTATACTCAGGCAACTCAATCTGTGTTGTTAGAAGGTGTATTGACTTTTGTTTCGAGTTTGGCAACTGGTGAATTTATGATTTTGTCTTGAGGGTGGTTGTATGACAGCTCCCTTACATAATGTTGAGTTGATGTCAGACTTGGTTACTTATGCCATACCTACCAGTGGAAGGTGTTTCAGTATTGGTGGGAAATTACTTGGGTGGAAATAGGGTCGGTGCTGAGCCCAAAGTGGTCTATGAGCCAGTCCCATCATCAGAAAGTGACACTGTCATACAAGAGAATCCTTCTTGTGTGGTGATTCGAGCTCTGGCTAAAGAAATGGCCAAATCGCACAAAGTTGATTCTGAAGATGACATTTTGGATTTGTCACAAACATTTCTTGATTCCAGTGAGGGTCTTGGTCATTGTCTAGATGTAGATAGTAAGGCGTCAATTACGCCCAAGACAGATATATCTTTGCCAAGAGAAAAGTTTCAGATTCAGGAACAGACAGGTGATCCTAACTTGAAGTCTCTCTTTGCTGTTGCTCTTCCTGAAGAGGAGTTGGCTAAAGTGCCAGTCGATTATTTTGTCAGGGACGAAGTCCTGATGAGGAAGTGGAGACCACCAGATGTTTCAGCTTCTGACGTCAAAATTTGAGAGTACAAAGGCATATCGTCCAGAGGTTTCGAGATTGGAACACAAGATTTCATTTGGAGGTATCAAATACCCCAAAATCATGAAGGCTCTGATAGATTTCTTCACATTGTTCGGTCAGGCCAGTGTGACCTATTTAGGCCATGTTGTTGATCATGGACAGATGGCACCCATTATAGCAAAGGTCCAAAGTGTTGTAGAAAGTTTCTACAGAAAGTTTTGAAAGAACTTTGCTGAAATCACTGACAGACCTGTTGAAGAAAAACAGAAAGTTTGTTTTGTCCATATCTTGTCAAAATTCGTTTTGTTTGGTCCAAATCTTGCCTTCAACAATGTCAAGTCCCTGCTGTGTGCACAAATAATTGTCATTTTGTTGCATATTGTAAGATTTTTCTTAAAGTTTCTTTTTCCAACTTTTCTTGTAGAGGGAGGTGTGACATAACAGGCACATCCTGTGATGTATAGAGGTGATGTATCTATTGTGATGTAAAAGGCATATCCTGTGATGTAGCGATGTTGTCATAGGCGGATGTATGTTCTGGCAGTTATATATCTGAAGAATACTTTGCAGCAGGGCCGCTGGACTGACTAGCCTGGAAATCTAGACAACAGACAGCATTCCACTGAGGATGCTGCAAGACCTCATGGTACTCCACCAGACGTCACCAATCATCTTCGACTTCCATTACATTCGGACTGCAACTGTCACAACCCCTGGATACGGACACTCTCCAGATTAGGACTGTTTAGTTCAGTCAGTTCATTGTACTCACCTGTGTAATTGCTACATTCATTGTCTCATTCATAATAAACTGTTAAATCAACATCCTTTTCCTGTCTTGGACTGTTTCAGACATTTCCGGAAGTCGCTTCTGTCTGTCACAAGGTGGACAGAGTGACAGAGAAAAAAAGAGAGATAGAAAGATAGATAGAGAGAGAGACAGACAGACAGGTAGATAGATAGATAGATAGATAGATAGATAGATAGATAGATAGATAGATAGATAGATAGACAGACAGATAGATAGATAGAGATAGACACAGATAGATAGATAGATAGATAGATAGATATAGAGATAGACACACAGATAGAGATAGAGAGAGAGATAGATAGAGAGAGAGAGACAGATAGAGAGATTAATTTTTGTTCAGGACTCATGTGATCTGTCCTGGTGGATGAGGAGGAGGAGAATAATGAGCTGGAGGACCCACCTGCAGGCCCTTGGAGGGACACAGCAGAAGCTGATACACGAACCTCCGCAGAGCGCGGAACATCTTCGCGACGCTCTCCCCGAGCCGCTCACGTCCTCTCGGCGCCATCTGGGATACTGAGACGCGTCATTGCCTGCACGGCTCTAAATCACCGGACCAACAATAACCGGGACACGATTAAATGGAGGACATCGAACACGACGTTCAATAAACACCCAAACACCTCGCTTCCGGTACCGACGTGTGTTTTATGGCTGCCAGTTTCCCTTTATGAAATAAATGCCTCCCTCGGTGTTAAAGGGTCCATCACAGAGCCGCATCCCGACCCGCTGGGACCGCACTCTCACAGCACTCATATCTCCTTCCCTCCCCCGAGCTTGTGTTTCTATCATCAGCTGCATTAGAAATAAGCACCGCGAGGTCTCCCGCTGTCACACGCACCACGAGCAGCCCAACATCACCGCTCTTTATCCCTGGATGTGATCCGATGGTGTTTAAAGGGGTGGTTGGAAGATGCAGAGCGGAGTTTTCATCCCCCGACGGAAAAAAAAATGTTCTCTTAAAGGAATAGTTTTCGGGTGGCAGGGCTTTGAGTCTCACACAGGGAACTCAAACAGGACTCAACATTTGATTTAAAATACAATGAAAAATAGATTTGTAGCTCAAGTTTGTACCTGTAAGTAATTTTCATTAATTCACTTTCCCTTCCAAATTCACAAAAAAAAGAAAGAAAGAAAGAAAAAAAGCATCACTGATAAATTAAATAAAACTTTTTTTTCTACACTGTCAGTGAACAGGACTGAAAAGGAAAGGCAATCAATTTTATTGAACACACGTTAATTCATATTTGTGACTTTTTGTACGCCATGCAGTACACACACACACACACACAGATTTTTTTTTATAGAATATCTACATATGTGTACAGAGACCCATTTTCAGCAACTGTTAGCTAATCCAAGTTTGTCATGTTAAAAGCATAACTTATAACTAGAAAACCCTTCTGCGATTATGTCAGCACAGAGGAAAACTGTTGTGCTGATTCAAGTCAATTCAATTTAATTCAATTCAATTCAGTTGTATTTGTTTAGCTCTTTTTACAGTTGAAATTGTCACAAAGCAGCTTTACATAGTAAAAGTAATTTAAGGAGGAATCTAAAAAATTTTCTACAACCCCCTACACAT
>JAQMYF010000001.1:18754949-18766132 GCA_030014195.1 Neosilurus mollespiculum
GGGTGTTTTGTTTGGAGATGGGGTTTAAGCTTGCTCGGCACCGTGGCACTGTTGGACTTCTCGCCACACAACAAGCAGAACGGAGTGGGTGTCGTCACATCCCCGGTGAAAGTAAATGCAAACTAAAGATAGCTTTTACTGTATCGCCTCGAGCTCACTGTCTTTGCTTTCTTTTGACCACCACTCATATTAGGGACCTCATCTGCGTCAGAATTTTGTCCAGGGCCCAGTTCGGAGTTTGCAATTTTTTTCTTTTTAAAAACCTGCATGCATCACTACGGAGGCCCTAAAGGGACATGGGGAAAAAAAATTATTTTACTTTTGACTTTATCATAGCATGAATGAACTTCAAACCATATGGAGTAGTTTAGTGAGTGAAGAATTTAAAAAAGATGAAGTGAACATTATGCCTGAAAGGTTAAATGTTATAATCAGAGTAAAGAGTGGCCACACTAAATATTTACTTTTTTTTTCTTTTTTCAAAAAAGTTATTTTTGTCAATATGATCCAATATTACATGAAATAAATACTTGAATAGTACATAGTTTCTGATTCATCTTCATTTTGTTAAGTTGTATAAGTGTACTGTATTTTTTATTTCTTCACTCGCTGAACCATTCCATATGGTTTGAAGTTCATTCATGCTATGCAAAAGTCAAAAAAATTAAATTGTCAAAAAAAACCTTTCAATTTTCAGTGTTTTTTTTTATTAGCCGTACTTTTACCTCAGTATACTTGGAATGATGTTTTTGGTTCTCATTGCCTACAATAGCTTTGTTCAATACATTTTCACCAAAAAATTATAGAGAAGTAATTTTTTACTTCTTTTTATTAGGAGCCCTTTTCAACATAATGGTGATGTATAATCTTCACTGCACACTCCTGTATGTTAACTTACTCCAATTGAAGTGCTTCTTTTGGGGCTCGGCTTTTGCTGTTTTAAGTGTTTGAAAATATCCTAATTGACGTTAATCTGCATACCTTCTTTTTGTTTGTAAATGAGCTGTGAAGTTTAAATTGGGTGCTCATGGACATCCAATAAAACTAATAACCAGCAAAAACAACAAGCACATGCTCCTTTAGCAAACTAAGGCGGCCAGTGCAGACTGCTTTATTAGATACAGATGGTTGCAAAAACAAATTCTTCTCATTCACCACACACTCTGCAAAATGTTTAGGGAAAGAAGAGAACAAATAATGAAGGCGAGACCAAATATCCACCCCCTAGTTTTATATTCTTCACAGTTTGTCAGCAGCTTTTGTTTTTTTCCTAACCACAGTTTATAAGTGGCCATTCAGTTATCCACCTCAGAATTCTCCACCACAGTTTTAGTGCTCTGTGCTTCCACAAATGTTTATCAATGAGCTATTGCTTTGAATATACTGTCCCAAAAAAGGCAGTCACTTGATGCTAGGTTTTTTTCAGTGTGTATGGTTTCAAGTTCCCTTTCTGGCTTCCTGGGATAAGCCACGAGGACTCCCCCTTCGCTCCTTCACTTCGACCCAAGTAAACAAACAGTCCGTACAGAGGAACAGATGTGCAGCCCAAGCTCGTTGGTTTTTCCCCTATCCCCAGCATGGAAATTTGCCACCATGTAACAACTAAGACCAGGTCTAGGAAAATATCCCCCACCAAGTTTCATCTAGAGTAGGTCTTACTTTAAAATACATAATGTGTGCCTGTACTTTTCCTCATGAATTTCTAGATTTAGTTCTGATATTCTCATGTATATTACTGTAAAGAGCTTTAAATGTCTTTCATTTTATCCACTGGCATAATCTGACCTTGACTAAGCAAATTGCTTAAAAAGGTATCCTTTGCTAGCAGAAATTGTGGGCTTCTGGTTCATGTGAAAAAGTGCACTGAAATGCTGAGTCAAAAGTTTGGAATAGTTAAACAGCAATATCTAGGGCCCGTCATCACTCCCTTAGAGACATAAGGTGGTCAGCTTGAAGCAAAGGCCAATCAAGTGCCCCAGTGCCGATCTGATAAAGTTCTTCATTTACTGCCTTTGATTGATTGGAGCTGTGGGAGGATTTCAGCTAAATTCAATGTAAACATATGCCTCTGTGCACAAAGACCAACACCAGATGTGTGAAAGTCTCTGGACTGGCTGTTGTGCATTATTGCTGTCCAAAGAAAACCTTGTCTCTCCAACTGGGGCGCTTGCCTGATCTAGATCAACATGTTGTATAGATTTGACCTTAAATCTCTTAGAATCGAAGTTAAACGAGAGAGGATAGGCTGTAGCAGTCATTTTGTTGATAAAATACTGAAATTGTCGAAAGTGGTAACTTTCTTATGGCTCTTGCCTCAAAGATCACCTGTGATTACCCAAACTGCCCTGCAGATGGTAACATGAGAGCAAGTGTTCCATTCATTCTATACGTATGACAGTATTTCACAAACCAGTTCTTGCTTCCCACAAATCTGAAACCCCCAGATGGTCTAGAGTGCTTGGGCCCCAAGCACAGGGTCCATTTTTGGTATTAAGTGTTCTTGCTTTAGGTGTCTTTGGAGCTGAGAGAAAACAAAAGGATGCCCCATGGTTGGGGAGGGATTATAATTTTGATCAACACAGTCAATCAATTCCATTATGAGCCAAATTCATTCAAAACAACTTTGTAACATCTGAATTGCAGGAGACACTGAAAAGAATTCTGAAAGTCATTGTGATTTATGATGTCTCCTTCAGGTTTTGAAGTTTTATTTCCTGATAATATACATTTGAGACATTCTGTTGTGCTGTCTAGGTTAATTTAAATGTTTACCAAATTATTGTGTCAGTTCTGTTATTGTCTATAATACTTAAAAGTGTTGAAGAAATTAATCTACTACTAAAAGTAAACGATTCACACTTCCCTCACCACACCGAAGGAACAATGTCTGGAATCCTTAAGATATGGAACATAAGTTATTTGATATGTGTACTTTTGGATGTGGACAGGTCAGTGATCTGGAAATGAACAGTGTCAATGAACGACCAGTCCTACAACTTGTGGTCTGCTTCCGCTATCCTGGCCTAATTACAATACCATTCTACAACAAGGTTTTGTTAGTACACAGAGCATTTCCTTTCATCACATCGTCCACCTAAACCCTTTAACCTTCTGATTCTTATTCAGCTCATCTTCAATTCAGAAGTCATTTAATTTTAATGACTATTAATTATAATCATTATTTGATATTAAAACTATATTTTAATAAATGTACATATGGCTGGACTCAACAATAATTAGTTAATCAACTATAACGAGGGCCTTAAGAAACAGCAGCATTGGATGGGAGAGGAATAAGTGATTAAAACATATCAGTGTTGGAATCATACCTCTTTTAAATAAGGAATGATGCCAAATAGTATAAAAGGTGATTTATCACTCCATCTGGAGTACATTTCACTTTCGTTTCAAACTTCCTTATTGTCTCTATAGTCATATATTTTAATAAAAGGAGGTTAATACTGAAAGGCTAAGTCACTATGTCCATTTCCAGTTATTATGTCTTTGATTACAGTTGTTGGCTAAATTTATTCAGTACTGTCATTTTTATATATACACCTCATGTAAAGAACTATATAAAGATCTTTTAAGCAAGCCAATATGCTCTTAATATTTCTGGTATTTGATAGAAATCAACTTACATGGTCTTTTTTGCTTTAAATGTGTGAAATAAGGCATTTTTTTACGCAGTGATGTTTGTAACTTCCTCATTAATTGATGGAAGAGCCCTTATATTACTGTCCATAGTAGTTACAATTTAAATCTGTCACAGGTTAAATCTTATGTGAACTTGAGGAATGGTGTCTTGTTGAAGGAAACTGTTCTAGGTTCTAAAGTGTTTACTGTGAGGGTCACTGAGTTTGAATTTCAGAGATGTGTCTGAGTGAACACTGGGATTGTGTGCTGGTCCTGTGTGTGTGCGCGTGTGTTTGTGTGTGTGGAGGGGGTGTTTGAGGCATAGCTGCCAAACTTTGCTCTCACGGCTGCCTTGCATGGTGGAATGCACTGATGATGAGGGCATGAGTTAGCCGAGGCCAGGAAATACATACGCTGCAGGGATGTTGTTTTCACACCCTTATCGAGGTAGGTACATCTGTACAGGTAAATATGCTCCTTTCTCCGGGATCAATAAAGTATTCTGATTTTGATTCTGATTCTGGCTGAGACAGAGCACCACCTGTTTGTAGCCTACAGGGAAAGAGCTACAGAGGCTTGGCTACATTTCAGTCTGGCTACAGTTTTCACCAAATCCTAAATCAAAATCTTAGACCAGGTAAAGCTCTCCTCTGTGAACCCTTCACCAGTTAATAGATGAACTTGGCTCTTGGGTACATAAGACCAGATGCTATTCGAATGGGAGGAATGTTTTTAAAGAAGGAGTGTCTTATAACCATTAGTAATGGAGTATTTATGTGGGGCCATGATTTTCACCCTGATGAGCAGCCGATACAGTATGTTCTGATACATGTCAGTGTTTGTATGTACAAAAGTATGTTCACGAAGTTCAGTAGTTCTCATAAGAAGAATAATTAATATGTCTGTGTGAAGATTTGCAGTACACTGGATATAAAAATTCTAAAGACCCCTGTTAAAATGCCCTATTAAAAATCAGACCAATTTCAGATTTAATGAATTTAATTTCAGAACTTTCAGTTTTAATGTTCCCTATGACCTGTACAATTCACTTTGGAAAAAAGGAAATCTTTTAGATTCTTAAATCTTAAACGTAAAAATAAATAAATGATGTGATTGCATAAGGGCGCACACCCTCTTATAATTCAGATTTTGGTTGTGTTTGAAATTAACTAATCACATTCAAACTCATAAATAGTGGCCAGTACACACCTGCCGTCGATGTAAGTGACTAATAAGTCCCAAATAAAGTTCAGCTGTTCTAGAAGGAATTTGCTGGCATTTTACAGAAAAGCCATAGTCCACAAAGAGCTCACAAAGCACCAAAAGTTCACAATGTTGAATGGTCTCAGTCAGGTGAAGGATACAAAAAATTTCCAAGGAATTACACATACCATGGAGCACAGGGAAGACAGGCATAAACGGTTGACAAAATATGGCACAAAACAAAGAACTGGATGTTCCTCAAAATTCAATAAAAAAAACAATAAGAAAAGTGGTCCAGCAAGGTACAACGAGGTCTACAGCAACATTAAAACAACTGCAGGAATTTCTGGCAAGTACTCGTTGTCTTCTACATGTAACAACAATTCTCATGTATTCTTCATTCATCCATGTATTTATTTGCAAAACCACTTAATCCTGCTAGGGTCACGGGGAGGCTGGAGCGTAGTCAAGTCTGGGCATAAATGGGGTACCCCCTAAACAGCTTGCCAGACCATTGCAGGGCCAACACACAAACAACCATTTATTTTCACACCTAGGGGCCATTTAGGCCATGTAGCTTAATGTGCATGTCTTTGAACTGTGTGCGGAAACCGGAGCATGGGAAGAACATACAAGTGCCACACAGAAACACCCTCACAGAGTCCAAGATTCAACACTGGACCTTCTTGCTGTGAGGTGGACTTGCTAACCACTATGCCACCATGCCTCTATCTATCTATCTGTTTGTCAGTATATGTATATATATATATATATATATATATATATATACACATACACACACAGACACCATACATATAAGAACACCGTACTCAAAATGAAGCAAGATGGTGGCAACATCATGCTTTGAGGCTGTTTTTCTTCAGCTGGACCTGGGGCTTTAATCCAGATGGAGGGATTATGAAAAATTCCAAATAACAGTCAGTCTTGACACAAAACCTTCAGTCCACTGCTGCAAACCTGAAGATAGAGAGGAATTTCAGCTTTCAGCACAACAACAACCCAAGGCATACCTCCAAATCAACAAAAGAATAGCTTACAAGGAGAAGATAAAAGTTTTGGAATGGCTCAGCCAGAGCCCAAACCTGAATTCAATTAAAAATCTGCGGGGTGACCTGTTGAGGGCTGTGCACAGGAGATGCCCTCAGAAAGTATTAGTTTAACAGTATGTACCTTTATGCAACCGGGTTACTGCAAGGTTTTGTTGTTGTTGTGTTTTTCTCCACTCTCCCAACTGTTTTTTTTTTATTTTTATTTATTCATATTATTCATATTATCATTCATATTATTATTATTATTATTATTATTATTATTGTTGTTGTTGTTGTTGTTATCAAAGTGTTCATATTTGTTGCATTGCATCCTGAAATAAAGATACATGCAGAATAAAGTTGTATTTTCAGCTGTATTTACTCAGTGCAAATTTTACCATCAAAGGGAAAAAATATAACAGCACATTCTTAATATTCAGTATTATATTTTAGTATTCTTAAAAATACTTATAAACTCATCAAGTTTATTGGCTTCCACTTGTGATCAGATTTATTTATTCTGATTAATTCAGCATAAAACAACAATTCCTAGAGCATCACATTACTTGGACGTGTAACTGAAGGCAATCAACTATGGGTGGTAAGTCACTTTCAAAAGATTTCAGGGATAACGTTGTGGACAGGAGATGGATGGAAACCCCTTCCAAGTCTTTATCACTCCCTAGAAGAAAATCCATAACCAAAAAGTAGAAAGTGTTTGTTATTACTGGGACCCTTCCTGGATTAGGGTATCCCTCTAAACTGGATGGAAGAATCAGAAGGAAACTGGTCAGGCTACCAAGATGCAAATGGCAGCTCTGAAGCAGTTACATAAATTTTTGGCAAAAAATGGTCACTGTTAAATGGTCAGTGGTCAATGTATTGACAATATTACAAATGCTCCACAAATGCTGCTTGTATGGGAGGGCTGCAAGAAAAAAAATCTGTGTCGAATAAAAAAATGATTTCGTGTCTTCATTTCAGGCCATAAAGAAAAAAAGTGTGAATACCTTAAAGAGGAATAATTCGTCTCTACACCCACTTTTTATCTTGGACAGATAGATAAAATAAATTAAACTGAACATTTAAACTTTTTTTTTCAATTAAAGAGGCATATAAAAATCTAAATCTTTTTTGTGAAATGCTATAAATGTAAAAGTACTGTGAATTGCAAGGTATTAGACAGGAGTGGAGGACCTTGGCTTCTGTCCTTCATGCCAACTGGCACAGTGGGCAGTTAGTAAGTGAGTAATTAGGTAATATCTATTTATTTACATTTTATTGACCAGTGTTTCTTGTGTTTGTCTGGTGATTTACATGTTTACGGAATTAGATTAAGCTGATTTTCTGTCAGCATATTCTTTTTTTTTTCAGTTAAGCTGATGTTTGAGTTTGCTTTGGCACATCGCTCACCACTGAACACAATTATTTTTTTTATTTGAAAGGACATTTGTTTCAAGTTGACAAACAAAGAAAGGAAAAATAAATAAGCCATCACCACTGAGCGCAGGGGTTTTTTTTGGTCTGGCAGTTGACTTGGCAATGTTTTTTGTGCAACCTCGTGTTTTTCTCCTTAAACCTTAGGGGGAAAGATGTTGTTACACAATCTAGTCAAGAACCGCAGACACAACTGGCAATTCGTTCTTGTGCTTCATCCTCCAATGTGTCTATCATTTTAACCACTAAATGGAAATCATTTGGCATTTATCCTGGACTTACTGATTGTATTATGTACCTACCTAATGGATAAGCTAATTTATTTTAAACTTGTTTAAACAATTTAAATTTATTTTAAACTTATTTGGTTAGCAATTTAGTTTAAAAACAAAAATCCATTCTGTGAGTGGAAGCTGTCTGTTTGCATAACTAGTCATAATAAAAAAAGCGGAAAAAAAAGCGGGGGAAAAATATATATATATATATATATATATATACAGTATCTGCTCAACATGGCAAATGCTCAACATAGCCAATGACATGAATGTGGGCTACAAATATTTTGGATATATCCAGTCATATACAGCAACACCTGATTTACTATTTATCAAGGCATTTTGCAGAGTAAAGATTAATTACACCTGATCATATATTTTATTTTGGAATTTTTTTTAATAACTACTGATGTTAAGTTATGGGCATGTCAGAAACATGGGCTTGAAAATGTCAGCCCAAATAGAGATCAGATCTAGGAAGTGTTTCATTCTGTCCACTCATGTGGAATAACTGCAACTGACAGGCTGCACAGAGTTAAGTAATAGTTTCATTACAGATGTAGTTTCTCTGCATGCTCATACTTCTTACCTCTGATAATTACCAAATAATATAGTATTATTATTTGCTACATATTTATCAGGAAAAATTATTAGGGAACTGTTAAAGGAAGAGCTACCTACACGAGCTTGCATTTTCTCCATCACAACACATCTGGCCTAGCATTAGCAGTGCTATATGCCAAATGCCAAAGAAAAATAATGCAAAATAAAACTATGTAGAATAATATATACTGCTGGAAAATCATGGATCACAATTTGGATTCTGTGGTTAGCATGGTGGAAAGCAAGGTCTCGCAGATATTTTGCTCTCAGCATGCTATTTGCATTGATACAAGATATTCTATCATGGGTGCCAAAGAAAAATCCATTCCTATTTTTATTTCTTTTGAAAAATATTAAATTGCACAACTTTACTGGTGTTGACTTCTTGTAATTGACCTCATTTTAATACGTGGATAGATTACAAATCTGTCTTTCCACAATTTAAAAAATATATTTGTAGGGTTTTACATTTCTCATTGCAGTGGCTCTACAAACTACTAATCAGTATACAAGATGGTGGCACAAAAGCTTTTTTGTTTTGCATTTGACCGCAAAGAAATGAATTATTCCTATGTTGATAGGTGTAATTTATATTTAACTTAGGGGCTGTCTTAAGTCAAAAGAAAATAATAAACAGGAAACAGACGGAAAGGTTTCAGGTGTCAATGGTAATCAGAAGATGTATGAGCTTATGGGATTTCTTGAAGCAGGCAGTCATCAAACTAATATCCCACTCTTTCAGCAATCTTCTTGGTCTGTAGTGAAAGATGAAAATTTCCCAAAATGAATGATTCCTTTTTCAATGGTGCATTGAAAGGCATGATCCATTAAACATTGGCAGAACGTGGAACTATTTTACTTGCAGTAAGCCCAGAGGTTAGCAGAGATTTGAAAAACCCTTACCTGATTTAGTGAGTAGTTTATGAGATGCTTAGCACATCATCACTTTCTCCCAGATGGAACCATAAAAAAGATGGAGCCTGGAGCTTCGCAAGTACATATGGTGCTTTGCAGTTGATGGCACATCAGACCCTCGTTATCAGGTCAGCACCTGTGTGCTATCTACATTGTAAAATTGGGCAGTTTATTTTTACTCTTGTCGACAGTCTTGGAATTTTAATGCCTGGACAGTTTCCAGATTTTGTTTCTTCCAAAACACCTGATTCAGTTCTTCAACTAATTATCAAGGCATTTGTTGAATCAGATGTGCTTGGAGCAGGACCATTTTAAAATTGTACACAGAAGTGAATTTTGAGGGTCTTTGTTCTAACAGATCAGAGAAGGGAAATCACAGAGCACCACAATAAAGAGTCTCAGGGTCTTCTTGCATTCCATTTTTACAGGTTCTCCTGGGATCCCAACCACAGCAAACCAGAAAATGGCAGACTTTGGAAACATATGGCAATGCTTAAATTTAAAAAAAAATATTAAATAAATAAAACTACACCAAAAAAAAAAAAAAAAACAACAACTTTTCTTCTTCATTTTACTTCATTTTATGAAACTGCCTATTGATTACACCACAACAACGTGATTACATTATCGTATACATTAAATTTTAAATTTATAGAATAAGGTTTAATTCAACAGTCAGCACGGTGGCGTAGTGGTTAGCACCTCCGCCTCACAACAAGAAGGCCATTGGTTCAAGTCCTGGCCTCAATGGGGGCGTTTCTGTGTAGAGTTTGTATGTTTTGTGGGCTTCCTCTGGGTGCTCCAGTTTCCTCCCACAGTCCAAAGACATGCCCATTAGGCTACCTGGCAGTTCCAAAGTAGTGTGTATGGTTGTGTGTGTTGCCCTGCAGTGGTCTGGCAAGCTGTTCAGGGTGTACCCTGCCTTCGAGCCGTGTCAGCTGAGATAGGCCCCAGCCTCTCTGTGACCCTAGTAGGATTGAGCGGATCAGCAAATGATGAGTGAGTGAGTTAGTAAATACAACAACAAAACATTTAACATGTGAACTAATGTGCAGGCATCCGGATCTTTTACCTCGTTTGTCAAAAAATGCATACACATTTGGTTCTTTTTGTTACTATTACCCAATGGTCTGAATTTCACAAAACTGGCAGTGATTTGTCCTATTGGCAAAGGAAAAAAAAGCATTCATCATATTCATTAATATGGATATTAAGAAATATCTTTGTATGATATCCATCCATTCATCCATCCATCCATCCATCCATCCATCCATCCATCCATCCATCTATCTATCTATCTATCTATCTATCTATCTATCTATCTATCTATGATGGGTTTTGTTATTCTGCTGCAGCAAAACACATTTGTACAGACATTATCATCAGAAGAACCCCTGGCTTCACTTTCGAGTTTCACAAACTTCTACTTTACTTTCTCCTAACTTGGCTCAGTGATGTCAGGATGAAGATGAATCATGAGTTCCTTAGATAAAAATCAGAATCAGAAGGTACATCCCTTCTTTATGGACATTGGTCTGACAGGTTCAAACTTCTGTTTTTTTAAGGGAAACAAGATGTTGCTGTCCGTTAAATCCTTAATGCTTATATATTGCATCCCAAAAAGTAAAAAAAAAAAAATGCAAGTTTAAGCTTTAAGCTGTATATATATAATATATAGTAAATGCCAGCTTTTACAATTTTCATTAATACATTTAGTTCTTTAACATTTTGTAATGCTTTATACCAGGGGCCACCAACTCTGTTCCTGGAGAGCTTACTTCCCAAAGACTTTGGCTCCAATCCTAATATATGCACCTGACCATCTGATTATTGCCTTATGAAATTTTTGATCAGTTGAAAGAGTTGTGTTACATTTTGTTTGGGAATAAAACCTGCAGGAAGGTAGCTCTCCAGGAACAGGGATGGAGACCCCTGCTTTATACTAATATGAATTCATATATTGTAAATTATTGTCCTGGAAAAAAAATACAAACAAACAAACAAACAAACAAACAAACAAACAAACAAACAAACAAACAAACAAACAAACAAATAAATAAATAAA
>JAQMYF010000001.1:18767468-18783035 GCA_030014195.1 Neosilurus mollespiculum
AAACAAACAAACAAACAAACAAACAAACAAACAAACAAACAAACAAATAAATAAATAAATAAATAAATAAATAAATATATAATTTGTTTTTGTTTTTTTTTTTTTTTTAACTATGTGAAATGATATGGTATGGAGCAGGTTATAAAAAGATGCAACCATACAATAACACTGCAGCGTTTTGTAGTCTTTAGCTGCTTGCTTTCCTAGGAACCAGTAGGTTAACACAGAGATTGATCAGGTGGTCTGTAAATGGGACTTTACAGGACCTGGACTGTTACTTTTCATTCTAACAAGACTGGACACATCTGTTTTATTCCCCTCCAAGTAGCTAAAAATCTCTTCGGTTATAAGTGAGTAGAGTTTACTGATCTGATATTTCTCTGGCCTGTACATGCATGAATGCCATACCACTTTTTGCAACACCTGGCCAAAAGCCACACTTTGTGAAAATGTAAAATCCCACCTGATTTATATAATGGAAATTTTCTATGTTTATATTCAAGTTCACTTCTAGCCAGCAGTATCAGTTGCTTGCCAACGAGCATTTAAAGTTCATCCCATGTCAAACACAAGAATCCATGCTAACAAAATGAGAATATGTTTTGTGGGGGAAATCAAACGTTCTTGAGATTTCAAGATGAATATCTTGTTGCTGTAACAATGATGCCTTATGACTGACAGGCTTAAAAAGAGATTGGCTTTTAAACTGAGTCTAGAAGCTGGTGCAGGAGAGCAGATTCCACTGCAGTGAATGAAACTGGTATGGACCCTTAGGTTCATAGAGACTTCTAATACATCCATCACCGGACAAATTTAAGAAACCTTTAGAAGTTTTCGATTGTTTGGTCTGTGAGAAAACGGTTAGAGACCATTGCCTTATAGCTGTGGGCCTCAATAAAGGAGAGCAAAGCAACAGTTTGCAGAGGTATGTGGAGGAAAGCAGTCACAGGCTTTTTAAGCTACGTCTTTGATGTTCTTCCTTCTCTGGGAGTTGAAAGGGTAACGTGAGAAGGCAGAGAGCACAATGCTGCTCTCACCTGTGCCCTTTGAAGATCCAAAAAGGCCAACTATACCCAGGACATCTCCATCACTAGATCCATAGATGCTTATGATCCCTTTTCCCCCACTTATTTTAGGTCCTGCATGCACAAGTCAGGCTCTACAAAAGTCTTTGAGGTAATGTGTTCTTTGGTGCTCTGGTTACAGTGACTCTTGTTCAGAATGGGGTGAAGGACATTCTACAACATGCCGCAATTACTTAGGGCCTGTATGCCATTGAACCATAAGGTTCACCTCTGAGCCTTCCCACTCATCTGGCCAATTGTTTTCTTTCCATAAGCGTTTTCTTTAAACACCTCAATGAATGTTTCTTGTTTTATCTGTCATGCAACTGACCATTCAGTTGCCATGACACAGTCTTAATTTAGCAGATATGTAGAGCCACTGGAGTATATTGGTTTAGTAAAACTATGCAACTATGTTTACACTGAGAAAGATATATTTTAAATGAGACACACACACACACACACACATACACACACACACACACACACACACACACACACACGCACACACACGCACACATACACACATATATATATATATAAACAATGCAAAGCAAGAACACTGAATAGAGGTTGACATGAAGAATGTAAGCATAAATGATACCCACACAACAACAAACAAAACACTATTCAAAAGGTGGTGAATTAACAAGAGCATTATTTATGACACATTGAAAGATATGGTTTGAATCAAGATGAAGGTAGTATTCCAGTGCAGACAGGTGAAAAAGATACTCTTCCAGCTCAGGGCAAGGTCATCATGCAGAAGAAAGAAGAGCAACTCTGCATGAGGTAATTCCTTAACAGTCACACATACAGGTGTGTGTGTGTGTGTGTGTGTGTGTGTGTGTGTGTGTGTGTGTGTGTGTGTGTGTGTGTGTGTGCATGTACCATTTTGGATGGCAAGGGCTCATTGTCAGAGCAAATACTGCTGAATGGTTCTGTCCCTCCCTGAGAGGGTCAAAGAGGACCTGTCCTGAAACAGAATAGCCCATGCACCTGCCAGCCATCCAATGGCATGAAATATTCATTTGTGTTCATATCTACCTTTCTAAACAGACACCATAACAGTAGAAGTAGTATAAAGTATTATAGGCATTGCATTTCATACAGTCTGCTGATCACCTGACTTTTAATTATCCTTTTATATTATAATGCCACATAAGTGACATTCTATGATCTGCACCCTTCCCCTAAACCTGAGTGAGTCACCCAGTGTCTCTTTAACAGGGGTCTGAATCCTCCCTATCATATTCCCATCTGGAAATAATGACCACATTAATCTCGCCTCTGTGCAATCCATCACCCATAAGTCTTTGTTGCAACCTTTATGAACCTCACCACAACTGGTGTCTTTTCCATGTGAAGGTCGGATCTCCCTTCCCTGCCTGTCCGCTCAGCCAGCAGCTTTCACCTCTGACTGACTCTAGCTTCTGGAACCATGACAATTTCTGTCTGTCTTCACAGGACCTGCCTGAACCAACACTGGCCTAATCCCCAATGTTGCCTTCCCATGATGTACAAGCACTGACCAGTCATGAAATGTCTTCTTTAACTCTCTCTAAAAGGGTATGTTACCCTGTTCATAGACACTTGCTCTTGGCACATGTAATGTATTAGCAAACTTGATTATTACTTTCAGATGGTGTAATGTGGTAGTGCTATTTGCCACTGGGTGTTTATGATTGCACATGTATCTTCTTTTAGTATCCATCATTGTGACATTTGTGAAATTGACATGCTCTACAAGATACAGTGATAGTCTACATTCCTGATTCAGATCTTGTGGGCTTAGCTTCCATTGTTAAATTTTGTCAGTAACATTTTCTTTTGATGCAGTGCCAACTATGATGATACAGAAATGTCCTTGCCCTTTGCCAACTGGTATGACGAGACAGTATTAACAGATGCTGTTAATAAGACAACATACCAATAATAGTAACTGCCAAAGCAACAATAACCGACCAGGGCCACAAATTGGTGTGCCTTTGTCAGTAGCACTTTGACCATGATAAATGATTTAGATCTGCTTAGTTTCACCATCCAGTCATGGGTCAGGCATGATATTATGGATAAGGAGGATTTAGTAGTCATTTTGTTTTAAACACATCACCAACAGCTCTGTTTTATCTTCCTCTTGTCCTTCATGAAGTTGCGAGAACCTACAACACCAGTGTAAGGCCTTTGTAGAAAGATCTCAAGCACAAGCTATTGACTCCTTGAAATACAAAACTAGACAACATCAGTTTTGATAGAAATGTGATGTTGTATAAGGAGATGCCTTCAGAGTGAGGAGCCTAAGTGAGTGGGACTGCAAGCATGATAGGTATCTTGACCCTGTATTTCCTTATGTTCATATGCTAAGGTCACTGAACTCAAGCACGTAAAAGGACTGTTAAGCTAACAGAGGGCACCATGTCTCACTGCACACACATTCCTGTGAGGCAGAGGTCCCAGGGTTCTCACAGTCATATGGCTGGATTAAATTTATTTAATCCTAGAAGAAAACTTTGACCATGGACACCATTCCCCCAGGCAGATGCTAGGAGACAGTGTGTGTGTGTGTGTGTGTGTGTGTGTGTGTGTGTGTGTGTGTATGTGCTCCTTCCAACCAGGGTGCCCTATGCTTAATTGGATTGTGACTGGGATTGTTGATGGGAGAGCAGCATTGATGTGATAACATGATCACTCCCCCAAAATGCCACAACAGCCCTGAGGGGAGCTTTTCACACACACACACACACACACACACACACACACACACACACACACAAACACACGCACACACATGCACACACACAGTATATTGTACACTGTTACATTGTTCAGAACATTGTTCTCAGACAATGATTCCTGGAAGTGTTCCTGAGCCGCTGCAGTGATTTCCATGACAGAATCATGCCTGTTTTAATTGCAATGCCACCTAAGGACCTGAAGATCAGGTATTTAATATTGATCTTTGGCCTTTTCCTTTGCACTTAGAGATTTTTCAGAATATTTTACTGCTATTATGTATGTACTGTAGATACAACAATAACCTATGATTCAACAGGTGGTATTATCTTACAGTCTACACCTATCACACTTGATGTTGTATCCAAGCTTCCAAGTGATCCTCGTCACATAGTGTGGACTGCAATAAGTGTATACAATTGCTGAAGTCTCACAGTTTGTAGGCGGCATAACAAGGATCATTATACATTTGTGATTTCAGTGGGTCAAAAACAACAAGCACTGATCTAGAGATCTGGGGAACAGTGAAATGGTCAGATGAGTCATCCTTCAACATAGAAGCATGACAATAATTTAATCTTTAGTGAAAATCTTTTAAACTAATAAAAAAAAGAATTGGCTGCACGTCACATAACACAATCATTTGTCTCCAACACACATTAGCTGAGAGAAAAAATACACAAAGGGCTTGATACCACATGGTAAGTTACAGTAGAGCAGAACATATTTATACCCTATATAGGGTAAAAAAAAAAAAAAAAAAAAAAAGAATATAAAACTAACTGAAAGTAGCCCTTGGATCATAGGAATGGAATATAAGATTAAGTTACATGGCAATAACGACAGTATTGTGGATAAATAAATAAAAATTAACCTGAAATACTGAATTGCTGCTTGAACTTGCTTAAATTATTTAAATTGCTGGCCTCTTAAATTTACCAGACAAATGACTTTGGAGGAGTAGTAAACATTGGCAGACACAACTCGAGCCTACTTTTAATGATTTTTGTGCTCGTAGAGAAAGGTCTTCGGCCAGAGACATTAATCAGGATGATTGTGGAAAAGTGCAATTAGAGGGAAGGGTCGGTGCAAATCAATAGAAAGTTCCACTGACTGATTGCGTTTATCCTATCATGAAACATTTCTATCAAACATTTCCATCTATCCAAGAGGAGCCCATCCCCATCCCCGGAGCATGAGGGCTCACTGGATGGTTTAATGCATTTGAAATGAAAATACTATGGCCTCATTAAATCTCAGCTGAACATACTGCATACGAGAGATTTTGGAGTGACATATTAGACAGTGCTTTCTACCACCAGCATCAAAACATGTATTGAAAATACCTTTTACCCTAAAAAAGCACATTATCTTGTTTGTTCTTTGAATTTGTGGCCCAAATGTATATAGTTATAAGCATTCTGAGAATGGGTAACAAAGTAAGCAGTGGATGCAATGATCTAAAGTAATGCATATGTTTCCAGAGTGTAAAAAAATCTCTTATGAAGATGAATACAAGAGAATGACGTAGCATTCCAGCATGAACTGTTTGTGGGTGGCAGTAGTGTAGTAACTCAAGCCTAGACAGTTTTATATAGTGCAATAGTTATTGCACAGGTGCAATAAATCTGGTTTATTTGCTCATTTACCCATCACACTTATCTAAACTTTTGACTTCTTTAACTATAGTTAATATTGCATAAATATCTAAAGTATTTAGTTATAAAATTAGAATAATTTTATGTGTAGTATTTCTGTCAGAATACATTTTAAGGATTTGCAATCTATACAAATGTAATGTCATCTAAAAAGTGTTGATCTCCATCCTGAAAACTTTTAGGAGACCCTAAGCCACAGTCCGCACTTGCTTTCTGGCTGTTAATGGGGAAACACTGGTGAAGGGATGCAGTCAGTGCATCTTGTGAGAGCTCATGATGTACTGATAAGACAGCAAGCTTTTGGAATCTCCAGTGTGTCTCTGACACCCAGGAATGTCATCAGATAACAGACTGCATGAAGTGAGACAGGAATATTTTTCTCTCCATGGGGGGCAGTGGAGGTTCAGCAGAGGGAGTTGGATAAATGTTCAGGAAGTGGAATAATTGTTAAACTGAGAACCAGTGCGGTCTCACAGACACTGTCCAGATATTATTACAAGCTTAGCGAAATAAGATATGCCGTATATAAAGCATACAAGATGTGCAGGCATCAGAGGCTGATGGAATGAGCCCAACATATCTCACAACAAAAAATACATACATTCTATAGTTTAACAGCTTTTTCAATATTATAATCAATGGCCAATCCTGTGACAGCTGCTTGTTATTCTTCAATCAAAGACCTTTCTCACAAGTAGCGAGCACCCCCTCTTAATCCATAACCTTGTCAATATTTATCATTCGTAATATGCGGAGCTCCGGAGTGTCTCGCTCGTGCGACCACAGTTGGGTCTGTGGTCAGACGCTGTACCACAGGGAACATAAACACCATGCGGGAATGCAAACAAATGTTCCATCTCTCTTCACTGTTTCCACTTTCTCTCCGAGCCACACTCCTCATCTCGCTTCCTCAAGAGATTGCATTTCAAAGGCTACACGGACAAAGCTCTCGATGAACTCCTTGGCTCTGGAGTAGAAACGTTTAGTTAAATAAGCACAAGGCTGATGGATTGGGTTTGCAGTTAGGTAAAGTAGTTATTCTAGTTGCATAAAGAGAAATACTGAAGAGAACTGTATAACAGGATGTGGACCACACCCTAGCAGAGTGAACAATTAATACTCCTGGGCAGGACAGGTGATTCTGATGATAGGCACATATGAATAAAAAGTACTAATCTGTACCATTCCTTTGTACTGAGGTTCCATCAATAATATCTGTTTTACCATTAGCATGTTGCCTAGAGGGCAGCACGATGGCATAGTGGTTAGCATGTCTGCCTCAGGGCAAAAAAAACCTCCCGGGCTCAGCTTGAGTGTTTCAGTGTGTTTTCCTCCCACAGTCCAAAGACATGCACGTCAGGCTGTTTCAAATTGCCCCAGGTGTGAATGTGAATGGTTATGTGTGTGGTTATGTGTATTGCCCTGCAATGGATTGGCAACTGTTCAGGATATACCCCGCCTTCGCCCAGAGCCGGCTGAGATTGGCTCCAGCAACTCTGTGACCCTAGTATGATTGAGTGGTTCAGCAAATCAATAAATGATGAATGAATGATGCCTAGAAAGGTGTATGTTGTTTGCCTTTAAAAAAAATTCACTCTAAATTGTAATTGGGCTGTTTTACAGTCAGGGAATACTTTTTGGGTTCACAGTAGCTCAAAAAGAAAACTCCTAGTTTTTGTTGTTTCTTGTTACCTTATGAGACTAGAATATTTTGTGTGAAGTATCAGAGCTACAGGTCTAATGGTGTCTAAATTACACTGTGTGAAAGTATAACAGGTACAGGGTCTCTAGAAGAAGTACATCTGCTTGTTGTGTATCAGAATAGTAAAGAATTCACAGCACTAAGAATAAAAGCTCACTAAACACATTATCAGAGCACGTTTCATTCAACATTAGTTGCATATAATATTAACTGCAGTAACAACAGCATCAGAGACAATCATTGTGGTTTTCCGGAGAAGACACTTTTTGACAGATATGCTTAGCAAGCTGATGTGGAGCTCTGTACAGAAAGTATTTCACATCCAATCCCAATTATATTTTTCAGCAAGCTATACAGTACTATGCTGCTTTATAAAAAGCAATTACTATCTGAAAAAAGCACTTCTGTCCTCCACAGGTAATGTGTAATTTCCGGAGAAGAAATTTTTGATGAACAAAGGATCGCGCCAAAGATACTTAGATTATAAATAGAGCTTACAAGCAGCAGAACAACTTTCTAGATTGAATGAAAATACACTTTCAAAAGTAAAAGTTAGTTAGTAATTAGGAGGCAGTTCAGAATTTTATCAGGTGAAAGCTACTATTTTTATTACAGTGGAGAGATTTGAATTTTGTACTTTGTTGAAATTTGAGCAATATTTTCCTCTGATAACACTATTTATCAGAATTGAGAAAAGATGTCACTAGTGTAGCTGGGACTACTCTTCCTCTGTACAATAAACAAGAGACAGTCATAAAGTATGCAAGTGCCTACTTAAAGGAATCCCTTGTATAATTTTAAAAAGACAAGCCAGACCATGAAACAGCCCAATTACAGTCCACTAATGTACCTTATTTTTAAAAATGTAAAGTATACCCATATTTCAACAAAAGCTACAGTTCAGTACACTTTTTTTTTTTAAAGAGTATAGATCTGTTTGTGATAAATCTGTTTGTGATCATCTATGTGAACATCTATGTTGCTGTTTTATGTTTATGGTTGTAACACTATATTTAGTTGTAGAAATGTATCTCATTAGGTACACATCCCTGTAGATAATTCACACAAACTCCGATCTGAACACATCATTATGTGTAATGTGTAAAATACTTAAATTACACACTTAAATGTAAATCTCTGCCTCTAATTAAAAAGCTGCAGTAAAATAACATGCTCCTCTTACATATATGATACTCCTCCTGTTTCTATTTGCCTGTTGTTATGACGAAATCCTTAGATTTGGAAGAGGAAAAAATCTATCTGGACCACATGGTAGTAGAACTTTCCTCCTACAGTGAAACATAATTCCACACTGTCCCACCACAATGTTTTTGTCTCTCCGCATAATATTCAGCTTTCTTACCAGAATGGAAAGTAAAACTGTGAGGCATTGTTATTTATGCTATGGAAAAGCAAGAGGAACACACTGAAGGGAATAGAAAAAATAAAGAAGATTTGAGTATTTAGGGTGTCTATTCTATAATTTCTATCATATTTAAAAACTGTATGAAACATAAAACATCTGTAAAAGTGTTTTGGCCCAAAACTGTTCTAGATGTGAATGATTCATTAATCACATGTATACTGTTTAAACTTTGTGCAAGTTACCGGCCTAGCTCTTTATATATTCCTAAGTGACATTATGTTTTACACACACACACACACACACACACACACACACACACACACACACACACCTCAAAAAGGATCTGCATTGCAAGGAAATTGCAGCTACATGCAGTAAATTTACATATAAACTCTAGGACAGGACTGAATACTTGCACACTCAGAAAAAAGAAAAAGTGACATTCTTGGCTGTACTGTGAACCATTTTTGGGAGTATAACCTTTCCAAAAAACCCTTTGAGAACCTGAGACTGTGCTCATTCAAATAATGAATGCTCACTTTCATTAATAGTAGTAAATAACAGTAAAATCGGGACCAGGGGTTATTGATTATCTCAAGTAGAATATTAAAATAAGTGTTGAGAGTGTTTCTGTAAATGTTGAAGTGGTATGTGGTTAAAGTGGTAAGAACAGTTCCAAGTTTAAATGGCAATGAGAAAAAATAAAGGTAAATAAAAATTGCATAATTCAAGGGCATGTTGTGTACACCGAAGAATGGCACATAGCCAAAACAAGTCTAAACTAGTCCAGCAAATATTAGTTTATAAACTGTCAGACAAAGGAATGCAGTGTAAAATTAATGTATGAGGAAGAGGGCTGATAGCACTTTCCTCTGCATATGCTCCAAGAGCAGCAGTTTATAAAGATGGTAAGGCTGGTTTTATGTCTCTCAAGAAGCCTTTTTTTTTTTTTAAAGGAAAATATGTGAGGACAGACCTATTCTTTTGCATAGAAACGCATCAGCTGTGCTCTCCTACATAAATTACTGCACTGAGAATGTGACCACAACAAGTACTTTTAAAGTGTTCCCAAACCAGAAACTGTGGTTCAACAGTGTGGTGCGCATTTGCTTAGAGCATGGGATGATGCCTTAAAGTCAGGAGACCTGCAAGCTTACAAAGCGGAAATTTGTGCAAGGCACAAATATAAACAACTCATCTAGGAGCACTTCGACGATTGTAACATCAGGAATATGTGGAAGGGGTTCAAGACACTCACTGACTACAAGGACATGCACACATCTGTGACCTCCTTGGACAGCACCCTACCTAGCTGCAGCAGCACCAGATTAGAGCCACTCTCCGCAGAATCAAATTTCAAATTCAAATTCAAATTTATTTATCTCCACTTTCAATACAGTTGTACCACATAAACTGGTTCAGAAGTTGGGCAACCTGGGCCGGGGGAGCTCACTATGCACAGGGATATTGGATTTTCTTAGCAACAGACCTCAGAACGTCAGGATAGGATACCACATCTCCTCCACTCTCATTCTGAACACCAGAACACCACAGGGGTATATTCTCAGCCCCCTCCTCTTCTCCCTCCTCACACACGACTGTTCCCCCATCCACACCAGCAACACCGTTGTCAAATTTGCCAACAACACCACCGTCATAGGTCTGATAACAGATAACGACGAGTCAGCTTGCAGGAAGGAGGTCCGGCATCTGCGGTGATGGTGTAACAACAATAACCTGGACCTTAACACATCCAAGACAAAGGAGGTGATAATGGACTTCAGGAGATCTAAACAAACTGAGCACTCTTCCCTCTATATTGATGAAGATGAGGTAGAGAGGGCAGAGTGCGTCAAGTTTCTTGGAGTCCACATCTCTGCAGACTTCACCTGGACCACAAAAATCTCTCACCAGGTGGGATAGGCACAACAAAGGATGTACTTCCTAAGAAAGCTCTGACAAGCCGGCCTAGCCCAACCCCTACTGACAAACTTTTACCACTCCACCATCAAGAGCCTCCTGACCTACTGCTGTACAGTTTGGTTCAACAGCTGTACTGCAGAGGACAGGAAGGCCCTGCAGTGGGTGGTGAGGACGGCAGAGCGGGTAACTGGAACTACAGCCCCCCCCCTTCCCCAGTGACATTGACACTGACAGACTTCATAGGAGAGACAGTGGAATTATCAGGGACCCCACACACCCTGGACACCCCCTTTTCTTCCCTATCTTCTCCGTAAAAAGGTAAATGACACTAAAACCAAAAACTAAAAGACTAAAGAAAAGCTTTCATCCACAAGCTGTTGAACGTGCAACTCCACGAGTGCAATATTACTCTTTAAGTGCAATACTCATGTTTAAGTTCAATACTCATGTTTACGTGCAATACTCATGTTTAGAGCAGGTCTCGAACATCGTATAACATCTTACCACCATGGCCCTTATGATTAAAAAGCTCTACCTTTCACCCTGTGAATACCATACACCTTTGACATATCATGGAGACATACACAGAAGGGTTATGTTGTCTTTTGTGTACTTCTTTATAATTGCTGCTAAATAGAGAGCTGCTGAACTGATTTTCATTGTTCATGCAACAGTTGACAATAAAGATCTCTTTATCTCTTTATCCTTTATCCCACTGGATATTAGCAATCATGCATTCTGATTGGCTAATTTACTACTAGACTATCACCGCATATTCCATTAGTGGCTACATCACTTCATAACATCAGAAAACGGTTGAGACTTGTGCTAAGCTAACTGCTAATTCTACCAGGCCAGTTCATTCTAGACTTAGTCCACTAAAAGTTACAGAATTTGGAATGAAAGTATTTCATTTGAGTGCTTTAACTGTTTTATCTTAAAAAATGAGATTTTTTTTCCCATCAAATGCAACTTTATCATCCCGCTATGAGGAGCCTTGGTGTTGCCTGATGCCAGTTACTGGAGCAGAAGCTATCGTAAGCAGTGCGCAGCATGTGCAGTGAGACTCTGTGCTAGGCTAATCGGCTCTTCTGTTAAGTATTTGATAGATACGAATTTATTTAATTTTATTTCTTAAGAATTTAAACAAAATAATAAACTTCTGCATTTCTCTCAATCCAGTGAGCATGAATACAATAAAACAGTCATTCCACCCACTCTCATCAACTTTGACTAATAGGCGGCTTGGTACACAACTCCTTGCCTGCTCTCACTGCATATTTGAAATGAGATTTCTGATTTTTCAGAGAAGGAGCAGCCAGACATTTGTAGGAGGATATGCGACACTACTAAACAGACCAATCACAGTTGGGGCAGTCTCTATTGCACAACATGTAGTAAAATTTCTATAGAGGCGCGCATCAGGATATGGCACAGAGTACGGGGTAACGGTATGCGGCTACACTGTAGCTAGGCCATATGTTCTATGCAAGAGTATAAATCAGCTGTAGGGCTGGAAGGGCTTTAAAATAAATTTATTGTTCAGGAATAAGTATGGACAGTCCAACTGAGGAGATAAAGGAAGTGATGTCTTGGAATGCTATCAGTTTTTTCTTTGGTGCTTTCTCTTCATTAAAGAGGATACGGAAGTGTGTGTTTGCCCAACAGACTTTAGTGATTTAGATGGAATATAAGCTCTGAAAGGCTTTATGTAAGGAATCATGTTTCTATCATGCCACTTGAACACATGTAAGCTATTTGAAATTGGGATTATCCATGGTGAAATTACTTCATCAAAAGCATAGAGCTTGTCAACTTCAATGCCTTTTTATGGCATTTACCTTTTATGTATAGTCCACTCATCAAACAGTATCAATATAGGAAGTGGGCAGATCCTTAATTCATAGGGACTTTTACCAAAAAATATGAGGTTCACTGAAGTGCAAATCAACGAATCTTCAAAGAAGTACTGACATCTTTATTTAATCACCACTCACTCATGTGTGGAACATATTACCCAAGGTGTTGTGATATTCAGCAGGGACAGGAAAATCCTTAACATACAGTCTGTGTGCTACATTATGGCTTTTATGCACCTGCTTTAAATTGCAAGTATGTGTAGGGAGTCTGGATTCTACAACTGCTGTATGAACTCACAGATGCCATGAACATGAGAGTCACTTTACAGATAGTAGCTATTTCCCAAAGGTAACTTTGACACCTGAACTTACTGTATCACATTTAACCAAACACCAAATGTTTCAAGACCTTACGAGTGAACCGTCAGTTGTTCCTTGCCTTTATGCTATTAGCTGTAACTCATGAAATTATGTGTTATTCAACACTTCATCTGGAAAAAACCTTAGTACCTTACAAAAACATAATGCAAACCTAAATAAAAAATGTTTGTTTCTCTGTAGTGACCATTAGAAAGTAGAAAATGTAATCTTGGTTGTCACTCAAGGCCGAGTATGACGATTCACTGTGCAAAAATTATCTGTGTGTACGTAAATGGCTTCGTAGCCCAGTCCAGGACTTGCAGATTCTTTGGCATCTTGGACATTACGTTGAGCCTGAATGTAATATACTTAATATAGAGAGAATGTAATATACTTAAGCAAAGAAACCAAACAAAATACTGAAGGAGTGACTTGAAGACTAAAATTGTTCCAATTTTTTTTCCTCTTATCTCAGATTGGATCAAAAATAAAAGACAAACAATCAAACATAGCAGTAAACTAGAAATATGAGGTTGAACAGAGCACAAGCTTGGAAAGCAGATGCTTGGGCTAAGTTCTTCCTCCCTCACTATGCTGATAAATTATATGCACATTGGGTCAGTGTTTGGACAAGGTAATTCACCAGGCAAAATATATGTTGTCTGTAGGAGTCCTGTGATCCATCTGCCCTCATTAGTTGATCAAAACAGGGTTATCCACAGGAATACTGTAAATCTCCGTCACTTGAGTGCTTTTGCGTGATTATGCCACACATTTAAAACCCCAGTATATCACTGACAAGCAAATTTTTTGGGTGGTTTCCCTAACAAACACTGCAGGATATTATGGTGAGATTATAGCAGCTCAAGTGCAGAGCTCACTGTGTGCAGAATTAATGGAATTAAAAGCAGAGCGTGAAGATGAGGGTGATAAAGCTTTATAGCGGGAGTTGTTTTAGCAGTTAATGATGTATGAAAAAGCTTTGATCACGCAAGCACAGAGAAAGCTAGAATGGTGCTGAACCAAAAAGTAGAAAAATATGGTGCTTTCCGCTGACAGCTTACAATTTACAAAAAGAAAGGCATTTGGCATTAAAGAAATCTTATTCTCATATTCTCCAATAAATCCAATGTGTATTCTGTTACTAAAAAGTTACGTTTCTGCTTGGTTGCGTGAGCTAATATTTGACTTTTATACTGAAGGTAATCAAATCTTATTACAAAAACTTTTCACTGCAGCCTGTGAAATAAAGCTTTAAGGTGAATCGGTAAATTCATATATTTTCATTTATTCTGAACTGATTTATGTGGGTATCACGATGATGATGATTAAATAAAATTTAAGAATAAATTAAAAGGAATTTGAAACAAAAAATTCAGTATTTTTTGATAATTACAAATGCCTATTTAATTTCAAGTTGCAACTCTTTGCCAACGTTCAGCCCATAACGTTTTGTTTAATAAGTAATCAGTGGCTTAATTAACTGTAATTTACCAATATATACACTAAAATCATCCCAAATACAAACAGTATAATAATGAAAAAGACTCCACTCCAAGACACTTTTTACCTTGACCCTTTAACCAAATGCTTGACATGATATTGTTTTATTTTATTAGCCTTAATGTCTGGAACAACCCCTTCTATTATGCTGACAGACTTGTGTAAGACTCTTTTTTTGTATTCTACTTTTATGTTTGTTATTTAAACCCTAACCGATGAAGAAAGAATAAGTGAGAAATAATGGCTGATACACATTATTAGTTTGCATGATGTATAAAACCTGGGGCTAGGCAAAACCCCAGCAAAATGTCAATGCCTAAAGACGTTATTAGAAACAAAACAACAAAAAAAAAAGTGCCTTTAAAATGGACTCAAAGTCCTGGCAGCATTTCAGATCCATATTATATGTATATTTTTTTAATTCAGCAAATGATCTGCAGATGTTTCATATGCTTTGTACTTTAGGAGCAATACCTAATGCATTGCTGTAGTAAACGATATAACATTGAACATCTTGGCTGTAGCATAACTGCCACATAACATAATTGCTAAGGAATTATTCAGGCCTGCAGCGATGTTCTACCTGTTTCAAGTCAATTTACAACAGCCTGTAGTCATTTGCTATATTAGCAGTGTCAGATGACATACTGAAAATAAAAAAGATAAAAGGAAAGAAACTGGGGAATTGCTTTTAAAGTTTTCACTAAATATGGAGCACAAAATCCAGCCTGCACAAATCAGCCTTCCTGCAGCCTGTCGTGCCACCAGAAAATAAATTAATTATTAATACTATTCCAAAAAACCTCTCATATATGAGTCAATGTCGTGTTTACAAGCAGGGAAATTTCCAAACTTTTGACAACCTTAAACCTACCAGGCTTGCCCATCTTCAGACAAATAATCCTACACATCAAGAATTTAAATCTTATGTCTGTTTCCCAACTTCTATGCAGGGTTAAAGGGTTGAGGGCCTTGTCTAAGGGCCCAACAGTGGCAATGTGGCAGTGCTGTGCCAAAACCATCAAGCCCTCTGATCAGTAACCCTTTCATTCATTCATTCAATAATTTTAGGACATGAGAAGATGGATATCATTTATCACCATGGATTCATACTTTACCCTACTTTTACTGCAAAATGTGAATCAAGCGTATCATAAAGATGTCTCGGGAATCTTTACAATGCGCAATTTTTGTATTAAAATTTGTTAATATTTTTCCGAATGTGAAATAATCGCATCATTTTACACAGTGTAAGAAAAGAGGTAAGTACATGTACAACATGTGAAAGAATCAGAATCCTTTATTGATCCTGTATGAAATTGTGTGCACACAGTTGGTCCATTTCAATTAAAGAATAAGATAAAGATAAAAAGTATAAATAAAAAAATTACACACACAA
>JAQMYF010000001.1:18783135-18802471 GCA_030014195.1 Neosilurus mollespiculum
GCACGTGCATTCACAGAAAATGAGGGGAGGGTGCGGACAAAATATGGATTTAGCTAGGTCTTATTTTCGGGGTAGGGGTTATTTCGGACTGTTCTGCAGAAGAAAGGGTAGGTCTTATTATCAGGGAAACACGCTAGTTCTGTACCCACCACTCACTGGAACAATTCACGACGGAGGCCGTGTGTAGACAAACAGTACGCGTTGTGAGTAACATTGGAAATGCTCGAAAACACGTGATCTTAAAAATCGATTCTTGAAAATTTTAATTGATTCATAATGATAATAAATAAGAATCGCGATTCAGACGTGAAGTAATTTTTTTTTTTTTTTTTCCCCTGCACCCCTGATTAATATATATAAAATATACTTAGAAATATTAACCCAACACTATTGTTTTTGCTCCACATATGAAAGTATTATTTACTGTAAGTCTGTTTACCGAAAACATTGGGTCACGTAACACCAAATATGCTGTGTTGTAAATTGTTTTATTTGTCTATTTGGATATGAAAGTTGGAATTTGGGTCTATTGTTTTATATCGCCTTTGCCAAAAATTATGTAATCACCACTTAGGATGAATTTTCCTGTTTTTTACTTTATAGAAAACACTTTCTTTCCTCTGAAAGAGCTGAGCATTCTGGCTTCATGAAACATACATACTTTAAACAAATTAAATAATTTTAATTATTAACATTTAATGGCTTGTATATCTAATTGTTTAGGGCTTGTGGTACTTTGTAGGTGAGGTTTTATTTATTTATTTAACTTAATTGATCTTAATGAAGTGATCAATTTAAAAGTTATGTAATTCTGCAGATTTATATTAATTTCATATCTGAAAAGGGCATACTACGTATTAACTCAACATGTGCAGGCCATTTTGTGGTGATGTAGTACATACATTACAGAGCTCAGATTAACACAAGTCAGTAATAATGATAAAGTAACCTCTGTTCAAAAAGGGTTAAGTGGCTAATTGTCACTGTGGTATTTACTAGGAAAGTGCTGGACTACATATTTTTCCACCATTATTCTTAAAAGGTGTGTGTGTGTGTGTGTGTGTGTGTGTTTGGTGCACTAATAGCTCCTAATTAAAAAAAAACCTATTGCAGCTGGTCACTCTTTATTGAGACTGGAGTTGGAGATGTAAAAACCTGCCTGAAAGGGGCACTGCTTTACAGGGGTCTAATCTAGCCTTTAAACTCAAAGAAAGAACAAGAGGGAAAATGAATAAAAGATTTTTTCACTGTACTATGAATGAATATCATGTTTGATCTGGTTTTATGTTGTTTAAGTGACATCTAAGACTAGTATGACCTTCTGCACTAATGACTAAACCCAACAGATGCCATGTCTGTTTGGTCCTACAGTATGACTCAGTTTTGGTTCCAGGTCAGGCTGAGCGTATTACAATATAATGTCCGTTTCATGATAAATTTGTATCATATGAACGAATTATGATCCATTGGAGTCTCACTGACTGGTAAATATGTCTGTGTATAATTAGCATCAGGATTAAAAAAAACCTGGTTGTGTGGTGTGTTTTTTTTTTTTTTTTTTTTTCCCCTCAACTGTGACTCTTAATATTAAAGTTGTATAAATATTTAGGCGTATGCCTTGTATGTGTTCGATACATCTGCCTGAGCTATTGATTTACTTGTGTAACACGATTCATTTGTGAGCCATTTACTGAAATGATGTATGATAAGGAAATCCCACCATGTGCCATTTCTAGTATTTTGAATCAGGTTCTAAACTTGGCTTGCCATTTTCATTGTTCAACATTATAAGTGTGTGTTAAGGTTAGGGCAGTGGCTTAACATGCTTTGTTCTCTAGTTGAACTGAGATAGACTCTGGAGAATGTGATGGTTGATTGAACTTGAAAATAATCAATTTCATCCTTCTGGGAAGCTGTGAATGTGTGGAGGTGTTTTTTAAATGTACATTTGTCTACAAACTTGGGACACCTTCCCAGTGAAACAGGGAAAGTTCATTAATAAAGCTTAAATTTATCACTTTGTTTTTAATGAACACGTTTCTCACATGTTAATGAACATTCTCTCAAATTGTGTGTTTGGTTACAGAATTGTGCAATAACTTTGTTGCTAGGGGGAGGATTTTTTTTTTAATTTATCTGATGCGTTCAGCATTACTAATGAATGGGTCTAATTTAATTAAAGCGTTCATTCCTTTAATCATTTCCATTTTATGGAATATATAAAATCAGTAACAATCTTGCGGGGTCATTTCTCTTGTAACATTTTTGGTACCCTTTCCTCTCTGAAGTTTCCACATTTTTCATGTGTTTGTGTGAGGCGGTGAAAGTGGCCTTGGCTTTAATCAGTTAGGTTGAGTCGTTATGTTTTGGCAAAGCCTTTGGCACAGTGAAATTTTGACATTCTCAGTTTTCATTCTCCCAATGACATTTCTTAAGAACAGCTGTTGGAAAAAATGTTCAGACGCCCCAAAGATGACCTACAATTATGAAAATGAGGTATTAATAGATTTAAATTGCATCCAAATGGTCATCATGTACATGCACAATGAAAGCATTAGCTGTGTTTAGAAAATCTTCTGGATGTGGTTAGACGCCAGGCATTTATTTCATATATATATATATATACATTTACATGTGGGTACATATAACAAAGAGAAAGAACAGAAACAGAGATGTGGTCAGCAGAACTGAAGGTGGTACATAGGGCCAATCTTACTGCATTGTTTTGTGCCACAAAACACAAAAGTATTTGCGACTGGTTTAAATTACTGAGTTAATGTGTGTGGGCTTGCATTGCGGTAAGTGTGAGTTGCAGTACTCAGTTGTAATATCACTATAATTAGTGAAATCTTATCTTTTGGAACTCTTGTTAGCTGCACTTTTCCTGGTTTTTATTATTATTATACTAAATTGAATCAAATGTATTTTAATCAATTAATTAAACATTTAATTTTTAGATTTAGCTGCTGAGTGTGTCACTAATGCTCATTCATTCTTCCAACATGCACCAGCTGAGAGAAGCTTAATGGCTTAAATGCAGTTCTATAAATTTCAGTGAGATCATATGATTTATGCATATTCTCATCCCACCATGCTTTTATATCACTGAAACCATTTATCAAATGCACAGGCATAAGAATTGGTTACCATCATAACCAATAATTATGAACTGAAAAAATCTGCTAATGCTGTCTATGAAATCATCCTTTATTTCCCCAAAGAGGAAAAATGTAAAAAAAATGTTTGGTAAGGGGAATCCTTATTTGCCCTTAAATATTCTCCTACTTTATGTTGTCTTAATATAGACAATCTTTAAAAAAAAATTCCAGAGTCTTTGTTGAACATATGGTTTGAGTTCTTAAAGTGATTCATGTAAAATGTATCTGAACTGGTGTGACTTTCTTTATTGGCAGTAATCTCAGCTGAAAGCTTTCTGTAGCTGCTGATTGGGGATTAGGCGGTATTTTTCACTTGAATTTTTAAAAAGAAATTTTGTGTTTATTTTTGCTAGTTTTTCCTTGTTAGGCCTACTTCAGATTATGACATTTCAGTGTAAGTGGTTCCATGGCTCAGGCTGAGCCATCCAACAGTTATAGTGAATGCATTGATGAGGTACTTACTCAGAGCCATGAAGTTAAGATCATGCTCAGGATATGTTGTGTTTGGACCCATCCCCCCCGAACACTGAGACTTAATCAGAGTTCTGATTTATCCTGAAGGTATTCAATGGGGTTAAGGTCAAAGCTCTGTGCAGGCCACTCGAGTTTTTCCACTCCAACCAGGCTTTGTCATGCTGGACCAGGGTTGAGGTGGCACAATGGGACATCATCCAGTGCTACACTGAACTGGTTCATATAATCCATTTGTGCATTTGTGTTTGTATCTGCATCTACAGAATATTTCTTTAAAAAATAAAACCTTCCATGAGCAAAGTGAAGAAAGACGTGATTTATATGAAGTGATGGAAAACAATGCAACAGCCCAATCTGTGTGTTTTGGCCACTGCTAGTTTAGAGTAATCTTACAGTGTTTCCTTGTGATTTACAGCAACTTGAAGATGAATTTCAACGTTTAACTCCTTTGGTGTGATAAAATAAAATAGCCATTGAAGTTATTGCCATTTATCATGCATAAGCTTTTTTTGGATGACTCCTGCATAAAATGTTATCGTGTTGTCAGAGATGAGTAATGTTGGGTTGTTTGTTTTGCGTAATCAGGTCCAGCTGAATCTGCTGCTTGTCTTACATCGACTGGCAGAAGAGTCCAGAATCAAGGCCTTTGAGGAGAAAACAGCTACTATCAAAGTCCACCATGTTAAAGCTGTTGCAAAGGTATCCAGATCTTTTTCAGAGAAAAAGATGCTACTAAATGTTGGAAAAGTCTCATTGTTTCTGATCTTGTAGCATATTACATCGTATATTCACTGGTCTCTATTCCCATTCTATTGATTCAGTGTTTACTGCTTTTGTTCCTTTACTAATGACCCATAATTGATTGTTTTCATTCTTTTTTGATGGGATGTAAGCATTTGCAAAGTTGTTTAACTTCTGCTTGGCAGTTCAACAGAGTGGAAACATGCTTTCCGTCAGTCTAATGCTTATTTAAGAATTTAAGGATGTATGGGTTGAGTAAGTGTTAGGCCTTAAAAGCTGTGGTGTCTCTGATCAGTAAGGTTAATTTTCTTATACATAATAATTCAGTCAGTCTGCATTGCTAACAGATGTCACCCAAGGCTGCTTCACTGGCCTGATGAGGAGTATGTGTCAGAGGTGTGTATAGGATTGTTTCCCTTAATCCTGCTCCCATTCACTCACAAATGTGAGACTCTGGGGTTCTGATACATATGTGAAAATGATTCCTCATGCTCCCTGAACCACACTTTCATTATTTGAGTCCCCATTTTATATCTGTGCCAAGACAAAAAGAAAAAGTCCATTGATGTGATAACCTGCTCATTCAGTACATTCAGATCATCAGCTGACTTCATTTAATTGCAATATTAATGTTGCTGAGCTTCGACCTGACCAACTGGAGCATCAATGCCATGGAGATTACATGCTGTGATCAAGGCTAAATGCACGCCATGAAAATATTAGAGTGTGTGACTTTTTTTTTTTTTTTGGCAGGGCAGTGTATGTAAACTTCATTGCACCCATGGGAAAGTTAGGATGACATGAATGATTGAAAACCTTTGCAGGTATCATCAAACTGTTAGTTTGTATATATGCAATTCTGAGACTAATCTAGAGGCTAAAATGTATGCCCGCTCATGGGATTTTGAAGTTTGATTACCTCACAGACAGTTAAGTGTAGGAGGCAGGTGTTGGTGCAGAGTTGCATACTTGTAAAAGGGAACACTTAATCCCAATTTGGGATTAATATTTGTATCTGTATTTGGACTATTTTAAGAAGTAAAAGGCAGAGTGTTGTTACCCACCTAATAGATACACCGACCAACCATAATGTTAACACCACCTGGCTGGTCTGCAGCTAGGATGCACCATACACAGCAAGCTGCAGCACACTGTGTGTTCTGACACCTTTCATAGACAGCGTTAACTCTTTTAGCAGTCTGTGCTACAGTTCCTCTTCTGTGGGATGAGAACAGGTGTTGTAGCCTTTGCTCCCTACACAGGTCAGTGAGTCTTGGGAATCTATGACACTCTTAACAGTTCACTAGTTGTCTTTCCTTGAACAACCTTTGGTAGGTATTCAGCACTGAACACCAGGAACAGCCCACAAGACCTGCTGTTTTGAGGATGAGTAGACCCTCATTAGCCATAACATTAAAAACATTATGTGACCGATGAAGTGAATGACATTGATTATTTTTTATTACAGGGGCACCTGCCAAGGAGTGGGCTGTATTAGGCAAAAAATAAACAGTGAGTTCAAAGTGAGACGAAGTTGTTGTGTTGAAAACAGGAAAAATCAGCAAGCTTAAGAATTCGAGGGACTTTGACGAGGGCTGAGTATTCATCTCCAAAACGGCAAATCCTGTGGGGTGTTCCCGGTATGAAGAGATAAGTACCTACCACAGGTGGTCGAAGGAAGGACAACCAATGACCTGGCAAGAGTGTCATGGGTGCCCAAGCATCTCTTCATTCAAGTGTAAGGGGAGTGAGAGCCAGTACATCTGGTCTGATCCCACAAAAGACCTACGGTAGCACAAACTGCTGAAACTGTTAATGCTGGCTACGAAAAAATGTCAGAACACACGGCTCATTGCAGTGGGGTGGCCTGTCAGGTGGTGTTAATGTTATGGCTGATGTTTGTAAGAGCGCCTAAAGTTTCCTTACAAAAGAATCATTTACAATTTTTATTTCATTATTTTGTAGCTGATTTATTTTTATTTAATATGGTTTCTGTTGTGGATGTTACTCGGTTCTGTTCAGCTTTGTTTTGTTTTGTTTTTTGCAGCAAAGGAGTCAAACTAGTGCTAAACACTGATTCAGACAACTTCAAGTCAGCATGAGGCATTTATTTTTCTGACCTAGAGGAGCTTATTTGATTTAAATCTAATTCAATGCAGAGTTGAGTGCTGTCCATGCCTGAGCTGGAATGGTGTGAATAATGATCTGGTTCCTGTGCTAAAGTGCAGACTCATTACAACCTGTCACAACCAAATATGTTAGAAATTACATGTCTCGGGTAGTTTGCTTGTGTCACACACATATAATGAATTGGAAATAACAGTGCAAATCTGAGCAAATGGGAAGAAAGGAAATGAGAAGCATAACTGGAAGACTGGTTTGTGACATAGATGAGGAATGAGCTGTTTGATTTTGTTATGCTTGTTATGCCTCTTCTGTTTTGCTGTTTGCCTTCCAGAAATTGCTGAAGAGCACACGAGGATGAGGTGGAACACATTGCTTCCTCTGTGATCCTGAAGCTGCACAGAGCCCACAGTCTGAGAGAGCCCAGGTATCCAGTGCACTCCAGACTCAACCTCTCACTGGAGCCAAGGCACATGTGTCATGCCATGGGCCCACATACGCTTACCATCCACTCATCTTTACCTTCTTTGGCTTTTTTTTTTTTTTTTTCCCCCTAAATTTTTTTCCTGAGTTTTCTCAGTGTAGTCCCAAAATGTGCAACCTGCAAGATAGTGTGCAAAAACCTCCCTCTCAGATTAATTCCCTGGAGATCTGCTCACTTTTCCTCTCCATTACTGCTGACCTTTTGCTTTTGAGTGGTTTTGGGAAACAGCTGTGTATAAACTTTTAGCCCATGACTGATGGTATCAGGCCTGAGTACCCGTAGCCACAAATGTTTTCTTCCTGTATTTTGGATTTTTATTATTACTTAATAAGTTTTAATAAAAAATCTGTACCACTTAACTTGGCTGTAATATGTCACTCTGGATTTCTGTCTATTCCTTTTTTTTTTTTTTTTTTTTTTTTTTTTTTTTTTTTTTTTTTTTTTTTTTTTTTGCTTTATGTGCATATGGAAAAGTAAACAGAAACAACCAAAAATCTTTTGGCAGATTGCCACATATAACCGTAGAACTATTATCTCAGAGCCAATCCTCAAAGTAGTTAGGATTTTAATTTTAGCAAGAAGACTTTTTTAGCATGAAAGGAAATGCAGATAGTATCTTTGTTGACACAATATTAACCTTCTAAGACTATTGCTTTCATTTAAGCTCTAATTATGTACAGCACTTTACTTGCTTTTCCGTTATGACACAATCTCTTACTGTCAGATATCACCACTGAGGCCAAGCTTTTAGCCCACTGATGCAGCTAGTGCTAATTAACTCTGTTCCTGCAGCAAGTCATTGCCCTTTGGGTAATTTGGGTGATTAAAAGAACAAAGGACTTGACCTCAGACCACAGAAAAGTAAATGTTTGGGTCCCCCATTGTGAGTGTGTATGGATGCCAAGGTATCCCACTGATGACCACATGGTCTGGGAGGCATCTAGCCCTAATCCTACTGTCAGAACTAATTGGACTGTCTTTGCTATGCTCTCAGAGCTTTGCTTACAGGAGACTTGGGTAAAAGGAAAAAACGTAGGCATGTTCTTAAAAAAATAAAAATAAAAAATAGAATGTTCTCCAGACCTCCGGCTTCACCTTTCTTATCTTAATCCAGAAAACATCTGAGTCACTTGCACACTGAAAACAGACGCTTCTTCCAATCAGCTTATTCATCATGTTTCTGCATATTGTCCGATTAGAGACTGAGGTCATCCTGTGAGTTGACCGTGGTCATGACCTGTCCTTCAACTTTCATGACCAGTAGAGGGCGACCATGCTGAATATTCTTATGTTAAGTTGAATATGTTCTTTGAATTCATTGCTGTGGGGACCAGGCTGCCTTCAGAACCGTGTATGTGTACTGTATATAAAGTTTGTTCTTCCTATAAAATACTTGGAAACTAAAGTCATATATTTCACCAAACATTGTGTAGAAATTAATTGCTCAAAAAAGGGTGGGGGGAAACCTGAAAAGTTTTTACTTGAAGGATTATTTCAGCACTGTTATTCTAAACTAGCAATATATATATTGTACATCATGCTGCTTACTGTTCTGTCATTGTCATACAAGCAAACAAGTCAGTCATACGATCATTGAATCATTCTAATTCCAAGCTGCTTGTCAATATTTGGGGAGCAGTAATTGCTATGAACTTCAAATCTTAATACATGACAAAATTTTTTCTGTGTACATGTGAAAAATAGGACATCGTGCAATATACACATACAGAGTGGCATGGTGGTGTATTGGTTAACATGTCTGCCTCACATCAAGAGGATTATGGGTTCGAACCTATGATCAGCTGTTTTCCGTGTGGATTTTGCAGGTGTTTTTGCTTGCGTGGGTTTTCTCTGGGTATTCTGGTTTTCTCCAACAGTCCAAAGACATGTACATTAGCGTGTTCAGGATGTACCTTTTTAGGACAACTATGCCCAGCCCCCTACAAAAGTATTGGAAGAGCAAGGCCATGAATATGTGAAGAGTGATCATAGTTTCAACTTTTATTCCCTGGTATTTACAGACAATGTCAAAATTATTAGCCCACCCCCCTCCCCCCAAAATATAATAATAATATTAAGATATAATGTAACTAATAAGTTTTCTTCAAAGTTTTTCCATGTACTTGTTGTTGTTGTGGTGTTTTTTTTTTTAACAGGGCAAAAAAAAAAAAAAATCCTTAATAGATTTCTAAACATCCTAATTTTATTTTAGATATTTACATTATTTTATTCTGCACATAGAAAGGGTCCTCATCTGTACATCTCCACTATTGTTAGTCTAGTGCACATCATAATGCCATGTCACGTGAACAACTTCTTCGGGCAATGGGTGTGGTGGAGGCTTGGTTGAGCTACAGTGAGGTAGCGAGGCGTATGGGCTGTACAAAACCCACCATCAGAAACCTGATTGACCGCCACAAAATGGCAGGGTCAGTTGACCACAGGCCACATCCAGGGCGAGAGAGAGTGACATGTTTCGCCGTTCTGTATCTCCGTAAATCACCGCCTGTGTCACCGCAAATCACCGCCTGTATCAAAACAAACAGAGGCCATACCCGATACAGACTGTTGTGACTTTCATTTTGGCATGTGTCATTTTGTTTTGTTGATTTTGATGTGCATAATCTGTTCTTGACCCTTTTGTTTGATATTACAAAAATCCAGTTTTGGGTACCAGAATAAAAGCCGAATGCCGAAAATTGTTTTTTAATGACTGAAAGTGTAGATATGTTAAGCATTATGGAACATAACACATTCTGAATCAGACCACTATTTTTTTCCAAGTGAGCTTAAGTCTTGGAAAAATAACATATTTCTTGTTTCCCAGTTGTGGCATGCTAAAATCATTAATGTAGCCCTGGATACCGACTCTTAAGCTTTTGCTATGACCTGTGAGATTGCATTTGTAGTTAAGAAGGGACACCATGAAGATGAGAGCTTTCTTTGGAAGAAAAGCATGTCATTCTGAAGCTGAGCAATGGGCGAAAATAAATCAGAGCTCATTCAGAAACATTGGGCATAGGCAGTACCACATTTTGGACTACCCTGAAAAAGAAAGAAACCACTGGTATATTGAGCAACAGGCATCAAACAGGTCTTCCAATGCAAGCAACAACTGATGACAGTTAAATTGTGAGGGGGGAAAACCCCAAAACAACAGTGCATAACATAATGAATGAACTTCCAAACAGCAGGGGGTGGAAATATCACAATTGGCTGTTCGAAGGAGTTACAGAGAGCAACAGTAGAGGCCATACTACAAGATTTGTTGGGGGGATGGAGTACAGGGATGAACCACAGTTCTGGAACAAAGTTTTATGGACTGATGAGACAAAGATTGACCTCTATCAAAGTGATGGAAAGCGCAAAGTATGAAGAAAGAAGGGATCTGTTCATGATTTAAAACATACAAACTCATCTGTGAAACATGGTGGAGGTTGTATCATGGCTTGAGCTTGCATGGCTGCTTCGGGAACAGAGTCAATAAATTTTATTGAGGCAGAATAAACTCAGAAATCTACAGAAACAATCAAAGTAATCAGAAGGAACTTTATTATGCAGCAAGACTATGATCCAAAACACATTGCCGCCTCAACAAAAGACTTCATCAAAGGGGAATAATGGAAGGTTTTGGAATCAATCACCAGATCTTAATCCAACTAAACATGCAATTCACCTTCTGAAAAGAATACTGAAGGGAGAAACACCATGAAATAGGCAACAAATAAAAGATGCTTTGGTAAAAACCTGAAAAGGCATAACTAATGAAGAAACAAGAAATTTGGTAGAGTCTGATCATCAATCTTGATACAGCCATTGCAGTAAAGGATATGCAACTATGTATTAACCTTGGGTTTACACTGGGGCATGATGTCCACGATTTGAGAGAATCGTGATGATCGCACTGATCGTAGCAAACTTTTTGACTGTCAAAAATTTTGCCACGATTATTACGTTGTGTTTTGATTTGACGACAATCGTGACAGTAGAGCTTAACAGACCTTAACAAACCATGATGCGCCAACGTAGGGGATCTTGATGAACTTGGCAACATGATTCCTTCAAGTTTCATGTTTTGGATGCACCCTGCCTACTTTTTATACTCCAAGCATGCTCATAAATCGTGAAGAGCCACGCTTTTTTGAATTGCGGAGATTGCAGGCATCGTCCCCCAACGTAAACTCAGGGTTAGTAGTTTTGAGTTTATAAAAAAAAACATACAAACTGGGTGGTTTGATACAGAATGTGTTATGTTCAGTGTTGAGATCTCTGATCTCATATTCATCTTTTTTGATCTCACTCACAAATGTCTATAGTACTCAGCAGAAACTAATTACTTGGTCTTTTTCTTCCATTATTTTTGGAGGGGAGTGTATTGTGTATTGAGATGGAGGGACCAACCTAATCTACCTTACCCTGGATCAGATTACTAGTGCCAAATCACCAACAGATATAGCTCTTATCTCTGTTCACTGTGTAAAACAGTGTTGGGTAGTTCTGTTTGGATGTGCTTTAATCAGTCCCCATCCATCCTACCTTTTTGCAATGAGGATAATTTCAGCCGTTAGTGCCTATAAGGTAGAGAACTGAAGAGTGTGCACAGAATTGCTGCTCCATTTTAATATTTTCCTTCATGTTGCTTCTTGACCTGACCTCAGGTTTACATGACTCATTCGGACAAATGAGCTAATGGAACTGTTTCTGTCACTTCCATAGGCACATGTCCACTTTGGAGCAGCAGCAAATGGCTGTTTGCCTGCTCTGCACTGCGGCTTACAGCTTATGCTAACCTGTTCAAATTCTCCCCTCTGATGATATCACCTTAGAAACAGAAACTTTGTGCGGTCTCTGGTGAGAGTGAGGATTCCACTTCCACACCTGTGCACAGTGTCACTAAGTTTATGTCATGCCCTGCTGCTCGAGAGCCCTGATTTACACGAGGAAACAAAATTATAGGCCTCATGACTATCTGATGTCATACTTGCAGGAACAGAAGAGAATGTAAGCGTGCCAGGTGGAAGCCTAGTACAAGTGGGTCTCCTGTAGCTTTACCTTCAGCAACGTAATTTAAAAATCATACTTATTAAAAGCTTTGCTATAACTTGTCTGAAACATCTTTACAGTGGAAGAGTTGCTTGCTTGTAGTGTTATCTTCTAGAACTTTAAATGCTTTTTTTCTGGTGGTTCATTGAGTTTGTTTGCTGATGCTTTTTTCTGTGTGTGTTTGATCCCTGCTTAAGGTCCGCTTAAAGTAATAACTCTCTTCAGCCCTGTAGCTTGGAGAAAAGTGTGTCTCTGCTGTCACATGATTCGTTTAATGGGTATAATACTTTTCAATGTAAAAAGACTCTAAATTACACTAAGCTGGGAATGCAACGACATGCATTTCATATCAGTTTTCTCCTGGACCTGCACACAATTTGGTTATGTAATTTTTTTTCCTGAGTGCATGATGGCACGAAACACCAATAGAAACATGGTTCTTTTTAAGACAGAAAAAAAAAATTAAACTGTATAGAGATCTGTTTTCAAAGGTAATGGGATAAAAGTGCATAAACAGACAAAAAGATCTGCCATGCTTGATTTCATTTCATCAATGACTTTTCAAAAGACTCTCCGTTTGTTTGTTTGCCTGGCATATACCATCATGCAGGGCACCCAGCCTGGGGAACACTTAACACGTGCATATTTACACAGCTGGATATTTACAGATGTTGTTCCAGGTGAAGAACTTTAACATACTGCCTCACCTCACTAGTTAACCCTCAGCACTGGCTGGCTCTTGCTGTCTCCCTTCCCCCTTCGCTCAATCTTGCATGGCTGGTCTGCTTCTAATCTAGGTTTGGAGGTCTTGATTTGTTTTGCTTGTCCAGAAACCCATATTGCTCCAACGCTGCCCAAGACCAACTCTGAGCAGATTTAATTAGATAACCATGTGAAAACATTGAATAACTGAAATTGGACATGGTGTTAAGATGACTAGCCTCTGGCTGGAGTGATTGTGTTCAAGATAGAACCTGCGATGCTTTTGTCATGTCATCACCAGCGACAAACTGTTGCCAACATGAAGAGCTTGTGAGAACCTTATTAAATAACTCCAGGTTTTGTAATATTGAGATTCACATTACAGATTGAATTGTTTTGTAATAGTGTGATCTGTCAGGAAAAAGATTAAGATGCAATGCTGACTCATCAGTAGATGTTTGCAACATGGTTAGTATTTAACCCAAGCATTGTGATTTACAAATTTTGATATTAAGGCCCAGAGCAGAATACCAGCTGTTTACCCTGCTTTTACCTACAGCTGGGCAGACATGATGTAACCAAAGCTAGTAATTTCCTTGGGCAACATCCTCTAATAATGCAGTTTGTAATATTACCGTGTTCGTCTGAAGATATAAGGACAAGCACGATTCAGGTGCATTTGATTCCCAGCTATTACAGATCTTCATTACATATTAGAGGTCCAGAATTTTTGGGGCCCATCTATCCCTTTTTCTCAGTTTTTATGTTGTGCATTGCCTATTTTTTTAAGGCTGACTGAAGAGATAGAAAAGCTGCCTGGTAAAAACTTAAAGAACGCAATAGGAATTTTCAATTATGCTGCTGAAATAATATTATGGCGATGATGTTTTTCAAGTCTTTTTAGCTTTTTAAATTTAAATTGCTGGCAGATATTTGGCCTAGTTGTCCCTTTAGAAAAGTGGGTTATTTTTAATTAATAAAAAAATTCTTTGATTGATCAACCTGATCCTGTGAAGAAACATTTTTCATCTTTTTATGCATGGCAATGCTCCCATCGACCAGGCACCAGGGTTTACTACATGATTTAATGTGTATGAAAATTATTTTTAAAAAAGGATATTCTAATATTCTCACCAGCACTTGATGTCAAACCACCTGAACACATAGGAAATTTTACGCCAATATTTTAGACAGTGTTTCCCACCATCATCATGATCATCAGTGCACCAACCAAAGGAATATCTTTTGGAGGGATGGTGTTCCAGTACAGTTCCAAAAATTAACAGAGGCCATGCAAGGTGTACTGAAACTTGTGCATCATGTTGACTCACCATTTTACTAAAGCACATCTTTCCCTTAATTTATCAGTTTGAAAATGAGCAGACGGGCGGTAGACTGGGAACAACTCAAATAGGGTCTCTTTTCATTTCTCACTCTGTGTTGTTTATCTGCCCATGCCTTATTCACTTTTGCTGGTTAAGGGAATCCCCAAATGGGTAAACAGGTGGTGATAAGAAACAAGTAGGAATCATCACGTTACCTGACAGTTTGACCCATCTGACCCACCTGTCCCTGATGTTCAACCACACCCCCAATGCCATAATCACATGCATATATTGTATTAGTTTACTAGCCCTGTTTTAAAAAATCAAAATGCAGCAGAAACCAAAATATGTGATTTGTTAATTTACATGAACCTTTATTTAACTGGCAAAAGTACAAAGAAAAGATTTATCAGTATTTCTACTGACCCTGACAAGTTTGAATTTGATGCTTGCAACACAGTCAAGAAAAGTTAATAAGAGCTAAAATAAAATTTATATGATTACAAAATATTCAATTAACAGTGCTAAATTATTTGGTACTGTTAAGGTAGCCTGGGTGAGGATTCCTGATCGGCTATAAAAGTAGATTTCACCAAATGGTAAGTCTTTGCCAGCAAAGACAAGTTTTATGGAAAATCGGATGTTAAGTTCTCCCTCTTGAAAATGAAAATGACCCTCCAGCAAGTCATCAGTGAAATGAGCAAGAGCCAGCTTCTGTGATGGAGTGAAGGTACATTATTGACCACGCCATGGGTGATTTTTTTCTGTTTGTGGAAATACAAGTGACATTGAGGCATATACTGCAATCAAGGCACAAGCTACTACAGCATTGCTTCATAGTACGGTTGACTGACTGTCTTGCATTATGAAAAGGAGAAGAGACCATGGAGTGTTGAGCAGCTTGTCAAGTCTTGTATTAAGCAAGAATGGGCAAAAATTCCAACTGCAAATTTGGAAAAATTAGGATTCTCTGTTCTATTAAAAAGTATTAAAAGGAACTGTGATGTAATACAATTATACATTAATTTTTTTTATTTTATTAATTATAAACTGTTTTTTTTTTCTTTCTACTTTTATCAGCTAAATAAAGGCTTATGTAAATTTTGGAAATTGGGTTGGTGCAAATTTATTGATGTAGATAATAATTACACTTTTACTTTTTATTAACTAGATGTCCAATTATTTCAGGATTACTATTGGACAATTGTAGATTTTCTGCAGACATGAGTAGAAACATCTGTGACATCCACTCTGACTGAAGGCATTTTGAAATGAAGGCATACATACTGTTGGTGGAGATAAATAAAGGACATATTTGTGACAGTTTACTAAAACAAACATCATCTCTCTTTCAAAGTTCAAAGAAAAACATGACAGAATTTAGGTGGGTTTTCTATACGAAAAGGTCAAACTGAAAACATTCACTATATTCCCTGTAGCATGGACATAATCGGACAAATTCCAGAAGGTGATTTTTCTTTAGCATAGAAGCCAGCAGGTTTGTGTTTGGGCAGATGGGAGAGAATTGGCCGCATTTCCCAAGGGATGAAATTTACTCTGCCATGGAGCCTGGACCTTGTTTATCTTTGAGCTTTATTGGATGTTGATGTTGGCCCACTGAGAGAACCTCTTGTTTAAAGGCTATTTTTAAGGGATGAACAGAGGGGGTAAGTTCTTGGACTTGAGCGAACCATTGTGCTGTCTTTAAGAATTCCATACAGAGGTAAACTCTGTAATCCCTTCGGACCTTCTGGGTTATGTTCAAACAATAAACATCACGGTTGAGGTTTAAAGTTGTTGAAGCACTTAATACCCTTACAACAAAAATTTGCCGCTTTCTGCTTCAGTTTGTATTTGTAATTGATTTGTCAGCTGGTGAATAAGCCATTGATGTGGTGAATTTATACTGGTTTTATGTAGGGGTTTCCCAGACAGTGGTATAATAAAGGAGAATCATATTGGCAATAACAGCAACAATAATGATAAATAATATATAATATATGTATACTGCTATAAATAATATATAGTAGTATATATTCCTTCCATAGTGGTGGATGGTTGGGTAATTGCTCTGGGTTACTGATTGGAAAGTTGAGGGTTTGAGGCCCAGTATTTCCACAATGCCACTGTTGGGCATTGAGCATGGTTCTTCGCCTTATTACCTCGACCTATGCACATTGATCCTACACAGAAGCAGGAAAAAAGATTATATATTTCTTTCATATGTGCCAATACTTGTGTTCTCTCCAAAGTTTGTATGATAGCCTTATTTAAGTAACCATAGAAACAAATGCAAAAAAAAAAAAAATAAAAAAAGCCAAATATTTTTACTGTGCCGGGTGTCCAGGGGCTGAATGACAGCACACAGCTCATGTAAAACACTACACGAGGACGGCGAGCACCTGAGCGGTGTTTATAGATGACTCATGGGAAAACAAACTACATGCCCAATCGCCCCTGACCGAGGCTGGCACATTGTGCTCTATTCGCTATTTAGCGTAAAGCAACATGGACATGGTGGCCCACTGCTGGCCTGTCCACCGGCCAATCTAAGCCTTGATCCTGTGTCCTCATGTTACCATGAGCAAAACTCAGACAGCTGACACAGTTGCCACAGCACTGAGGTGTGACCATAACACACCACCTGGCCTCACCTGTTTGGGGTAAAAGCTATGTCAGAATAACATATTTAGACATTACAGTTACATCTTAATAGCAATTTATTTTTGTATGTAGTGTGGATTGTGCACAGCAGGGATGTATGTTAACTTTTTTGACCAGAGCTCTAGTGTTAGAAAGGTTGATAGTCTTGTAGGACAGCCCACAAAACTAAAGCTGACATAAAACATCTGTAACAATCTCTAAAATAAATAGCAAGTAGGTCAGTTCATCACTTCAACAGGTTTAACTGAAAATTACTGACGGGTTAACTCTGGCATCACAAAGAATTTACCTCTTTGTTTTAACACAGTCAATCACATTATGAATAAAACAGTGCATGCAGAATTATTATTTGGGATATTATGTATAAAATCCAGGGTGGCACAGTAGTGTACTGGTCAGCACGTCCACCTCACAGCAAGTAGGTCCTGGGTTTGAGTCCCGGGCTCGGCAAGGTGATATCTACGTGGAGTTTTCATGTTCTACCTGTGCTTGTATGGGAATCTTGTGGCCACTCCAGTTTCCTTCCACAGTGGTTTCCTTCCACAGTCCAAAGACATGCATATTAGGATAATTGACTGTTCTAAATTGCCCCTAGTTGTGAGTGTGAATAGTGTGTGTGTGTTGGCCCTGTGATGACTGGCGAGCTGTTCAGGATGTAGCCTACTTTCACCCCGAATCAACCCCGCGAGTAGGGTTAAGTAGTTTATCAAATGAATCAAAGAAGTGTGTGGTGTGATCATGCAAAGATAGAAAGAGTTTTTCAAGGCCTCCAGAAAAAAGGTTGTTAATGCCTATAAGTATAGAAAGAGATTTAAAGAGATCTCACAAAATTATTTTAAATAAATAATTTTACTATAAGGAAAATTATCTACAAGTGATATAGATTTCAAGTGAATGACAGTTTGTCCAGGATTGGCCACAGCAAATTCAGCTACAGAGTAGACTGTTTGATGTGAAAAGAAATTCCCAGGAATCCCAAAATTTCATCACAGAATTTGTAGGTAACACTTGCAATTGTTGGCTTGAAATGTCTACGATCAGAAAGAGATTGGAAAAATGCAATTTGCCAATAAAAATACAAGCAGAGTCCAGGCCTTTTGGAATATGCTCTGGGTACTCTATCAAAGACACAGTTGTTTGGCCACAGTCTCAATACAGTTTTTGCAGGATAAGAACCTTACACCACATGAGAAGTATGGTACTGGAAATGTTATGGTTTGGGGTTGCTCCACTGCCTCGTAGTGCTAGTCAACTTGCAATCACTGAGTTAGAGTTTAGTTAGGGAAGAAAACTGCTTCAAGATTACACAAGGCCATCTGTCCAAAAAGTTTAACCAGAGGTGGACAGCCTAAGCACACTAGCAATGAATGCCCCAGCAATGAAAGCCCCAAAAAGAATGAGGGTTATGGAATGGCCTAGTCAAAGCAAAGACCTCAAGAAAGAAGGTCCTGTGTTTAAGGCTTGTGGACAGCAGAGGCATTACGGTGTGGAGGATGTTTGTTCTCCCTATGCTTGTGTAGGTTTTCTTCAGGTACTCCTATTTCCTCCCATAGTCCAAAGATATGCACAGTAGGTCTCCTAGCTACAGTCCTTGGCAAAAATTTTGGAAGTTTAGTAGAGGGAAAAAAAAAAAATTATGGAAACAACAACAACAAAAATCTCAATTAGTCCTTTGGTGCTCCTTCTTTGTCCTGAATACTTTGAGGCATTGACTTCACTAATGACAAACATTATTCTCCATCATGCTTGTTCCAACTTTCTCAAATAGCAGTGGAGTGATCAGCTTTGCAGGATGGAGCCTTGTCACACATCTTTTTAAAATGAAAACTATACATTTTTAACCATAATTAAGATATTTGCCTACCTTATATCTGAGCTGATTTGCCTTTCCTAAAGAAAAGCTTTAACACATTTTTTGTGGGAAGAGGATGCATTGTTTTCTGAAAAATGATTTCATCATCACCAAACCTATTTTCAAACAGCGGAATGAGAAAGTGGCCACAAATCCAATGTAGCCCTCTGCAGTGAATGTTTTGTTAATGATTACCATCTCCCTGGTCCTTTACCTGACATGTAACCCTATATTATAAGTGATTGTTTTTCTTCAGGCAGTATTCTTTATATCTAGAACAGCACCAGCCAAAAGTTCCAGCATCATCTTCTTGGCCAATGCAGTGTGATTGTTCACGCAATATCACCTTCATCTAACAATCATCCACATTCCATGACTGCTTCTCTTTAGCCCACTGTAACTTTTCCTTTGGCTTATTTATTTATTTATTTATTTATTTTTAATTTACTGTATTAATCCTGCAGGGGAAATTTGGCTTCAGTATTTAACCCAACCAAAGTGAGCACACAAATACACTCTGCAGAGCAGTTGGGTGTTAGGTGCCTTGCTCAAGGGCACTTCAGCCTGTTTAGGGTGTACCCAACCAGCTCGTCCAAAGTCAACTGGGATTGGCTCCAGTTCCACCCTGATCCTAACAGGATAAGTGCTATGGAGAATGAATGACTGAATGAATGAAATGTGGGGGTACTTGAGAAGGGCAGTACATGCAAGAAAACCCTAAAACATTTGAGCAAGCCAATGTCAGAGACTGCTGGAGAGTTATGCAAAA
>JAQMYF010000001.1:18807806-18819676 GCA_030014195.1 Neosilurus mollespiculum
TAACCCAGTTAGCTGCACTGGGGGGACAGCAGTGAGAACCCGTTGATAGTGGGGCTTGAACCACCGACCTTGGGATCCGTAATCCAGCACCTTACCACCAGGCCACCACTGCCCCTACCAATATATTATCAACTTAAAAAAGCTTACTGCTCACTTTTTGCTTAATATTGTACCCCATCCAATTATCATTGTTATTCATTTTACCTCTCAGTTGTTTTAAAATCTGATCTACGTATATAGTAACTTAACATTTTCTTTCTTAATATGGACCTACGTCTGATCATTGTCTTGTAGAACATTGTCAAAGGCTCTAATTAGACAATTTTGATTCTGCTTTGTTTGATAGATAGATATTCCAACTTCACCCTAAGAAGTTTAAGTGTCCTAGAATCTATGGGGATAGTATAATTAACTTCAGTTGGTGCCCTGCATAGCCAAACTATGGCATGGTGTTGTTCAGTCATAATGAGTGGCATGTTAGTGCAGTATTAGCATTAAGGACTGTGGGATGTGTCTAATAGGTCTCTTTTTAAGAAGCTGTGGAATTAGGAATCAATAGGATTACTAAGATAAAGAGATGCACATAACATGTGTGCAAACATATGTAAATGTTCATTTTTCGGGGCTTTTAAAGTAAGTGTTAGGTGTTATGTACACAGTATAAACTAAGCAAGTGGTACTACCTTTACAGAGGAAAATGCAGGGTCACTGGATGGTGTACCAAATAAAGAAAAGAAAGGAAATGCAGAAGCAAAAAAATAGCAAAATGTCAAATGGTATTGTTGAGGTTAAGAGTAGATGCATTACTTTGCAAACTGAAGAGAGATTAGCTTGGTTGTCTGAGGAATAAAGCAAGTAAGTGCAGGAATTTCAGCTTGAAAGATGTGCCTTGCTACCTGCCGTGTCTGGAAAAAGAGCTTCACCACAGAGGCAGCCAGGAATCCCACTCCTGCTGCCCTCCTCTCATTACTCTTTGGTACTCCCGCTGGGAACGAAGGGGGTAGAATTGCCTTGATCTATGCCTATGGGAGGAGGCACAGTATTTACACCCCAGTCCCATGGATGGAGACCTTCACTCCTTAGTTGTCATGCATCTGCTCATTGTTTAATTCTGGTCCAGCTTCATGCTATGGGAACACAAAAAGTGGGAAATGAAAATTGGTTCTCACGTGCCTGCACTCTATATAGATGGCTTAAGCTGCCTCCTCTGAGTGGTCTGCCCACTGAGGAGATAGAGTATGGCCTGCTGATGGGAAAATACTCTCCTTGATTCTTACCTCTCTGTACTTTCTTTCCCCAGAACTCCCACATTGTGAGTTTAGAATCCTCCCGCTTTTTTCAACTAAACAACTCTGACTCTGCACCATCATCCTTAAAATACAAAATGAAAAGGTTGAAAACAATTATTTATTTTAACATGCATTTGGAATATTTGCTTTCATGTGTGTGGTTGACTTTCAGGTCCTAAACAGGAAAGGAACTGAATCTCTTTGAGATCCTGAAATTCAGTCATGTAAGAGTGGCAGAGTTTAAAGTAATTTCCAAGATGGAATTCTGAGAAAATGAAATATGTTCAGAGACTTTACTGTTAATACAAGTTCCTTCCTATATCATGTCAAGTTTATTCTACACTGTCTACAGTGCAGAAAGTCATCTACATCATCCCTGTTACAATATCAGTTTTTTGTAATGTAGAAATATTAAATCAAGATAAAATATGTAGTTGTCTGATTTTCAGAGAGGCTGTATTGTGGGTAAATCTGAGGGTGGAATTAGCTAGCATCGGATTGCACAAAACCTTGGGATTCCTCTCGCCACTGTCAACAGAGTGACTGTACAATTCACCAGCAAAGGCAAGGAATTAATAGCATCCCACTCATGTCAACCTGGGCCCTCTGACAGGTGTCTTTTGATTGTCAAGCAGACTGTTGAAAATAATCCTTGTTGTAAGGCAACTAATGATGCAGAGAAACTCCAAGTGAGTCTGAGTATTGCTGTGAGGTATCTCTGTCAACTTGGCTACTATCTTACGTATATCTATGCATAAATCCTTAAAAAATAATGGCATCTATTTGCTTTTGATATGTCACTGTACAGAATCGCACTGTAAAATGTATCAATCAGGAGAGTTGTACAAAACAATGTATGTACAGTTCAGCACTATGTGGTAATCTACTACACTTCATCACAAAGTGAAGAAAATGAGGCACCAGGTCACAACCAAGAACAGGTCATCCCTCCATGACAAATAGACAAAAAGAATGCTGGCAACTTTAAAACAGCTGCAGGAATATCTCCTGGTCAGTCCCTGTGTGTGACAACAATCTCTCAATGTCTGGACTGTGGGGAAAGGTGGCTAGACAGTTGCCCTTTTTCAACAAACTACAATCAAATAAAATACTCAAATTCACCAAAATTACTAAAGACCATGATGCAAAGTGTGTTATGCTCTGATGAAACCAATGTAGAAATTTCAACAGAAATTCCTTAAATTAAACAAATATGTTTGTTAGAACCCAAAGAATATTATGCCCACAGTCAAGATTGATGGTGGCAGTATCATGCTATGGAGCTGCTTATATTCAGAAGATCCCATTACAATTTAATAGAGCATGGAGCATGTGTTTCCAAGGAAGAACAGAATGAAAATAGCATTATTAAGATATGCTGAGTGGTTACATTTTTAGCCAAAAGGGATTAGATGCTGTATGACCACAGACTGTTGAGTATCTAAAGTCATGTATCAAACAAGAATTAACAAAAATTCCAATCGCAAGACTGTAACAATAAGTATCCGCAATGACCCAAATGATTAAAATATTGAATTAAAAGGAAAGCAGATGTAACAGAATAGTTAACATGTCTCGGTCCCTACTTTTGTTGAGTACAAGCAGGCAACAAATTGTAACCTAGGATATATTTACAAAATACAATGAAGTTGAAAACTTTTTTTATTTACCTTTATCTGTAAAATGAAGGTTTATATAAATTAACAAATCACAGATTTTTTTTTTTTTTGCTAGACTTGTTTTGTTTTGTTTTGTTTTGTTTTGCCTTTTGCAAATTGTCCCAGAAATGGGCATGTGAATTGGGTAACATAAATTGCTCTTAGATGTCAATAGACTCAGATCCATCAGGACCCTGAAAGATGTTGAGAGTGTACAAATGGTCATTTTATGCCAAGGTTATAGGGGTTTCATGCATAGAAGCATTATTATTATCATTATGAACAATGGCTGCTGTGCTACAACAACAAGGTAAGCTCTGCTTCCTCTAAAAACATGACTAAAGGTTTTGTTGAATATGTATAAAGAGTGAGTGTTATAACATACAACTTCATGGATAGCTCATTCAGAATCAGTAATAATTTCTCAAAGGTTATGACTTTTTTCTCATACATTCATTCATTCACTCAGAATATGCTCAGTATTAAGTATAGTTAAACAAGAGGTGTTTTGGACAAATGCTTTTCTGAGACTCTATGGTGAGTGGGAGGGTAAGGACGCTGGGCTGCTGCATGATGATTGGAGGAAGTGTCAAAGTGGCAGGACTTATTTTTGATTGATAGAGGCAATGGAATATTTTTAAGTGAGTACACACAGATATTTATTAACCGCTGTTTTTGTTAGCAATATAGCTTACTATTATCGTTTGTTCATATAAACATAACCTCAAATAAATAAATAAATAAGTTTGCTTTTGTTTAGTTTTTGTTTTAGTTTAGTAATGTATGTTCATTTAATAAAGTTCACAACATAGCTGTGCATGACGGCAGACGATGCGAGAGACTCAGAATTAAACAGAAGGCAGATCATCACCCAAGACTGATTATTTCTGAAAGTCAGGGGAAAATACATGCCTTTTCAGTCTCCTGGTATGACAAGGAGAAATGGCAGACTGGAAGTGCTGTGATAAAGAGAATGTACTGCTGGCATTTTAGAGAAACCATATCAGGGTGTTTAGTCAAAACTGGGCTTTGGGAATTAGGCTAACTTTGACAGGACATAGATAAGAATTTACATATAAATAACATGATGCTATAATGGGCAAATTTTGTGTTGTAGCTATAAAATGCGCTTCCCCTGCTTGACAGACCACCAGTCGCCAGTGGCATGAATACAGCATCTGTTTTTATTTCAACAGTATCTGATCAGCACAACAGGTGCCTCTCTTCTATTCATCTATTCATAACAACCTTTCTAATTTGTCATCAAAATAATGATCCAGTGTTCAAAAACTACTCAAAAGTGATATTGGAGATTGGGGTATGTGAAATACCTTGTTAAAGCATTTTCTCAATTTTGCTTAAGGTCCAGCTGTATGTTTGTTTGCTGTGAAATACAGTCATTCCCTGTCCTAAATCTACAGAGACTACCTTTCTCTTTGACACAAAAGCTGCTATTTTACACTATACACTTGTTCTTTAATACCTACACTTGTAAAATATCGTCTTGCCCAACCATATCCTACTGAAATAACAGTGGACATCTGGGTCACATTTGCTGTACCTGAAACCTGCCATCAAAGTCTATTTGATTTGATATAAATGCTACAATGTTTATATGAATATGACGTCCAGAGGTCTCAACCACTGAAACTGAAGAGCCCATTATTGCAGCCTGAGTGGCCCATTAGCTTAATGGTTGTCTAAGATTTCATTTGGGATGTATTGCTGTTATGGCGGAGAGCTTTGAGTTTCCTTTTTTATGGCTACTTTTGGATTTACAACACCCCAGAATAGGGATGAGAAAAACAAAGCAAACATAAATGTAATGGGAACAAGTGGTACATGGCTGAGCTCTGAACTGAGATAGTAGGCCACCCAAACACTTACAGAAGAGAGTCTTTCACTCCACACATGCAAATATATTAGGTAGTTCTCTTGGACATAGTTCACTTAGCTAAAGGCTCCATGACTTTTGGGCTTCCTGTCTAAATACTAAATGCAGAATAAGAATTATTAATGTGATCTCGACCTGTTTACCCTCTTTATTCCTTTGGTTATGCATGTGATGCTGACTCATCACTAATGAGTCATCATCATCACTGCTTACATGCAACTTGTGAAAGAGCTTCAGATGAAACATTTAGATTTTTGGATTTCAGAAGTTTGTGTGCCCTCCGCACTCCAGACCTGAGGTGGAGTCTCCTATCAGAAGCGCTTTTAACTCCTACCTCCAGCAGAGCTCCAAACACATCCCAAGTGAGGCAGGGGACATGGAATTCGAATGGGCCATATTTTGTTCCTCCATTATTGAGGCGGCAGCCCATAGCTGTGGCCGGAAGGTCATCGGTGCCCGTCGTGGCGGTAACCCCTGAACCCGATGCAGAGCTTGGTCTGCATTGTTAACAACAGGTCAAATTCATTTCCGGTGAGGGTTGGAGTCCGCCAAGGCTGTCCTTTGTCAACAGTTCTGTTCATAATTTTTATAGACAGAATTTCTAGGCGTAGCCAAGTGTTGAGGGGTTCTGGTTTGGTGGCCATAGGATCTCTTTGATCTTTTTGCAGATGATGTTGTCCTTTTGGCTTCATGAAGCCGGGACCTTCAGCTCTCACTGGAGTGATTTGCAGCTGAGTGTGAAGTGACTGGGATGAGAATCAGCACCTCCAAGTCCGAGGCCATGGTTCTCAGCTGGAAAAGGGTGGAATGCACCCTCCGGGTCTGGAACGAGGTCCTGCCCCAAGTGGAAGAGTTTAAGTATCTCGGGGTCTTGCTGTAAAGCAGAGCTTGTACCGGTCCGTTATGGTGAAGAGGGAGCTGAGCGGAAAGGCAAAGCTCTCAATTTATCAGTCGATCTACGTACCACCCCTCACCTATGAGCTTTGGGTAGCGACTAAAAGAACAAGATCGCGGTTACAGGTGGCTGAAATGAGCTTCCTTCGCAGAGTGGCGGGGCTCTCCCTCAGAGATAGGGTGAGAAGCTCAGCCATCCGGGAGGAGCTTGGAGTAGAACCGCTGCTCCTCTGCATTGAGAGAAGCCAATTGAGGTGGCTCGGGCATCTGATTAGAATGCCTCCCGAACGGCTCCCTGGTGTGGTGTTTCAAGCATGTCAAACCGGGAAGAGACCACAACCCAGAACACGCTGAAGGGACTATGTCCCTTGGCTGGTCTGGGAACGCCTCGGTGTCCCCCGGAAGAGCTGGAGGAAGTGGCTGGGGAGAGGGACGTCTGGACCTCACTGCTTAGGCTGCTGCCCCTGTGACCCGACCCCAGATTAAGTGGAAGAAGATGAAGATGATGATGAGAAGTGTGTTACAATATTTTCCTAAATTTAATTAAATTTCTTTTGAACAAGCATTATCATAATTATAGTTTGAAATGATGTCATACTTAAATCATACAAACATGCCTTATTTGCAAAATTAGTTTATCATTATACCTTGGAAGCAATAAGCATTTTTTTCCCATTTGCACTAGTGTGTCTGCTCCGAACGTATTACATGTGTGATTGAATCATGGTGACGGCATAACCAGATACTGATTATTGGATCTGTACTACGTAGTTAGACAGATTTGATTTTCAGGTTTGTACATTTCTCATCTGTCTCATCTCCTTTTAGTTACTTGTGTTAGACTCAAATATACAGCTGTGTTCGTCAGTTTCCTGGAATCTAATATGTATATGTGCTTGAGGAACATGAACACCCTAAACATAAACTACTGACAACATTTCCCCCAAGTTGCACATTTATTTTCTTTTTTTTTCAGACTGTTTTCAGACCTTGGATAATGCATAGAGATTAAGATCATATTCACTTATAAACAACAGAAAACCATGTTTGAACTTCAGATGAGTTCAGAAATCAGCCTTTGGTGGAATAACCCTAACATTTAATCACAACTTTCATGTGTCTTGGCATGCTTTCCACCAGTCTTTCACATTGCTCTTGGGTGACTTTATTCCAGCCTGGCACATAAATTCAGGTTTGTTTGATGGCTTGTGACGATTCATCCTTATATTGAATATTGATTAAGGGCTTAGATGGATCCCTTGTCTAACTGTAAACACTCCTTATCTACCAGTTAGCAACCTTAAAGACTACTCTTATTTGTCTCCTCTATGAGAACTCATGCATTTGTCAGTGTAAGTATGTGGCTCCGATCACAGATGAATGCAATGTACACTTATCCACACCAACACTGGTCAGTAGAGCACTTGATGACAAAATAAGGGATTTATCATCTTTCAAATGTATTTATTTAGTTATTTATCTATTTAGAAGGCTGCTGGTGGCTATGTGAATGAACCTTTTCCATGCTCCCCAAAATTATAATCAAAGGTCGGTGTTTCATTTTATTATGCAAACTTATGCTTTACATTTTTTTGTTACTGATTTTTTATTTTTTTTTCTGAACAGTGCACACCTTTTAACTTATTTTGGGTTTTCTGAAATCAACACTGCAAAAAATATACAACACAGCTAAAATGTGGTTAAATGTCACTTAGCATATTTAAACTTGACCAGACACATTTGGTAGCCACCAACAAGCTTCTGTCAAAATTCTTGTTGGATAGCCCAACACTTTTTACAGAATTAGTAGAGTACAATTAAATTATTTGGTTTTCTTTAAAGATGTGGTTGGTAATTTTTTTTAATTTATACACAAACTGTTATATTCGTTTAAATGGTTTTTACACTCAAACAGCAATCAATAACTTATAAGATCTGAAAAAGGCCTAAAAAAATCCATCATCTAGGGCCACTGAAATCCTGTAAAAACGGAAACCAATCATTGCCTCAGGGCTCCTATGTCTCCCTGGTCTTCATGACACGTGCATGATCCTGCAGTCACAACGCATTATTGCCGCTGATGCTGCGCAAGTTTACTGGAGAATGGAAGAGAGAAAAACTAAATTACCACTGCCACAGTTACTTGTTACCAGTCGTCCTTGTAATCCTCGCCCAAAGCAGGCAAAGAGGGGGAAAAAGGAAGCAGAAAAGCCTGCAATTTAAAGTAACTTTCAGTTAAACCAAGAGTATAAATGAGGGTAAACATTGCTTTTTAGTGACAGCGCCAGCTGAGGGAGTTGAAAGGCCTGAAAAATTATGCCATGGTTGCTATCTTTCCATTGGACAATGCTATTGTCATCTTCCCTGTCAGTGTAGTCAAGTACATTATGTTACACAATATTTATACATTCCTATCTGACATGACTTGTGTAATGTGATGTGCTCAAGAGTGACTGAGCATGTTCTTTTTTTCACTCCATATTGGAGTTTACAGATGTTAATGCAGGATATGTTGTGATGTGGCATAGTCTCTTAGTGTACTGCCCAAGTCAGGGAAATTTTTTTTCAGCTATTCAGAGGTGGTCTTGCTCTTAAACTTTAGATCATTGTCCTGCTGCTTAACCCAAATGCCTTGAAATAAGCAAATAACGATATAATAAAATTAAAGAGAAAATATAAAAACAAAACCTATATAAAGCTAATAAAAGAGCTGTTGTTGTAGTTGTTGTAGTAATTCTAATACATTTAAAAAGGAAATGTAAAAACTAAACCTATATTCCACTATAATAACAGCTCTAATAATAATAATAATAATAATAATAATAATAATAATAATAATAACAATAATGAAATATAAAAACTACAGCTATATCCAGTAAACCTATAACCCTATATGTCATAACAGGCAAGGCAGAAAATAAGATAATATATTAAGTTTGCTATTAACAGAAATATCTTTGGTGCTATGACAATATAAAGCTTTCTGCAAAAGATGCAGGTTGACTAACAATTTGTAAATAAATGTATGCAATGTAGGTTCTACAAAGATGCATAGTGCAAAATGAACGATATGTGTGTATTTATGAATGTGGGATTGTATATGCTTATATGGCCTGAGGCAAGAAACTTCTTCTCATCGTTTTTGTTTTGGCCATGATGTAGCGAAGTCACTAACCAGAGGGCAGCCACTGAAACAGTTGTGCTTGTGATGATGAATGTCCTTGTTGATCTTATTTGCCCTGGACAAGTACCACCTGCTGTAGATGTCCTGGAGGCTGAGCGGTGCAGTCCTGGTTATGTGTTCAGCACACCGGATCACTCTGTGGAGAGCCTTTCTTCCCAGCATTATGTTTTATTGAAGAAAGCTGTATTAGGGTTACATCAGATGTAACTGGAACCAAAAAGTTCCACTCTTGACTCATCAGTCCATAGAATGTTACCCCCAAACATTTTGAAGGTAATCATTTACAGTGCACATACTGTAGTTTCTATACGGTTGAGGTCAGAACAGTGGCAAGGCTGTTCTGCCTTTGAAATGAAATGACTTCCACCTTCAGAAGCTGCTTGTTTGTGGGCCTTTGGGTTTAAATCTTTCAGTTTTGTCTTTAATAAGTAAAAATAAAACTTGCTGAGTTGTGTTGATTAACTCGTCCATTTAAGAACATTTCACTTCTTCACCAAGCTTTCTGCTCACTTTTGCAGTATGCTTTGTGTCATTATCCATTTGGACTATGAAGTGCCTTCCTATCAGTTTTGGAGCATTTGAATGAATCTAAGCAGAAAGTATAGCTCCAAACACCTTAGAATTCATCCTACTTCTTTTATCAAGAGGTACACTGTCAGTAATCACCAGTAACCACTTCCACTGGCAGCAATACTCTCCTCTTTCATTCTGGTACAGGTTCATCTTAGTATCATATGTCTAAATAATCTTTTTCAGTACTGGGAAGGCTTTCTAGCAAAGTCTGAACTGGCCTTTCCATTCTTGAGTGTAACCAGTGGTTTCTATCTTGAGGTAAACCCTCTGTGTTTACATGCATGAAGGTGTCTCTTGATTGTAGACCTCGACAATCATAAGATTACATCTCCAAGAGTGCTCAAATTGTAAATTATTTTTTCTTTACCAAAGAAAGAATTCTTCAACAGTCCACTTTAGGTGTCTTTTTTGGTCTTCCAGCTTTTTTGGTGTTGCGAATTCATGAGTGTCTTCCTTTTAAGGAGAAGAAAACACATGATTTATACACATTGGAGGGCAGGTCACTCTTTCAGCTTCCCAAACCAGAAAACCACTTAATTTTCAAAAATAGTTTGCACTCACATTTATGCAACCTAAAACATCAAGATAACTGGGTAATTTCACCATTACTCAACCTCACTCTAATTTCAGCCAGTCAAAACATAAGAAGAAATATGGTGTGGGCCTGGTTGCGGCATCTATTGGACCCACCATTATCAGCAGATCCATTGTGAATATACGTGGAACATGCCATTTGTGTCCTTTCTACATCATCAGTGCGCAGCTGCTGGCTGCTCAAGCAGGACAGGAAATCCGGACCAACTGAAGGATATTGCCATTCACAGATGTCCAACCAAAAGACTGTATGGTATCATTTGTGCTTGGCATGTGCAACTTGTGGGGGCGATGCTCAAGTTTTGAGGGGGATTTATCACTAGTGAAGTTATCGAAGGCTAATTTACATGTAAAATTGTGCAGAGCATGCTGAAGCATGTCCAAAAAATTAATTTCCAGTAGTGGTGTTCCATTGTTACCTGCATATGACAAATAAACTTGAAGCTGCCTTAATAGTGAGTGAACATGTTTCATTTATTAACCATTAAACAGGCACAGGGGAAAAACAAATGGCATAATTTAATTAAAAATAATTTAATGTTAATATTTTTCAATTTAAGATCTGAGTAAAACATTCTCATTATTATTTTTTAAATATCTTGTATATTTCGGATTTCATGAGTTGTATCTCCCAGTATACAGTGCCTTATTAAGGTAACAAACAGCAAAAATCTGTAGTACCGGATTGTTCTTTAGGCCACTCCTAAAGTTTCTGCTATCCCTCTGAGATGTGTGTCTATTTTTTCAGTCTAATGATGGACTCCTTTTCTTGCTTGGACACAGCTTTGGATATATTGAGAGTTCCCATAAACAGCTGCCAAATGCAAATTCCTCTCTTGGAATCAAGTTTTGGGCAGTTTTTTCTAAATTTTTCAGGATATAATGAAAAAACAAGCCATAACTGCCCAAAAAAACTGCATGTCAGTCAACTGTCAAATTACTTTTGAGTCTCCCAAAAAGTGGGAATGTGTAAAAATTACTGTAGGTGAATGCAGTATATTAGTTTTTAGTATTGTAGTTAAATTACATTGGAAAGTCTATACTTCAATCAAATCTCGACTGCTTCATTTTAAATCCATCATAATGGTGTAGGGTGGCACGGAGGCACAGTGGTTAGCACATCCACCTCACCGCAAGAATATCCTGGGTTTGATTCCAGGGCTTGATGAGGGCATTATTATGTGGAGTTTGCACGCTTTCCCTGTGCTTGTGTAGGTTTCAGTCCAAAGACTGTTAACTAGGCTGACTGGCTGTTCCAAACTGCGCCTAGGTGTGAATATGAGTGTGATTGGTTCTGTGTGTGTGCTGGCCTTGTGATGGACTGGTGAGCAGTTCAGGGTGTACCTCTCCTTCACAGAGCTAACTCCACGACACTAATAAGATTAAGCAGTTCGGCAAATGAGTGATGAGTAATGTTGATGTTCAGAGGCAAAATTACAAAAACGTGTCCATGTACTTATGGACCTAACTGTATTTATTGAAAGTTTACTTGCAGGCTGAATAATTTAGAAGCAATTTTACTAACAATTGGTCAAACCACTTAATCCTTTAAGGGTAGCAGGGATGCTGGAGCTTTTCCCAGCCAACTCTGAGCCAAGGCGAGGTATACCCTGAATGGCTCGCCAGTCCATTGCAGGGCCAGCACACACAACCATTCATATTCACACTCACACCTAGGGGCAATTTGGGTTACCCACTTAGCCTAATTGCATTTCTTTGGACTGTGGAGGAGACCGGAGTACCCAGTGGAACCCAACGCAAATGCGAGGGGGTGGGGGGGGGGG
>JAQMYF010000001.1:18849997-18869516 GCA_030014195.1 Neosilurus mollespiculum
TACATCACTAATTCTCTTGTCTCTAGGAATAATTAAGGCAATTAAGCTCCCTACTGCCCCTCTCTGACATGGAAGAGTATACATTACTCTGCCAGTCACTATAGCACAGACACTCGACAATGGCCAACAGTAATTGGATAATTTCCCACGGCACACCTGACGATCCCTCACGGCACACTAGTGTGCCGCGGCACAGTGGTTGAAAATCACTGTGCTATACGTCCACATCAACAGAATTACATTCAGTTTTACTGAACAGGTGTATTCACATCCATGAAGAATTTGTTTTAATTAAAGTAAATCTGTGGCATTTTGTAACCCGGGGCTTTTTCCCCCCATCTTTTTAATTTCAGTTTTTGACTAGGAAAAAATCGATTGAAATTGCTCAAGTATCTATAAATCTGTACAATATATCCCTACAGGGCAAAAACCACATCAAAAATAAATAAATGAGTTCATGATCCAGCACAGGTCTATGTGTGCTGATTATGTTCACAGTGTATTTATGTTGCTGTATGTACCCCAGAGTGAGAATGCTAATTAATAAAGCCAATGAAAAACACAAAGTTCATGCAACTAAAACAATCCACCTAACCCCTAAATTCAGGGGGTTTCCTGAACCCCAAAAACCCGGTGAAGCTGAAATGCTGTCATAAAATTTACATTTTGATAATTTAAACCATTATATTTATCAAACATTTTATCAAGTCCATAAAATTTGAATCAGGTGTTCAAGATTTGGTGTCATTGATTAAAATGTCCTGCAGGAACTGGTCTTATTTAAATTTGACCTCTAGTATCTGTTCCAAAAACCAGTTTTGACAGCCAGGAGACTGGACCACCAAGATCTTCAGCCAATGTCTGACCCACCCAATTCACCAGACCCTTACAGGTCCTCCTGTCAGATCTATGTTGCGCTTGAACCTCAAATGGGCCCCATGAGTACAGGCCCAACCATCAGGCACTCTTGAAAAAGATCACAGGGCAGACAGAGGAGAGATGATGTGACTTGGAAGCATGTCAGTATTCCCCCAGAAGAGCTCAATGAGGTGGCTGAAAAGGCAGAGGAGTGGGCATCCCTGCTCAAGCTGCTACCCACACAAACCAGATCTGGATATGGATACATGAATGGATGGGGGGATGGATGGATGTATAGGTGGATGGAGGAATGTAGGGTTCTATTTGCTATTTATGTGTGGTGTCATCATAGCAAGAACGTAAGAGCTGTCTAAGGCCTTTAGAACAAAAAGGTTGTGTATACATCTGGCAAGAGATACAAAAAGATCTCTGAATTGCTTGAAATACTAACCCCATTTCCAGAAAAGAGGGGATATTTTCCAAAATAATCGTGAATAGTGATTTCCTCAGAGTGTGTTGCACCACTGCTGACATTGCAGGAATAAATGCAGTCGTATCACATACCTTAAAGGAAACACATGGTGCCCCTCCCTAGTTTATAACTGCAGTCAGACAATGGAAGAGTTTTCTGATGGTTGTGTGAAACCAAAGCCATAGCAGCTAATTCATTATCATGGCTTTCAGTGAATGATTTCACTGGGTTGAAATGTCACCTTTATTTTGTCTTTTAAGCAGAGAAGGGACATAGCAACAAGCCACATCACAGTAGCATAAAGTTATGATTTCACACATTCATTAATTGGCTGAACCCTAAACAGCTCACCAGACCTTCACAGGGCCAACACAAACACAAACAACCATTCGCACTCACACCTAGGGGCAATTTGATACATCCAATTAGCCTGATGTGTGTGTCTTTGGACTGTAGGAAACAGGTGTTCCGAAGCAAGGAGAGAACATGCAAACTCCACACAGAAACGTCCTTGCTGAGCCCAGGACTCGAAACCAGGACCTTCTTGCTGTGAGGCAGACATGCAAACCACTATGTCACCTTGCCGCCCAAGTTATGCCTTCCAGCTGTGAAAATGCTGCCATTGTTCACATAATTGGTACTGAGGTCATCCAGAAGTAATGGAAAGTAATCACGTTATATCACTGTGATTATTGTGATACCTGTAGTTGGTTATTGACTGCATTTTTTAACAGGAATTTAGTAATTATATCAGGAACATCCCTGCTGACCACAGTGCTTATTGTCATGCTTCTTAATTCTAGTGAAGGGAAATTTTAATACTACAGCATACAAAAGGATTCTGGACAGTTTCTGTGAGTAGGAAAGCTTTCAGGTTGGTGGCCTGAAATTAGTTTGGAAAAGGAATAACAATGGCCAGATAATCTGTCTGTCTGTCTGTCTGTTTTGTTTTGTTTTTTGTTGTTGTTGCTGTTTTTTTGTTTGTTTGTTTGTTTGTGTTTTTTTTTTGTTTGTTTGTTTGTTTGTTTTTTGCTTGTTTTTGTGTGTATGTTTTTTTTTTTTGTTGTTGTTGTTGTTGTTGTTGTTTTACAGGATTTTTCTAACAGGACAATGAGAGTACAAACACTGAACAAATCTGCACATGTGCATGTGACAAAAGAAGACCACTATTATTTTTTTAGTGAAAGCTATATCATTTTATTCCGAGACACTGGCTTTTGACTAAATTATATTTCAGCATGATTATCTTAACCAAAAAAAAAAAAAAAACTACTGAACTACTTTTCACAACACATGTTGTTTTTAAGGATAAATCTAATTGTTCCATGTAACATTGTTTAGCGTTGTTAATTGCCATATTGATGTAATCAGGATGAATGATGCATATAGGAAATGAGTAAAACACAACGAAGGGCTTGAAGTGGAATATGTATTATGGGTTCAATCCTTCCAGGCACCTATTTTTGCCACTCTTCCTTACCCTGCATCATGCAGATGGCTTTTGTGGAAGTGGTTTTATAAACAGCACAGTAAAAGTTACATTTTTAACACCTCACACATGTGATTGTGACTCTACTGGAGACTGAGCTTGGTGCACTAGATATCCTGCATTTTATTCTCTTTACCAACACCAGTATGTTGTAAGTAAACCAGGATACATTTGAATCAATGCACTGGCTTTCAAAAGCAGATTAAGAGCTGGAATTAGTTTGTCCAAATGAGCCTACATGTGCCTTTAAATACATCATTTCATGAGGTCACAAAACCCCATTTTTTGTGCCACAGACAGTCCAATCAATTGACATTATACTAAAGTACTCCTTATACCTAACTAATTTTCCACCATGATATGATGCATGTTTCATTCATAAAAGATGACAATTTTGATAGCAACGATTACCCAAGAAAGGGTTTGTTAAAATTGTGTACACTGTGTAATATAATATGATTATACCTTTTCACACCTTTGTGCCCTTTGTATATACAGTCTGTATCTACAGTATTTCCTGTGACTGTGCTCAGAATAAACCACTCAAAAACTCATGTCCAAAAATGATTTTCATATACCTATCATCTGTGAAATGATTCTGATTAACTTTTAATAAATAAAGATCCACTGTTTCTATGGGATGTTATTGACATCTCCTTGGCATCTTCTGAATCCATGGTCTGATAAGAACTTAGAAAGGATGAGATCACACTGTTGAAATGTATCAATCAGGGATACAGGAAACTTATTATAGAAGATCCCAAGAGACCTATTGGAGCTGCAGGAATATCTGGCAAGTACATATCACTCTCTTCATGTGTAAACAGTCTTCTCTATTCTTCACTTGTCTGGGCTACAGGGCAAGGCATTATATGTAAGCTATCAGAAAAAAAGCATCCAAGCCCAGATAAATCACATCTAAATGTGGTTTTCAGTGCTTTTGGCATAATTCTAAAATATTTGTTTGCCTCAAAATCAAAATCGCTTCTTACCCAAAGTATACCATACTTATGGTAAAGCATCGTGGAGGCAGTATCATGTTATGTATCATGAAAACCCTACATAAATGCTTCTCTGTACAGTGGGTGACTTAAGCCGGAGTCAAATTCCTTGTTTGTGTTCACAAACTTGGCAAATAAAGCTGATTCTGATTCTGATTCTGATTCAGTTATGGGTCTGCTTCTCTTCAGCTGGACCCGGGGGTCTCCATTCAACGTAGAGGAATCATTAATAGTAGCAAACACTAATATATAGGCCCTGCTCCAGCATAATACAGATTAAGTCGCAAGGTAGTGTTTTAAGTCAAAAATGGCGTACCTGGACGAAAATGCGATATCGCCAAAAATACATCCTTCAAAGCACATGACCAAGTTCAAATATCCATAAACACAATCTATCCATGCTAAAATGTTTGGTTAAGAAAGGGTTCCATGTCCAAGTTGTTGTAAAACAATGGGAAAATCTACTTACTTTGCTGATTTTGCCTCCCTTTAGAGGTTTTCGGGGCATATCCAATTGGGAGGAGGACACAAGGCAGACCAAGAACTTGCTGGAGGGATTATATATCCCATCTGGCCAGGTATAGACCCCTGGGAGAAGCTGAAAAGTTTTGCTGGGTTTTCTTCTTAGATCTGTTGCCTCTAACACCTGACCTCAGGTAAGTGGCGATAATTGGATGGATAAATTTTCTGCTATCACTCTGATAAGTGTGTTTATTTTTTGGCCTAATGAAGCTCTCCTTCACTTGTACTGACATGTCTTTGGAACACATGTTGAAAGTTCCCATAAACAGCTTTATGGGAAATTTATTTATTTTTTTGCATGAATGATAAATGAAATTTATTGCATTTATTAGCAAATGCAAATTCAGCTCTTGTAATAAATTTCAGACATTTGATTTCCTTTATTTGAAATTAATTAATGAAAAAAGAAGCCATGACTGGCTATGACTGGTCATGATTGTGCTCAGCCCCCTGCTGTATACCCTGTTCATCCACGATTGTACAGCCACACACAGCTCCAACACTGACATCAAATTTGCAGATGACACCACCATCATCGGCTGCATTTCAGATGGAGATGAGTCTGCTTACAGGGCAGAGGTGAGAGCCCTGACATCATGGTACCAGGAAAACAACCTACTGCTCAACGTCAGCAAGACCAATGAGCTCATCGGGGACTACAGGAGACTGCAAGATGGAGGGCAAACCCCCATCCACATCGAGCGAACAGAGATGAAGAGAGTCAGTTGCTTCAGGTTCCTGGGGATCAACATCACTGAGATCTGAGCTGGTCACATCATGTGGGTGGCTGAGGAGGTTTGGCATGGACACCAGAATACTCACCAGCTTCTACCGATGCACCATCGAGAGTATTCTGTCTGGCTGCATCACTACCTGGTACAGCAGCTGTATAGCTCTGGTCCGCAAAGCAATACAGAGGGTGGTCAGATCGGCACAACGCATCACCAGGACTGAACTGCCAGCCATCCAGAACCTCTACACAGAGCACTGTAGAAGGAAGGCCCAGCGGATCCTCTCTGATCCCAGCCACCTCAGTCACACACTCTTTACACTCCTGCCATCAGGGAGACGGTACAGAAGCATCCGTACTCACACCAGCAGATTCAGGGACCGTTTCTACCCACAAGCCAACAGGCTACTGCACTGCTGATATACTGGACATTCTGCACACAACATTTTGCACACTCACTGTACACACTGTACATGCACACACCACCACTGCACTACAGCCACTTCAATATTTCTTTCAAGTATTCTGTATTTATCCTACTGTATAATATTTTCAACTTCTTTTAGTTTTATATTTTTATTTCTTGTACTTATATAGCTTTTATTTTTTTTACTTTAAATTTTATCTAAATGTTTCTTTATATGCAATACTTGTCTCTTTATGTGCAGTATTGAGGGGGCTCTGAGTCCAAGAATTTCATAGCCGGTAGTGATGTTCCATTGTTACCTGCATATGACAATAAAACTTGAAACTTGAAACTGCTTATCAGTCAACTGATCTATTACTTTTGAACCTGTGAAAATGGGGGACTATGAATAAAAAGGCTATAATTTCTAAGAGATTAAGACAATATTTTCAATATTTATAAACCCTATGAATTAAAGCTGAAAGTCTGTCACATACTGATAGCTCATTTCAAATTTTTTGTAGTGGTTTTCGGGCGCAAATTTCGACATTGTGAAATTACTTATAGATCTATCTATCTATCTATCTATCTATCTATCTATCTGCCTGTCTGTCTGTCTGTCTGTCTGTCTATCTATCTATCTGTCTGTCTGTCTGTTTACAGATTTTCCTTGTTAACAACATGTAAAAACACTGCTGATTGGGAGAGTACATTTTCTGAAAATCATCTTCAAGGACTAAAGGACTGTAAGCATTTGGAGTGCGTTGCCTTTGAAAAACAGAAAAAGCTTTCCTGTGGTGAAAAGATATTGTAGCCAATATAAAATCAAATACAGTTCAAGTCTATTTTCCAAAACATCCTACTAAAGTTCTTGACTTGCATAAAGACTGTACAAAACATTATGAAATGTGTTACTGAGAGCCTTAATTTAAATTGATGCTGCTGGCTACTCTAGTCATGGACTGGAGACATATATGGAACTCAAACCATTCTTGACTGTGTGTTCAAACAGGTCAAAGAGGCTGCTAAAGTATAGTTAACCAATATTGCTAAAGGCACACATCTTGAAAAACTTAATAAAGTCAATAAATTGTGTGCACTGAGTGTTGAGGAATATAACCAGCACCAGTGGAGAGCAAATAAAAACCAGTGCAATGGTACAGAGAGGTGTACTCAGGAGTACCCAGCACTGAGAGGTAGAGCAACGCTAGAGTTTTGCAACATTCCAAAGATTACACATTAATTATTATTGCACTGATCTCTGCTCAGCTTTATCTCAGTCTCCTTTGGCTGTTAACTTGCTTTAGGACCCCAATTTCATTCATTCATTTGCTGCATCACTTAATCCTACTAGGGTTGCAGGGAGGATGCAGCCTATATAAGCCGACTCTGGTAAAACATGAACACTTGGCCAGTCCATCACAGGAAAACGCATACACACAACCATTCACACTAACACCCTGGGGCAATTTGGAACAGCCAATTCTTTGGACTGTGGGATGAAACCTTGAACTGGACTTGAACCCAGGACCTTCTTGCTGTGAAGAGGTTGTGGTAATGACTACACCACCATGCTGCCCTGCTTTGATAATTTTCTACTAAATTTGCACATCTTGGCTATGCAGTTTTTCCCCACTCTTATTTACAGTGCAGTTCAAGCTCAGTAAACTTGGTTGGTAACTATAAGTAGACCGCAATCTTTAAGCCAGTCCACCGATTTTTAATAGGATTGAAGTCTGGACTCTAACTCGGCTGCACAAGGACACTGATCTTTTTCTCCTTCAAGCATTGTGTGGTCAACTTTAGGTCATTGTCATGTGGGAAGGTGACCCTTCTTCCCACTGTAATCAATAATATTAACACTGAAGCTAAATGTTACCTGTTAATTGTACCTGTTAAATCAAGCATGCATTGTTTGATTAAATCCATCAATACATTAGCTATACCACTTCAGGTGCAAAGGGGAAGCTGGAGCCAATCCCAGCTGACTTTGGGTGAGAGGTAGGGTGCACCCTGAAATGGTTGTTAGTCCATTGCAGGGCTAAAACAGAGACAAATAAGTATCCACACTCATATTCACACCTATGGGCAAATTAGGGTAGCCAATTGACCTAATGTGCATGTCTTTGGGTTGTGGGAGGAAACCAAAACACCCTGAGGAAGCCCATGCAAACACGGGGAGAACATGCAAACTCCACACAGAAAGGCATGAGATTTAAAGCCACTGTGAGGCAACAGTACATAAAAAGTACATTACATATATATATTGTGAAATAATTTTATTACCATAGCAAAGTGGTGTGTATTTATAGATGCGATTTTCAAGCACATTTCATAAATAAACAGGTCTTAGTTAGTGATCATTTTAGAAGTATAATACCGAGACTATTTTAGAGTCATTCCTAACCTAGTAATTACACTGAGCTGCTTTTTAAAAAATGACAAAAATATCATCACAGTTAATATATGTTTAAAAAGTCTTCCTGTTATATATAGATAATAAAATAATAGTAGAACGGTGCATTTTGCATCATTGTGATGTAAATATTGGTGTTCCATGTATATCTGAAAATAATCTGATTCTTTTAACAGTTCTACTGTATTATAATCTCCTTATTCAATGTATTTTTTTTCTTTTTCGCAGAATAAATAATGATTCACTTGACAAAATGATGTAATATCAGAGGATGCGAGAATCCTCAAGCAGACTAGTGGCCTTCTCAGGCACAATAAGGATTCTAAGCATTTTAAGTGTTATTTAATCACACTAAGCAGCACTTAGGCTTTCTTTTGTCCTTCCTCTAGTTCTTCTCAACAATTGAGAGCTGCTTGATGAATGTGTTTAATAACGTCAGGAAACAAGAGCACTTACATAGCTCATCAATCTGGTTACAGGCGAAAAAAGATGCAAGGTTTCCAAATTCAGAGGACTTGGCTGCAGTTTTCTCAAGAGCTTTTTCCAGATACATGGAGATAAATTGGAACGGTGGAGGTTAGCAAGGAGTGGAATATCTTCAGCGTAGAAAATGATTTGCTTTTCTAAGAGAAAATGGGTCATTTGAGGTCTTTAGGGGGCACAGGAGGATAACATACATAGTGGTCATCTGCCCTGTATATGGTCTATATTTGCCAAATATACCGAAAGAAAGAGAAAAAAATCTATTCACACAGCATTAACTCCATAAATTATTATTATCAGCTGAAGTTACATCATCAGTAGAAGAAGAGGTGGATTTAAAGTGAAGCAGTATAATAGTGCATTGTATGTGTCCACGTGCCTTGTATTTAATTCTCTTCACTGGATTGGTTTGTTTATTAAGTAATTAGAGAGAGAGAGAGTTGTTCTGTACATCAGCACGGCTGTGATTCAGTCACAGGCTCGAGAACACAGGTTAATTGCAATGGCTAATCTCAGCTATGCTAATATTACGTAAAACATTTAGTGTGACATTGGTTTTACTCAGCAGTTCTATAAACAAGAAATTAATATTGAGGAAGTGGCATTTTGGGCAGAGCATGATGTTTATTTTTTCTGACCCCAAAGAAGCCACACTCCCTTTGGGACCTCACAGTAAGGTCGTAGTCATGCTGGTGCTTCCAATAAATCTAATGTCCTTATTTTCTTTTTTGGCTTTTATATTTTAAGTGAAAAGGTACATTTCTGAAAACTATAATTTGTCATCTCTGCTGATAATGCCGCTAACACTAGTCACAAGGAGTAGTCAAACTAGGGATTGTGGAGTGAACCACACCCTAAAACATCTCAGTAATGCTATGTCTAATATCAGGACTCCTGGAATGCCACTCAAGTAATAAAATAAGTGTACTGGAATTAACATCAATTCATAATCATCAAGACAACCTTGTGACATATTAATTTTCAGTGCAGTTTAACTTATATTGATAAACTTTTATGTACACTAATACTTCAAACTTGTTAAGAGCACCGTGGTCCCTCACCTGAATATTTTTTTCACTCATACTTATAACTATAACTCTTATAACATAACTATTCATCATTGCACTATATTCATAATATTCATCATAGAACCCAGAATGAAGCTCAAGATTAGGGATAAGGGCCTTCCATACTAGTCCTTAAGATCTTGTTCACAAAATCAAACAACTGTAATTATGTTGCGTCTTCACTTGGAAATTAAGATGGATTCAAAAGTTCAGAGTTAAAGGAACTCCCCCTGTTTCAAGTCCCACCCTGAGAGCCTGCATCCCCCTGCCCTCAGGATTTAGAATGAGGGCAGGAATAACCACTCTCAGGCACATGCTCATACTCATAAACCTGCTTCGTCTCCACTGTTTCTATGAACAGCAATGTGTGTGTGCTAAAACTCCTCTTTATTGTAACATCTGTGGAATACTATACTTAGACTTCATTTGTCAAAGTGTAAATCACCAAAGTTTCCATAAAGTTTGCAGTTAAATGCTGTGTTGCCCTCTGACGTGTGTGCACCAGTTTTCCTTGGACAAAAAAAAAAAAAAAAGGTTCTGACAGCAGGAAATATGGAGGAAACTGGTGTTCATTTACTACCTTTGTGTTCAGATTCCAAAGAACAGCGTAATGGCATATTTTTGTTTATGATCAGTAAAGTGAAGCAAAACGTTGTGGCATTTGGTTCAGGTTGAATTTAGGCACAGCAGCAACATAAAAGAACAGTGGTTAAGAAATAAGAACAGAAAAGATGGATGACCACCTGTTTGCAATTTTGTAAACAGAAACTCCATGGCCCGGCTGGCTCAGACTTGGGCAGTTTTCAGATAAATCCACATAAATCCAGAGTATAAATGCAGAAGCAGTGAAAGCGGCAAGCCAGCATCGGGGCATTCTTGACATAGAGCCAGCAGAACATGAGAGAGTCCACACGAAAGAAAAATGTAATCAATTATTTTTCAGTTTCTAGTTTCACAAGGTCCATCTAGTCAATCTGGTTTATATGTGTCATGTATTAGAGCTGAGATTTGCAACATAAGATTCCTTTATTATGTTCTCATGTATTATATTTATAGATAAATGATTAGAAAGACCTCACTGTGGGGAAACCTCAACCCATTCACTCATTCTGTTCATTCATTTTTTTTTCCTTAGAGTTGAGTTCTGTTTACAATTAAAGCTGGAAATGGAAGAAGTTGGGCAGGAATATTGACCAAGTATCCAGTGTTAAGATATACGCAGGAAAATTCCACATGTACAAGCATGAGTGCTGAGCTCTGCATTTTTATATTTAATCAAGATGTAATGCTAGAATTCATCTCACCTGTGTGACACAAATAAATTAAAACAATGTGGTGTTTTAATGAGTAATGAATTAGCAGAAGTTTTAGCTAACAACCTCTTGTTAGGACAGGTTTAAAAGTTCACCTCTCTTCACATCTATCATTTCTTGCATTCAGGTACCCGGTTTCTGAATACCTCCAGCGAGACACATATTTTTGGTTGTTTATTAGTTTGGTATGTGTGAGTCTTTTTCCCTTTGCTGTACCTGCTTTGAATTTGATGCAGATATCCTTTTACTAAACCACACAGACCTCTGTTCAGAGTCCTGATGTATGGCCGGGAGCTTATTCCATTCTTGACCTAGAGAAATATCAAAGAGCTTGCGCTAGTCTTCCTCAGATTTTTCCCCCCTTCACCCCTTTTTTCCAAAGATGAGACTGTTTTTGTGGCCCACTTACCATGGAATTATTCCTTAGCTTATAAGATTTCTATGTGAGGCATTTAATCTTGGCAGTGTGCTAGCTGGTGTGCGGGCATATGCCTGCTCCTCTTACTGCTTAAAGTATGACTTAAAAATACTTTTAAAAAATAATTTTACAAATCTGACTTTAGTAATGATAAAACAATTAAATTGCAAATGAATAAGCTTAATTCTTTCCACTGTATTAAGGTACTGATGTTCATTTGTGACCCAGATACTTTTGCGCAAATCTAAAGAGAAAAAAAAAGAAGTCTAAAGAGAATGGCACAAGTACAGTGGTATAAATTTTTCATCTAAGGTTGCTGAACTTTAGGTATTGGGAATTGTAATAATAGTATGGAAGGTGAGGTGGGGGATTGGAGGTGGCCCTACAGGGCAGCAGCTGGCATGGCTGACATGGTAGACACGCTGGGTTGCACATAGTGTACATTTCTGTTGCTGGAGAGGAACTGAGGCAGGGCATTGCACTCTGAGTGATAAGAGCAATGGAACAGTGCCTCTGATTGTGCACCTTAAGCTGTACGGCTGAGTGAGAAGCCGTGCAGGAATGCACACAGTCGTCTCAGTAATGAAAACAACTGTTTTTGCCTTGAGTGTCTCATTTTACCCTGAATATCTCCTTCATAATTTGGGTGGCACTATAGTCAAGTCTCCGTTTCTTTCCTTCAATCTACACAGTGTTATTGCCAATTACTATTTTCAACACTACATGTTTACATAGAGTACAATGAGATAAAGGAGCTATAAAGATCACTCTATGATTATTTGTACTAAGGCCCTTTTCCTGTATTTTTGAATTAAAGAAAGAGAAGGAGGCAAAATGGGATATATTTTTGTGCTTTACATCCGGCGAGACAGAAATCAAACTTTATTAATCCAAATACTTAGCACAGAGGCCTGGTGTGTTCACCTTTGTACAATTCTTTATATTCCTTTGACATGTAAACCTCTGCTTTTTCCCCATGAGAACAAACTTTGTTTTTCATTCTACACTGAGATTCCAGAGAACAATTTTATGTCAACTATAAACATTTGATAAAAAAGAGGCTATTTTATCGTTGCCATCCAACACCTCTGTCCCATGTGTATGATCATGTAAAATGCCCTAGATGCTTTTTGTAAATACTAAATACATTACGACTACTAAATATTGTCTTTAATCCATTAACAGTTGTGTTTTTTCTGTATCACTTTATAAAATAATAAGGTAAAAGCATAAGATTAAAGGACAGAAGAGCAGAAACTGAGCTTGAGCATATCAAGTCAGAGACTAGTGTTTATCCCAGGGAGGTGTGGGGAAATAGGGGAATATGGGCATAGTGGGGCAGAGTATCAGTCACAGCAATGCACTGATTCCCACTGCAGAGATTTAGAAAACAAGAAGAAGGTAATATTTTATTTATTCCGTCATAGGTGCTCTGGTTCTCATTACAGTTTTAGCAGCTTTAAGACAGGAAAAAAAGTGCTACATTTTTCTACAGCACCTTAATTTCAATCAAGAGAATCCAGTAAAATTTTAAATGAAATAAAATGAATAATTTACAGTATTATGTCCCATCCAATTCCTGGGCTGATAGCATGCCTGCCTAGAACAGCTGGTGACCCTGACATGCTACTTCACAGTCAGTTCCACTGATAGTGGTGATTGGTGAATGTTCACCCTCATGTTCTCAAGTATAACTACTTAGGTTCAAAGCAGCAGCAGAGGCAGCTGTGGAGATAAATGTAGGTAAACTTTGAGAGAGACCAGTCCACACAGAGGGCAAACCCAATGGTACAGTTTGCAACAGGCACAAAACAATTTTGGATCTGTTGCAACTTTGCCCAAGATGTTTATAGAAGCATTGGCAAAAGAGCATAGCGAGATGAAGATGTTGAGGAGTTTGATGAGGGCCTCAAAATCCACCTTATACGGGTACAGCCATCATCCATCTGCTCCAGCTTTTAATTCTCTTCACAGTGATTTAGGCAATTATACTGAAATGTAAGGCTTCTAAAACCCCCCCTTCGTGCATTCACATGCTTGCCAAAATATTCCGACCATCGGACAAATGTATCACAGAGTATTTACAAAAAAAAAAAATAATAAATAAAAAATCTTCTCTCATATAACTATTTTCTGCCCTTTCTTTTTATTTTTCCTGTCATGGAGAAGTTTTATACTTTGTAAACGCTTTGCTAGTGAGACAATATTGAACTCTCTAGCACACACAAGCATAGAGTTTGCTTTCCCTTGTTAGCCATATTAACTACCAGTTACTAAGTTTTTTATCTAGTTAGCTCTAGAAAATTGCTCTCACTCTCCCTGTACGCTGTCTGGTCTGGGTAATCCACTGATCTTGTGAAAATATGACACTAGTGTGGCTGAGTAATTTCCCCTTCACCATACTGATTGAGACTACTAACTTTACTGGATTCTATCATGCAGTACTGTTACTGAAGTCGAGTTTCTCACCTTGTATTCTCCCACTCCCCAGGTTCTCCCACTGCATTATCTGAAAAGACAATGATATACATCCCACAACATTTAACCAGGATAGGTCTGCATCTATCTACTCCTGCATGTAGTTCAGGGGTTTTCCTACTTTATACTGCACACTGAGCCTTCTACATTATAGATCCCTCAACACTTAACTCTTTGGGGTTTTTTTCTATTCACCCCCTGTTTTGTTTTGAGTTTTTCTTTTATATTGGCTCTACAATGTCGTGGTGACACTGGTGCTGATTTCATACTCACAAAGCCAGCCTGCTTAAGTTGTCTATTCATGTGGCATGTTACTGCATTTGACCCTTAAGGAAAAGAGAATGCTTATTTAAAAAACGGAAGCAGGAAATGAAACCTCTTTGCCAAAACCATTGCTCGTTGAGCAACTATATCAGAACAGTGGGGTCAGATACCAGCATTGCAGGGATATAACCCACAAATTATGAGGTCCTCATTGATATAAAATCTGCTCAAAAATTGTTATTCTGACACAAGGATCTTATTTTCTCTCAGAGAAAAATATAATTTATGTTTCAAAACAAAGAGTTCTACTCAGGATATGAATTTTTCCTGCAGAAGAATCACATTTTCTGTCCAACTCTGAATTTGAGTCCCAAATTTGACTTTGGTCCCTAAAGGCCCTCTCTTCATAATTTATTTCATGCAACCACAGGACTGGCTCATGTCCTTAGACCTACACCACACTAAATTTATGTCTCCTTCAGACTAAGGGTTTTTTTTTTTTTTTGAGATGAATAAAAGGGATGTGTATGAGTAGGTCCCCTCCCCAAAAAAGGAAAAAAAAAACAATAGAAAAAAAGATTGTCAAGAAGAATGCTAAGAAGTGGAAGGACTGTTTCAGCTAAAGCCAAAGGCATTCCATGATTTTGAGATCAGATCAGTGAATTCGAGTCCTGGGCTTGACGGGGGTGTTTTTGTGTGCAGCTTGCATGTTCTCCCCATGCTTACATGGATTTCCTCCAGGTACTCCAGTCGTCTCCCACAGTCCAAAGACATGCATGTACATTAGGATTATTACTGATCGCCCCTGGTGTGAATGTGAGTGTGATAGGTTGTGTGTATTTATCGGCAAGCAGTTCAGGGTGTACCCTGTCTTCACCCAGAGTCAGCTGATAGGCCCCTGCCTCCCTGTAATCCTAATAGAATTAAGTGCTTTAGTGAATGAATGAATGAATGGGGTTTTTTTTTCCTGAAATTTCTATGGAATTCACTTTCCATAGGGGACTAAAATAATTCTGTGATCACTGCTGATGAGGACAGGAGGATGCATTTCCTAAAGATTCTCTATGTACTTGCTATAGCTTAATCATATTCTGCTCAGCAAAGGGAGCAAATGACACATCCCCTCTGGCCATTAACTTGCTTTCCTTATCTGTACACACTGACTGACACTTCTATATCACCCAAAGACACCTACTATCAGGTGCGTCATCCGGCATGTAATTGCTATTCCTTCAAGGAATAACGTAGCCCATTCCGGAAATAGCAGCATGCAGGATGCTGGTGGTGTCTCGTCTCTGATGTAGTGATTATGCTTACTAGTGCTTAGCTATTACTATTGTAAGAATCATTCTGAATATCCCTCTAATATTAAGCACTCGCTCAAACTTTAGAGGGCTTTTCCTATCCTTAACAAGTAGTTCATGTTCAAAATGAATTACAAATACCTAAATGCACTAAACACAAAGATTTTTAGCATATATGTTTGAAACATGTGTAGCCTATAGTTGTCTCATTTGATTTTATTTTTTGTTGTTTGGTTTTTTTTTTTACCTTCTGCTTAAAACGTGTCTTAATGGCCAAAGATGATGAATGCCTGTAAAGGATACGCTGCAGGTAGGATTTAGTTACAGGGCTAGTTGGCAGAAGGCTGGGGAGAGTCTGGGGCAGATTAAAAGCTACACAGCAAGAGCAGGATGTTTGTATTCCAATGAGGCATGACCCTGGGAGACTGGGCCAGGTCTCAGCATCCCAACAACATGGCCTTTAAACACAGATAAGCACAGTACAGACACCTCTCAAGCTCTCTGATGTCTTTGAACCTTCATTTTTTTTTTTTTATCTCTGAACAATTTTTGAAAGTTTTGAAATAAACTTCTGTACTTTTTTTTCACTTGACCTTCACCTGTGTTCTTCTCGGCCTTTCCCTTCACTCCACATCTTTCTCGCTTTCACTTGTTCCCTATCTATCAGCTTACTCTGGAGAACAGTGTGTTTTTCTCCCTGCAGCCCAGCATTGTCAACACCAAAGCTTTTGACTGATGACAGTTGTTGATGGCCACTCTGAGAATATTATCCGCCAGTGTATACCATGGTTATGAGTATCTGTACATTCTGAACATGTATTAGAGAGAGAAGTTGTTTAGCAGGGCTGGGGTGTTTCTTTTTTTCTTTCTTTCTTTTCATTTTGTAGCAACAACTTTAAACAGTTAACAGTAACAGTAAAACTCATATGTTTAAATGTCCTTGTGGACCTTCTTCAAACAAGGTATTCATATTGCCACATAAAAGCATGATAGACATGACTGTGTTGTCCATATGTCCTGCTGATGCTGGTCTGGAGAGAATTGATGTCGAAAACATTTTTGACGAAAATAACTTGTGCCTTAAATGAAAACCAGAAGCATTCTAAAATCAAAGTACTAAAAACCTGCCTTATTTAAAAACATGAGCAAATATTGGTTGCAGTCTAACAATGTATGACAAGCTATTATCATATCTTAAAGAACTATTCCACATTTCTACCAGTATCAAACTTTTTTAAATAAAAAAAAACAGGATTTTATTCCTCCACTTGTCTTAACCTACAGTAGTTTGGATTTATCATTGCTCAAACCGGAATTTACTGGAAATATGTTTTGCTTGATTCTTACTGAAGTTCTTTTCTGATATATTAATGATGCTAAGTAATTGCCATAATTGGTGACACAAGCACAATGCTCTCTGTACATTATTATATGTGAGCATTTGGCACCAAACCAGTCACATGGGTCACATTTGAGAAAATGAGATTTTGTGTTTTTCTGAAAGAGCATAAATTAAGCTTTCAAATTATGCATATCCTTTTTGGTAGTACAAACGTTGTCCTGGAGGAACGGTGGTGTAATGATTTGCATGTCCCCCTCACATCAACAAGATCCTCTAGAGTTTTGTGTAGAGTTTGCATGTTCTCCCTGTGCTGGTGTGGGTTTACTCTGGGTAGTCCATTTTTTCTACCACAGTCCAAAAACATGCACCTTAGGATAATTGGCTGTTCCAAATTGGGTGTGACTGTGAATGGATGTGTGTGTGCTGGCCATGTGATGGTCTAGTGAGCTGTTCAGGGTGTACCCTACCTTCACCCAGAGTTGGCTGAGATAGACTCCTGATAAGGTTAAGCAGTTCAGATGAATTAATAAAAAATAGAGCAAAACAAATAAATAGAGAAAAATTAATTAAAAGTTTCCAAAATAATCTTTTTTTAGCAGCAAATAATTCTGTAAAGGCTGTCAACATGAAATTTAGAGCAAATATTTAACCCTTTGAAATCTTCATTTATAAAAAAGTTTCTGTAATATGTTTCACTTGGAATATTCTCAGAATAGTCTGTTTCATCCAAATAAAAGTTCAAGTGCACTTTCATTCTTCATTACTGATTTGGAAAGTGCATGGATCAGATTCAGCCTCTATTCATCCTCTAAACCAGACTCTTAGACTCTGAACACACAATTTCTCCATCATCTTTTCATGATTGTGAGCTATATTCACCAATTAAATCTATAAGATAAATGTGATGAATCTGCAGCATTTAAAATGAGCAATCTTGCAATGAAGGGGTTTTAAATTTTTACTTTTTGTTGGTGTACCATGGGAATTATGTACCCTTACATCAAATTATTTGATAGCAGGAAATTTAAGCTAAGTATTGTTACTGGACATGGGGGTACCCGAACAGCTTGTAATTAGGCTGATTTCCATGGCATTTTTAGGTATTTTTAAGAGGTTCAGTCATGCATACCCTCATTAAATGCAGGTCGTGGTGCTTATATTTTTTTAATTAACAAATTGTGAAGTCTAGACATTTTTCCATAAAGCATTTTATACAAAAATCTGAAAATTAGTAATTTTTAACCCACTAATGCATTATTGGGCTATATCTAGAAAGTGGTTTGGTGCTGGATGGTCGCAGAGACCCCCCAGGGTGCATGTTCAGATAAATTGGAAAGAAAAACTCTTCAGTGAGAACTGGACTTGAATTGGGAGTAGAGGATGGATTGTCAGGGTAATATTCCTGACAGGGAACTTTATGTATGTGCTTCAGAGCAAAAGAGAACTCTGAGTAAGTGTGCTGCGGTACACTTCAGGCCATGTTTTTCCATCTACATGCAGCTCTATCAGCCCGTGGAAATCTGCCTTTTTTAACAAATATCATTAAAATGTCTCATATTAACAGCTCAAATAGTCTTTATGGTTTGTCAGGCTTTTATTGAGAGTGTCTTGTGAGATGTGAAGGAACTCACTGTGAAATGTGATGGCAAATAGGATAAACTCACTAAATAAGGAATGTCTTAAAGTTTAACTCTTGGTAGTGGCCATCATTCTAAAAACAATTTAAAGTTAATTAATTAATGCATTAATTATGGATATATATATATTGTATATATGTATATGGGTCATTCTCTGAAACTGGGTCAAATGTACATTTTGTACACATTTTGACCTAATTTTTTCCAAAAACTATAGTCGAAGACGTTTACTGTGCAATTGAGTGTCCTCCTGAAGTGTATTTATTTCACACGTAGTCAAGTAGTAATTAATTTATTCACCAAAAACAAATGGTATGAGTTTCGTGTCCATATGTGAATTAATTTTAACATGAATTTGGTGTTGCATACAGATTTATTCCTGTTTATTTATTATATTATTTATTTGTATCCCTATGTGTGTGTGTGTGTGTGTGTGTGTGTGTATATATATATATATATATATATATATATATATATATATATATATTCTCTGTACATAAATTATGCTTTTTTAATTATGCTTTTTTTTGGATAACAAAGCACGTAATATCAAAAAAATAAAAACAATTGAAAAAAATATGTCTTTAATTTAATTAATCAATCATGAAGACATTCAGGAAACTATAAACATATATGGTTAGATCCAAGTTAAAAATGTTTACAGTTTAGTAGGTTTAATAGCAAACACATTTTTTTTTGTAACATGGTAAGTTTTTTTAACATGGTAAATAGTTACAATTTGGAAGATAGTCACTGTCATTTTCAAAAGCATGGCTTTTCAGTTATTTGCTTGGTGGATGAAGGAGTTGTTAGGATTGTGAATAACATGTTGACAGATCCTTGCTCATTAAGCTGCAGTGCCTATGGACGCCAGCAGTGTGGACGTTGTTGTTGGCTAGGTAGCAGCTAATAACACTAGCCAGTAAAAAAAAACCCTTAATATGCCATGAAAGATGGGGTGTAAATTAACCTGTTGTGTGGGAAATCCTCAGGATGGCTAATATTTACAATATCATGCTGATATTTTTTTTCACCAAAGGCTTGTTTTAATAGCTGTCGATTCCAAGGGGATTATGCAAAATGTTACTCTGGTGTGAATGCTGCCGTGTGTTTTCCTGCAGCAGTTTTGTGTGTGGCAAATGTGATTTGTGCTAGGAGGTCAGGAGGCCAGAGCGTGTTTCCCATCATGCCACAGTTTAGAGGGCTAACACAAACTGCTGAGGAAATGCTCCATTGATAGAATCTCACACACACACACACACACACACACACACACACACACACAGAGAGAGAGAGAGAGAGAGAGAGAGAGAGAGAGA
>JAQMYF010000001.1:18874830-18888218 GCA_030014195.1 Neosilurus mollespiculum
TAACCCAGTTAGCTGCACTGGGGGGACAGCAGTGACAACCCGTTGATAGTGGGGCTTGAACCCACGACCTTGGGATCCGTAATCCAGCACATTACCACCAGGCCACCACTGCCCAATTAATAAACATCATCGGCTTTACTTTGTTTAGCAGGTGGGTTATTGTGACCACTATGTCCATGACCACAATATAATAACAAACATATTTTCAGTATTCAACTCTGCTTTAAATGAGTTCAGGTAAGCAATTTTCATGAGCCATTTGGGTTTTTACAGTAATAGGGTTTGTGTATTGGCATTTCCGTAACTGTGTGCAATGACTACTAGCATAATTAGGCCAGGGTTTATTTTATGGAGGGGCCATTATCACTGCCCATAAACAGTCCAACGTCTCGCTGTCCACTCCAGCACTTAGATATGCTTTTTTACAGGCCCCATGTGCCTGACACGCGGCACACACCTGTTTCCATCCAGCGTCAGCATCCATCAGCACCCAGTGATAGCCAGCAGACAACTTACTGGCACTAGTGGAGCCAGTCCTGTGGCCATTAGCTTGAACACACATTGGTTTTAATTATTAAGTAGGGTTGGTCATAAAAAGCATGCTTTGAATCATACTGTTTTATATGACTCCATGCTTTTTATGTAATGGGTTTTGACATTCAGTGTTCATGTTCAGTAGATGCATGTAATGTCTTATTAGCACCATTTAGGTTTTAACAACTTTGGGCTCTTTTTTCTCTCCTTTTTAACTTTACTTAAATATTTCTACCAAACTACTTTTTATCTACACACTTGAAAGGATGGATTTTGGGGGTCATTGTATTGCTTAAATGCCATATTTGCCCTTTTGATCAACAGTCCAGAAGTTATTTTAGGCTATTTAATGCCTGCTAGCTTGTAGAAATGGTCTGGAAAGAGATTTCATATGTTCCTATTTATCAAAAATTTTACACAAACTTTATTCCTTTATACAACCTCTAAAGTTAAAATGTTTTTAATCACAACGTGTTAGCACCAGTGCCTCATAGCAAGAAGGTCTGGGGTTTGACTCCTTGTTTGGCGAGGGCATTTCTGTGTGGAGTTTGCATGTTCTCGTGCTTGCATGGGTTTTCTCTGGTTGCTCCGGTTTCCAAAGACATGAACATTAAGCTAATTGGCTATTCCAAATTGCCCCAGGTGTAAGTGTGAATGGTTCAAGTAAAGATACTCACACAAAAAGCCCATAGTGAGAACTATAAGATGTTGCTAATGTTCATTCATTCATTTGTCAAACCACTTAATCCAACTAGAATCGCAGGAAGGCTGGAGCCTATCTCAGCTGACTCTGGGCGAAGGAGTACACCCTGAACAGCTTGCAGAGCGAACATTCAAGTGTGTCCTAGTGTCTAGTGTCAATTACGAGCCTGAAAAAGTAACCTACTCTGAAATCTCAGAAATCTAAGCAATCTAAGCAATCTCCTCTGTGTTAGAAATCTGGGAATATTAAAATATTAAATCCCAATTGGAGATCAAAAATGCTGCAAAACTAAAAAACTGGGGGGGGGGGTATTCTTTGCAATACTGTATTAATTCTGCAATGGGGAAATTATTGCCTCTGCATTTAACCCATCCAAAGTGAACACACACACACATTAACAGTGAGCACACACACTCGGAGCATTGGGCTGCCACACACATTGGGGCGCCCGGAGAGCAGTTGGGGGTTAGGTGCCTTGTTCAAGGGCACTTTAGCCATGAATGTGGAGGAAGGGAAGATAAAGTTCACTCCCTCACCACCACACATTTTTCCTCCTGGTTCGGGAATCAAAGCCGCTTCTTTAACCACATTTCTACAGGTGCCCCGTAGAAATGACAGGGTCACTAGGTCATCGTTCATTTAACTGATTTTGTTCCATTGTGTTGTTTTCTTATATATTTTATTACACAATATAAAAACTAAATGGAAGGTTTAGTTCTCTTTAAAATAATTGCCTGCACAGTGAGCTCCAGAATATTTTTATGGATTCAGTAATTCATGTGGTACCATTTTTTCCTTATGCAATACAAATATTGGGCAATCATCATTGCCATTTGGTGTTCATTCTTAAGACCTAGAGTATATGGCAGTAAATTACATTACATTTAGGTGTGTGTGTGTGTGTGTGTGTGTGTGTGTGTGTGTCTGTGTGTGTGTGTGTGTGTGTGTGTGTGTCCCCGCACACTCGAGTGCCTCTGTGTTTGATCCAATTTATACATCCTGTAGACATTTGCAGTAATTTCAACTTTTTAGACTGAAGATTCTGACAGTTTGATGACTTTCCTATGGCACATTATTGTCTTAGCCAAGTGCCATGGAATACTTGAATCAGACTGTAGCAGCTTCATCACTGTCTAAGGTTCATGCAGTCCTTATGAATTTAGATTCAGTGCAGCTGGTTCATTAGTGCTCCCACCTGGATAGAATTTTGAACATCTTAGTGCAATGACTAACTGGTAAGCAAGAAGTTATGATGCTATGACGGATAATACTTTTTTTTTTTTTTTTTTTGTAGACAAATAATACTAGCCTAGGTTTGGTTTAACATTTTTAATTAACTAACGGCAAGCTAAACATCTGGAATGTTGTGCTGTGTCTGACTTGTGCATGATCATTGTGTCTGTTCAGATTCCAACTGACTGAACTGACATGATTAACTAATTCAAGTACATGGCTTAATATTTTTATATGAGTTGCCAGACCACTTTTTGCTGTGAAGCGAGTACAGCGAGCGGAACAGCAACATTAATTGTGCTTTCCTGCCTGACTCGATTTATGTGGTGGCGCATGCGCGGCACAATTATTAGAAGGTTGAGCTCACTTTGGTTGGGCTTGGTGGTGGCGCATGAGCGGCACGATATATGAAGATAGCCCTCCTCTCAGAATTCCATGGGTGACTTGATCTATGTGGTAGCGCATGCGTGGAAGTTTTTAGAGTTCTCGCAATCGTTGCCACCACTTTCCATGCAGGAATAAATGGGCCTGGAGAGATAAACAAAATGCATACAAGCGGACTACATAGACTTGGATTAACTGGGCCTCACAGCACTCCACTTCTCTATGAGAACTTCCAGTTTAAACATATTAGATGGCATCCACTGAGCCTCCAGATGTCCTATTTCTCTTTCACTTCAGCTCATTAAGAGCCATATAAAAAATCATGGGTGGCTTCATTAAAGCCCAGCTGTAATAAGTGACTAAGTGTAAATAAACAGATGCCGAGCTGTTAATGGTACTAGTAATACAATACCCAACATCTCCTACTTTACTGACCGGCAGGAAAGCTGCAAACTCACACACATGGGAGGATACTCCCTATCCTATCCAGCCTTGTCCAGGGCAAAGAGTGATTACACTGGGACAATAGCTCAAGCTGGTCGAGACGGACCACCAGCCAGGAGAAAGAAAAAGCCTTAATCAAAGTTAAAGAATCTCCCAGCATAGCACAGATTAATATAAACCTTCAGGCTCTTTATAATCTCCTAACCCCTCACTTGGAACACCTTGGGTCCGAACAGAAGTTGTTCAACAAAAAAAAGTTGAATGAGCTGCTAGAACGGGCTTGATTAAATCTCCAGGGGGGTTGACTCCACTGTACACGGCTGTTGGCAATCCACAATCATGCAGTGGGTCTCAAGTATGTTTAGGTAAGGAGGCTTTGTTCAGTGTGTTCTCAGATTAGAGAGATGTCATGGAGCATTTAAGCTTTGATTCTTCAATTCTGCACTAGGGTTTAAAGTGACAACCCCATATGCCAACATGCTAACAAAGGAAATGTATAACTGATGTGTTTCTAATGAGACAGATTTTTAACTCATGTAGCATTTATTTAAACCTTCAGTCCACACAACAGTCTCACGCCTCAGGAGGAATGTGTAGTTAATGCCACATCTATGCTCAAATTAGTCAGGCTTACAGAGAAAGGAATATGCAGATAAGCAGATGCCTGAAAAATTAAGAAGTGCGAGGAGCACTTGGTCATGCGCCTACTCAAAAGTATGCAAGAAACTGTAAATGAGATGCTTCTATCTCTTAGCTAACTACACTTGCCTAAACGATTGAGTGCAAAACTTAAAAATAGTAAATTTTAGGCACTGAACATGTTTGATCTTCCAGTACATTTAGCAGTTAATTCAAGAAAACGAGTCGGACATGAAGCAATGTATGACAAGATTTAGTTATTATTTCAACATCCACTAAATTGTGAGAAAACTTTTTTATTATTTTATTCAAATTTGAAATTATACAAGGTAATTTGGATTTTTTTTGCTAAATAAACCCCCGAAAAATGGCAATTAGACAGAAACTTCCAACAGCAACAAATTATTTGGTGAAAAATTCATTCATTCATTCATTCATTTTCTAAGCCACTTTATCCTTAATAGTGTCGTGGGGAGGCTGGCGCCCATCTCAGCCAACTCTGGGCGAGGGTGAGGTACACTCTGAACAGCTCACTAGGCCATTGCAAATCAACACACACACACACACACACACAACAATTCACACTCACATCTAGGGGCAATTTGGAACAGCCATTTAGCCTACTGTGCATGTCTTTGGACTGTGGGAGGAAACACCTAAGCCCAGGGAGAACATGCCAACTCCACACAGAAACGCCCCAAGCCTGGGAATCAAACCCAAGACCTTCTTGCTCTGAGGCAGACATGCTATCCTCTGCGTCACCATGCCACCCTGGTGAAAAGTTCAATAGTAAAAATTTTTGAAAATTAAACATTCTTACCATCAAATACTTTCATTCCGTATGTTGTTACTTTTTAATATTTCTTGGAGATTTGTTTTCAGTAAAGTAGTTTCAGCAAATCACACTACTAATTATTTATTTGTTTGTTTGTTTGTTTGTTTGTTTGTTTGTTTGTTTGTTTTGTACTCATTGTACATAAGCTGATAACCTAGTAGAAGAATGACCAATCAGAGCATGCAATTGCTCACATCCAGTGGGTATGGACGTAGAACAATTATTTGCCAGAGATGAGGTGAATATCACTGAATTGTCCCCAAGATGGAACTTCAAGGGGACTATTCAACCTGCCTGAGGCGAATAATTGTTTTAGCATATGCTAAACAAAATTGGCCCTCCCCCAGAGTCGGCTGAGATGGCAAGGAGAAGACCCTAACTAGGATTAAGCAGTTCAGAAAATGAATGGATGAATGAATAAACAAAATTGTAACAAAAGCAAATTAAAGTGAGATTTTTATGAGCACTTTTTATAGTTTTAATTGATTCTACCATTATCCTGAGTTTGGAGGATGGATAATAAACACTTATTGAAGTTCGATATGAAGAATAATATGTATAATTCTCCCTAACACTCAGAAGCCAAATTTTACAATTGTTCTAATATTCATTCAAAATATTTTTCAACTTATTTAATTGATCTGATCATAGTAATGGATAAATCAGCTTGTAGAGTAATACCAAGAGTTATCTGATGGCTTTTCACAAATCAAAAACAAGAAAATATTTTTAATGAATAATACTGTTTATTATTTCACAAGAGCGAACCAATCAGATTGCACCATTCCCATGTACATTCCCATGTATTATATAATAAAATATTGTATATTTATACTCTTTGTAGCACAGTGGGTTCCTGGTTCAATCCTGAGCTTAGGATACTTTTATTTTTGTTTCTGTGCATGTTCTTCTCATGTCTGGGTGGGTTGCCTTTGGGTTCTCCAGTTTCCTCCCACCTCCTAAAAACATGCCAGTTAATAGAATGGTTACAAGAAATTTCACCTAGATATGAATGTGTTTGTGGTTCCCTGCAATGCATTGGCATTCATCCATCTAGATTATTTCCTTCTCAGGTTCATTGAATTGGCTTTGGTTTTACAGCAATGGCCAGGATTAAGTGTTACTTGAAGTGATATAGTAAGTGAGTATACTTTAACACTTTAAAATATCATACCATTCGCTCCAGTGGCAGCACGGAGGCATGGTGATTGGCACTTCTACCCCACGGCAAGAAGGACCTGGCCAGTTGAAGGCATTTCTAGTTGGAGTTTGCATGTTCTCCCCAAATATGAGTGGTTTTTTTTGTGTTTGTGTGTGTGTGTGTGTGTGTGTGTGTGTGTGTGTGTTGGCCTGTGATGGTCTGCCAAACGGATCAGGGTACCCTAATAAAGGATAAAGTGGTTCAGAAAATGACATGACATTACTATTCCCTCCTGTGTCCTCATCCAACACCACTGCTTGCTTAATTAGAGGAGAGTGTAAGAAAACTGAGAATGCCATGGTGTAATTTCTAATGGTAAATTAGAGGCATACTTGCTCTTGGGCTGGTGGCTAATACTCTGCATGCTGAACATGCAAAATCAGGGTAATTAAACTTATGTCTGTAAGAAGGAAAGTGGTCTGGAATTGATGTCAGTGACCTTCCTTTCACAACTGTGCTGAAATCCCCATGTCTAGACTCCACTGCTTTAATTAGATGCAGAACAAGTTTTTTACCTATTTTCTTTTAAGTTCCCACATATTACTTCTTGTGCTTCACTCACATTTTTAGGAGAGGTGCACCTGCCCAACTTCATTTCAGGCTGCTGACGGCTTCTCTCATCGGCTATCGCATAGAATGACCAAATGACCTCACCTTCTCTCCTACGTTACCTGCTAGTGTTCTTCCCTGGAACTTATTTATCTGAGGGGTGGGGGCACAAAGACTGGCTTTATTCTGCCCCCACCCATGTAAAGATGAATTCCTCTGGAATGCCTACCCCCCACATCGATGACAATATTTTTTTCTCTTCTTATTCTTCTTCTTTTTCTTGCTCTACTGAAGTTTTGATTAATGTTTGATTACAATAATATTTTAAAAATGAACTGCTCTCCTCGTCTTCCATAGGGCTCTAACTACTTTGCCTAGGAAGAAGGGACAGTCTGGCATTTCTCCAAGCACCCTTACTGTGATTGATAGAGTAGCCGCAAATGGGGAAACATTGGTCTGGTCATGTTCTTATAAACATCAACACACTGCTTAGGAAAAGCAGGCCTCTTCTTTCAGTGCCAGACGTGTAAATAAGCTTCCCTGTGGGAAGGGGGGAACTACTGGGCTGTGCAGTGCTCTCACGTACACTAGTAATCATTACCATTGTTTATACTTCAAAGCATGTACACAAAAATGTAGGTGTTTGTCTTTATGTGGCCATTGCTGCATATCAAATGAAAATGCATCTCAGACCTTCTGGAAAGAAAAAGCCCAACAAATTCATGAGGATGATGATGCAGCATGTAACCAAGGGCTGTGTAACCAGTCATAGCACTGATGCCCTCTAGAGGCAAAGAGCAGCATTTGTTTTCTTCAGTAGAACTCTGGCACTGGTCCCCATAGTGGCGCAGCCCAACAGATCTCTATTCTTCTGCATCTATCACTCCCCTGTTGTCCCTTTCTATACTATATGAAATATTTTTAGTCTAAAAGACAGCTTTCAGAAAATGCTCATTGAACTCATCCAGACTATTTTGTGGAAAATGGTCTATAGAACTCATATATTTTATATAAACAGGTTTTACTATTTACATTGTAGATATACGTTGATCTATATATCAAGGAGTGCAAAATATTCCACCTATATATGACCCATGTGATGGTCTGGCGAGCTGTTCAGAGTGTACCCTGCCTTTACCCAGTGTTGGTTGAAATAGGCCCCAGCCTCCCCATGACCCTAGTAGGATTAAACAGTTTGGCAAGTGAGTGAGTGAGTGAGTGAGTGAGTGAGTACATGTGACCAATCATTTTATACTGTTATTTCTTTCTCAGGTTGGTTATGCAACACTAATGTAGACCCTCACACAATATTCACTGCTGAACTTTGCAGCTGAAGAGAAAGGGGTTATGTTTCCATAGTATTTCTACACCAAAGGTATACAATCAGATACAATTCTCTCTTGCTCGTTTTTCCAATAGAAGTTGACATTAACCAACTCTAAATGTTATCTAAACATTGTACAACATGTAAACTTTAAGCATATGATGAATAACCTGCTGAACTCAAAAAAGATTTTTCACTCCTGTTACTGTAAGTTTTATTTTCTATACTGTTGTACATATTTAGTTTCTTATATTGTAAATTTAAAGAAGTCTTTAAATTTAAAGGGCCATCTTTGACATGTGGAATTTTTTCCAACATTATATACAACGAATTTATTTATTTATTTGTTGATTGATTTTATTTTATTTTTTATTTTTTTGCATAGTCTTAAATGATTCATCTTCAAAACAAACGGTGACCCGATCAAATCGATAACAGATTACAAGGGTATGGGTTCTATTAAGCCATGATGAAAATGAATGTTTTTTTTTTTTTCCTTTCTTTCTTAGATAGGTTTGATTACAATTACATTCTTCTTTAACCCTTTATTAAACTTTACAGTAGTCAGTAAATAGCTGCACACAAGACACCCTCCATTACACTTCATATCCAGTTAAGTGTAAGTGCAAATTCACTTTGTATTTGTTGGACCTGCAAAACCAGTAGCTACTATAAATAAGAACTTGTTCTTGGTGACGTGTCTGGGTAAATAAATGTGAAATAATATTTTAAATAAATAAATAAATAAATAAACAAACACAATGTTAAGCAAACATCTGGAAAGAACATTTCTGAAGTTGTGAGAATGATCCAGATGAATATTTACACTGAGTGAAGTCGAGTGATATTACGCAAATGGCAGAAGGTTAATCGGTGACTTGTCTAATAGCATCCATTAATCTTAAAGAGTACTTGTAATAGACGTTGACAGAAAGAGAATCAAAACCGGATCATATGATTATAATACTCAGGTTGGCTTTTTTTTTTTTTTTTTTTTTTTTTTTTTTTTCCTGTCAGTGTGTAACAAAGGGTGGGGGTGACGTTGGGGGCTCACCCTCTAAATAAACTTTGGAGTTCAGGACTGGGGGAAAGAGACGGCGGAGAGCTGAAGTCATCAGTTATCGCATGGAGAGAGAGAGAGAGAGAGAGAGAGAGAGAGAGTTGCACAAGCGTAAAACTTTGAGCTGTGTCGACTGCAGTGGTAATATACGCATATAGGAAGGGTGAGCTTGGAGATATTTCAAGGCGAATTGACGTGAAGCTTGTAGTGTGGATGGTGTGAGATGCCGCAGAGACGCGGATCTCCTCCTATATAACCTCCCGACTCCGATAAAGTTGCGCTCCCACACCTGGACACACCGCGCTCTCTCCACCGGGGATACACTACATCCAGAAAGGACAGAGGATACGCCACACTTCCCAACGTTCCTACATGTCACCGTTTCGTCCCAGTTCCCATCTCCAGGCTTGGATCGTGGTGCGAACAAAGAACTAACAAGTGGCTTTTGCTGTGAAAATCTGAGCGCCGGACGGAAGACTAACGGTTTGTTCGTTCCGAGGAAAATGAAATGCGCTTCACTGTCTGGATACCGGGCTGCCTGCCTCTCTCTTAACGGCTCCGATGAGGATTTATTACAGGATGGTGGTGCCGAATTGGCCCAGGTGTGTTTGGGCCATTGTCAGTTCGCCTGATCAGTGTTGCGGCTTCTAACAGCTGTAAAAAAAAAAAAAAAGAAAGAAATAAAGAAAAAAAAAAGTGCGTTGCTTTACACTTTCGACGCAACGCGTCTATCGAGGACATTACCATTGGCAAGACAAAGCATCGCTCCTCCTGTTACTATGCAATTGCAACTAATCTCCATTGTATTGATCTTACACTGGATCTGGATGGAGTGCGCAAACTGTCAGCATCACACCGCCAGGCACCGGCAGCACGAGCGTAAGTAGCGCGCGCTCTGTGGTTCCTTGGGGCGAGGCTTCGCGCGCACCTGCACACATTCACTCCTGGTGCGCGCCGAGGGTTCGCGCACTGATTTCCCGGGATGCGTCTATCAAGTGCTGATTGTTAGAAAGTTTAGCATCTCTTAAATGTGTTTAGATATTACTAGACGCATAAGATCAACCACTGGACAAAGCAGTGTAAGTGATTTAGTGGTGAAGGTGGCTGGACGTGTTTTGTATTTATGGTGTTTTGTTGTTTTTTTTAATTCAATAAGGGACATAAAGGACACAAATATTAAATCTATAATAAACATCGAAAGAAATGAAATTGTTTGTAAGGATCACCCTTGCACTGTGCTGAAGAAGTGACACATCCTTCCTCTGTCTAGCCCACTGTTTGATTACTGCACTGCATGTCCTTATAACATTTCATATTGAGGCTACATTGTTCCAAGCAAGAAGATCATTAGTCCCAGGATGTCCCCGGTTGTGCAGGTTGCCCTGTGCACTGGATGAAGTCTGTCAGTGAGGGTTTTATATACACATTCTATAGGACTGTGAAATCTTTTACCCTTTCAAAGGCAGCAGTTGGATTAAGCATGTGTGCATGTAAACAAGATAATGTGTCCTGCTTGGTTTTAGTGAGCGATCAGGGCGCTGTTCGGCTCGCTCTCTAGCGGTCAGTGCAACATAGAGAAGTGTGAAGAATTAAAAAAAACCCTCTGAGCTGCAGAAAGACTGAAGAGGGAATCACTAAAGACGCATTCTGAAATGAGGCAAACACGAGGATTGGGGAAATTAGGAGTCTAAAATAGATATGTTGAAAATAATAATAATAATAATAATAATAATAATAATAATAATAAAAAACACTGCCAGTATGTTAGTAGAATTGCTTCTGCGACCCCAAAAGTGTGCACATGTCTCTAGAGACAATATTCTTTGGTATAGTTAGGTTTAAAGGGTCGAAGACATTTGACAAAATCTAACAAATTACATTGGTGGAATTAATATTAAAATTGAAACTGTACTTTAAATAGTAACCAAATGAAATAGGCCTTTTAAATGCTTTATGGAGATTCATAGAGACACAGAGGGGAGGTATATAATGAACTATCATGACACTGTACATGCAGTATGTGTCAGTGAGAACTGTGATCAGGGAGTTGCGCTTTGCATATGTGATTTGTGCTTTTATACCAACAAAAATATCGTTAGTCTCAGTGCTACTGCTAATGGCACCAGTTGGAATGAAAGGTTTGTACTACTGGAACAAATCATTGAAATCTTTAAAGTAAAATTAATTTACAAATTCCAAGGTTGCCAACTGACAAAGTTGCAATCAGTTTTGTGATACACAGAGATCACAAGATGAATTTACAGTGAGTGACCCAGCGGATGCTTGACCTCAAATGCTTCCTGCCTCCTGCGTGAGCAGTCTTGTGTCAGCATGCCATAGAAAAGTTTTTTGCATGATAAAATTTCAGTGTTTGTAGCGGATGATAATGTTTTAGCTTCCTCTAATTTACTGTGGTATAACATTTAGTATGACAGTGCAAGAGTTGGTGCCACCTAAATATATATCAGTCAGTGAGTCATGTGGATGTAACTGATCCGGCAGATTCATTACCGTCCTCATGCATTGGGCTGTTCCATTTTAAAATGCGTTATACCAGCACACAGTCCACATCATCTGCACATTAATGAGCTTATGTGAATTAAATATACCAAATGCAGCCAATATTCATTAGTGTAACACATTTATTTTGTTTGCTTCAGCTTTTCTAATCAACTTTGTCTGTGTGTGGCCACCTCATATAGGCTAATTAATGTCTCAGGAAATGAACTGTGTTCAATGATGACTCAGAGCAGAAGTCACTGGCCATGGTTCAGTGCCGTGCCTCAATTCTTGAGACTGAAATACTGTTATTCAATTAACTTTTAACAGTGCTGCTAATAAGTTTTATTCTGGGAAAGCTTGTTTTGTGGTCTCAGGGTTTGCAGCATGATGAAACAATTTGTGAGAGTTTAAATATTAGAGCTGCTAGGGCTTCACTTGTGTAAGTAGGCCCAGAACTTGTGGCAGCACGAGGGCAGACGAAATTCCTCTGAGTTAAGAGTTCTGTGAATCAGAAGGTCTTGGCAGGAACACATGTGGGCAAATGGACAGCAGTTGTAAAGATTGCAGAGATATGTCAAACAGAATATCCATGATCTATTGCAATCTGTCAGCCAAGGCTGAACTCAGGGAATCAGGAGGGGGAAAAAAAGATGCTCTAGCACAGTTCAGTGGCATGGAATGCAAGAGCAGGGAGAGAACAGGTTGAAAACACCTCCGCGCTTGTATGGTATGGTGGGGAAAAACCTTCTGTTTATCTCTGTGTATATTCATGTAGCGGTCTGAGTGTTGTTATAAGAGGGAAAGTTATGTACAGAAATTCATATTCTCATTAGAGTTTGAGCTCATCAGTACGGTTTAACAGGAGAAAATAAATGCTGCTGTATTTCATTTGTATCACAAATGGAGTAATGAAGAACAATTTGCCACCTCTTTTAATAAACGCTAATGCCAGAAATAATTTCCCTCACTGCTTGGTTTAGAATGCTGTAGTCATGTCATTTCTGTGAAAACACATTCGGAATATTATATCTTGCTCCCCTTCAAGACCGGGACAGGGTTCAAGTACAGTTACCCTTGCCTTGCCCACAACCTCTCCTCATGGAACCTGTGTATCCAGGTCAATCTTTTCTACCATCTGAGCCTCTCACCTGCAAGAAACACATGGAACCAATTGACTTCAATCAGGAGTCCTTTCTCCTGCAGCCAAGGAGCATCATGCATTTTTAGACGCAGGAATTCAATGAGGTATTTAATGTAAATCAGTCACTTTGGCACAGCTCTGTAGCCTGCACTGTTAAGCTGATGTAATCAGTGACCATATGCTCTGTGCTTTATTCTTTAACTGACTGTTGTGCTGAATGCTTGACTGTTTGACATTAGCCTTTAAACTGAAACAGCTAGGCCTCTCATAGTGCTGCTATTTTCACTGACTATGACTGCCAAATGTCTTTACAGTGTCTACATAGTTTTCCTGATTCTGAAAAGCACTGCTTACCAAGTCTGTGCTGTCCGTGTTCCAATTCACATCAGTAGTGGTATGACGAAGAGACTTGCATGTTGAGATAACAAAGAAGTTGATGGAGGGTGGATGTTTTCATGTTTGGGAACATGTTTGCAGGACATTGCTCCAACGTGTTCCCTGGGTCTTGTGCTTGCGTGAGTTTATTTTTCTATTTTGTTTTATCTTCAGCAGTGTTGTCTTGTTATTAAGGTTATGAATTCAACTGCTACTGTGCTGACATTTGCGTGCAAACCCCAGTATGCAGCATGTCTCTGCTGATTAGTTTTCATGGCAAGAGAATGCGCAGATGAGAGTGCTTCCTGTCTTGTTTATTATTATTACGCTGCATTATGGTCATTGTCGCAGGCCTAATTAATAGCTCCGCTCTTTCTTTAACTGGACCTGGAACTATTTAACTTTTACAAACATTCTTTGTGCTTCAAAATGTGAAGGGGGGGGGGGGGGCAAAGCCCTAGTAG
>JAQMYF010000001.1:18908204-18919237 GCA_030014195.1 Neosilurus mollespiculum
AAGAAAGAAAGAAAGAAAGAAAGAAAGAAAGAAAGAAAGAAAGAAAGAAAGAAAGAAAGAAAGAAAGAAAGAAATCTTTACTGTCAACTGTTGCATGGACAATGAAAATCAGTTTAGCAGCTTTTTGTTTAGCAGCAATTATAAAAAAAAAAAAGTACACAAAAAGACAACTAAGGTAACTACACTAGCTACATATGTGCATATACCTACATACACATATATACACATACCTACATGTACACATACAGTACTTACAATACTTATACATACATATATTCTGTATATGCAAACACATAAATGTATCCACATATTTACACATGTACAGACTTATACATTTATCCACATGTACCCACATACACAGAAGGATGCATGATATGTCAAAGGTGCAGGGTATACACAGGTTAAAAGGTAGAGATTTTTAATCATAAGGTGCATGATGCTAAAATGTTACTTATGATGATCTAATGATGTTTGAGACCTGCTCTAAACATAAGTATTGCACTTAAACATGAGTATTGCACTTAGAGTAATATTGCACTGTCCAGGAAGATGGTCTGATTGATGGTTATTCAGTCAGTTTATGTGACAGTGGTGGTGGTGGGGTTGCACGTTTAACAGCTTGTGGGGAAAAGCTGTTCTTGAGTCTGTTTGATTTTAGTGTCCTGTACCTTTTTCCAGAGGGGAAAGGGGAGAAAAGGGGGTGTCCAAGGTGTGTGGGGTCCCTGATAATTCCACTGGCTCTGCTCTGTAGTCTGCCAATGTAAATGTCACTGAGGGAGGGGGGGTAGGGTGGGGGTGGGGGGGTGTAGTTCCAATTACCTGCTCTGCCGTCCTCACCACCCGCTGCAGGGCCTTCCTGTCCTCTGCAGTACAGCTGCTGAACCACACTGTACAGCACTAGGTCAGGAGTCTCTCGATGATGAAGCGGTCTGTCGCTGAGAAAGTCCAGTATCCAGGTGCACAGTGAGCTCCCTAGGCCCAGGTTGCCCAACTTCTGAACCAGTTTATCTGGAAGGACTGTATTGAATGTGGAGCTGAAGTATACGTAGAGCATCCTCACATAGGAGTTACTGCTGTCCAACTGTGTGAGGGCTGTGTGGAGGACTGTATTGATGGCATTCTCTGTTGACCTGTTTGCTTTGTATGCAAAGTGATGTGCATCAAGATCAGCAGGGATGGCAGCTTTAATGTTAGGCAAGACAAGTCTTTCAAAACATTTGGTGATGATGGGGGTTAGGGCAACTGGGCAATGGTCATTCAGGCAGCTCACTATGCTCTTCTTAGGCACTGGAATGATGGTGGCTGTCTTGAGGCAGGTGGGAACCATACATTGCAGTAGCGAGAGGTTAAAGATTGTGGTAAAAAACCCTGCTAGTTGGGCATGCTTTACGTAGCCTTCCTGTTACTCCATCTGGACCAGTAGCTTTCCTAATGTTGTCTCTGCTCTGACCTTGTGGCTCTGATCTGGTGCGGCTGCAGCTGGATGGGGACGTGGCCCCTATCTGGAAAAGCAGGGCAGGTGTGCGCCTCTCTATTGTGTTGGTTGAAGCAAGCAAAGAACTGGTTCAGGGTGTCTGATTGGGTGCTGTCCGAGGAGTCCGCTGATTTGTGCATGCCCTTGTAGCCAGTGAGTGTCTTGATCCCCTTCCACATATTCCTGATGTTGATTTTGTCAAAGTGCTCCTTGATGAGTTGTTTATATTTGCGCTTGGCTTTTTTTGATGCCTTTTCGCAGGGCCTGGCATGCCTCTTTGTAAGCCTGCTGGTCTCCTGACTTCAAGGCATCATCCTGTGCTCTAAGCAGTGGTTTGGGAACACTTTAACAGTCTTTGTTGTGGTCACATTCTCAGTGAAGTAATTTATGTATGAGAGCACAGATGATGTGTGACTTTTCAGGTCTGTATCCTCTGCGAATATTCCCCAGTCTGTAGAGTAAAAACAATCCTGTAGAGCTGCAGTGGCTTCCTCAGTCCACACCTGAACTGTTTTAACTGCTGGTCTTTGGCTACAGATTTTAGGTTTATAATAATAATAATAATAATAATAATAATAATAATAATGATGATGATGATGAATGAATAATTCATTGATCTTATAGTGTGTGTGCTACACTGAATATGTCCACACATGCATCACAATAAAATAAAGTCAGTCCAACCCACTATAAGTTTTTATAAATCATTTAAAGTTAAGGGAGAAAGAAAAGTGTTATCACATACTTTTATACATTTTAGAGATTTCTGGTCTTATTAGGGGTGGAACGGTGACATAGTTGTTATCACATCCGCCCCACGGCAAAAAGGTCCTGGGTTCAAGTCTCAGGCTCGGCCTTCTCTGTGTGGAGTTTGCATGCTCTCGTGCTTGTGTACAGCATGCATGTTGGGCTAATTGGCTTTTCCAAATTGCCTCTGGGTGTGAGTGTGGGAGTCAGCTAAGATAGGCTTCAGCCTCCCCGTGATCCTAGGATTAAGCGGTTCGGCAAATACGTGTGGTCTTATTAGTGAACTGATGACCTGGGGTCTTTAAAAAAAGATGATGATAAAAACAAATGTTTACAGGGCAGCGATGGTCAAATAGTTAGAAACCGAAAGGTCGCTAATGCAATTCTCAAACGTGTTGGTGGGAGGAGTGAGCATCACCTTCCTCTTTTTCCATCTTCATGGCTAAAGTGCCCTTGAGCAAGGCACCTAACCCCCAACTGTTCTACGGGAGCCGCAATGTGGCTTTATACTGCTCTGAGTGTATGTATGAGTATATGTTTGAGTGTATGTAACTCACTTTGGTTGGGTTAAATGCAGAGCCAATTTCCCTTGAGAGATTTCACAGTACTTTTGTACAAATGGGCAGAGCAGTATGTGTTATTTCTCTCCACAGTAATTTAAAAGAGCTGATGTGTCTACATGTCACTTGTCACTTGAATTTTTAATATGCAGCAAAACAAAACAACCACTTAAAATGATCCTAATAAAATTAGTGTCACCACTGAATCATGTTGGTTGCTACTTTCGAGTGAATACTTCTGGTATAAGTAATACTCACTTTTTGTGAGAACCTGAAGCTCTTCAACTGATGGAGGCACATCTTTCTTCTCATAAGGAATGACTGTAGTGAGGTTCTGTGGGAAAGGTTTAAAAGTCACTGATAATTAGATAAATGATGGTAACTGTTTTATTGTTCCTGGAGATGAGATGGACAATTTACTCGTGAATAGTTAAATCTTAACTCTGCAAGTTTAAGCCAATATTCAACATTTCAAAGGAGAGGGTGGGAAAGGAGTAAAGCCACAGGCACCTGCTTCTCCCCTCCTATGTTCCCGAAAGTTTGACGAAAGCCATTTTGAATAGCAGTAGAGATGCTCTCCACACTGAACCGCTGAGACACCAGAAGAGGTACAGAAACGTAGAGAAAGTAAGAGGGGGGGAAATTATACAAATTGCTCCTGTTATACAGAATAATAACACTAGCCATTTAAACATAATAATAATAATAATAATAATAATAATAATAATAATAATAATCAGTTAATAATTTGACATACAGTGAAGTGAAAAATATTATTATATTTTTTCAACATGTAAGAACAAGCAAAAATTTCCCTGTTTAATGCAGTTCCTGCAGATAAAGGTGATATACTGTAAAAAGTCATACAAAAAATTTATAGTGGAGCTCCTGTGCAGCGTTCCTCCAGCCTACGTGTACACATGGAAACACTGTGTTATTCTTTGAAAAGATTATATCACGAAAAAGGGAAAAAAGTAATATAAAAAGAGAGTAATATAGAGAACAAGAGGTGTGTAATACTCAGGGTCACATGATGTCATTGTTGACGTCAACAACTAATGATATTCTTGTGTTATTGAAATGTTCTCTAAAACTATGGTTCGTAAATAGTACTTTACATGTCGAGATTATGTGGTTGATTACCTAATTTTTATTCCCTTCTATAAACAAGTTATTAAAGTGAATTGATTTTGATATACATAGGATACATTTATGGAGTTTGACAGTCCCTACGAGTAAGGGAAATCATATGGGAGCTCCGCTTTAAGGCTGTGCCTCAATCTTAATCTCTATATTATTTAATAGTCATTTTAAATAAAGAAAACAGAGCCCTCACAGGGAAAAAATCTGTACAGCCTGATATTTATCACATATTTCTCTCCATAAAATTAGAATCAGGTGTTCCGGTTAGGTGCCATTGATTAGAACCTCCTGCAGGTGGAACCAGTCTTATTTAAACCTGATATCTTGGTTCCTTTGCTATTGAAGTGTGTGTCATCATGCCAAGATCTAAGGAGCTCTCTAAAGCCTTCAGGAAAAAGGGTGTGGATGCCCATGAGTCTGGCAAGGGATTTAAAGTGATCTCCAAATTATATGAAATAAATAAGTGAGTTTGAGGTTGCTTCAGTGCATTAGGTGCTGGGAGTTATTGATTCAACTATGAATTCCACATGATATCAGAGTGTTTGAAGATAATATGAGGCCATCTCCAAAAGTTAAATCACAGATGGATGTTTCCACAAAATAATAATCCGAAGTTCACTATCAAATCCACCAAGGAATGGCTCAAAAGGAAGAAATGGTGTTACAGCCTCTTCAAAGCCTGGATTTGAGCCCCATTGAAATGTTGTGAAGGGATTTAAAATTTCAGCACATACAATAAAACCCTCAAACATCTCGAAACTCAAGGAAGACTGGTCATAAATTTCAGCAACCCGATGCCAGAGACTGGTGGATAATTATGCAGAACACCAAGAAGATGTTACTTCTGATGAGGGGAATATTAGCTTATGTCCAAGAATGTGCTTCCCCTCTCCTCAGAGGACTATTACATCTATTTGCATTTTTGTTTGATAAATTATTGAAAAAGCAAATTTATAAGTGGATCAGTTTTACCTGTAGGGACTTCATCAAAGAGGGCTAAATTTGTGGGTGACTTTATCAAAGAGGGCATGTTCAAGTATGTAAAACAAAACAAAAAAAACAATATGGGAAATACTTAGGTTTTTCACATGACAGAGCACAATCATAAAACAGTCGTGTAAACATTTCAGTTGAAATTAATTTTCAAAAATGAGACAAATCTGAATCACATTTCTAGGTCACTTTTTTCTTTCTTTCTTTCTTTCTTTCTTTCTTTCTTTTTTTTTTTTACAAAATATGCTAAAAAAGAAGCACCTCCCACAAGTTTGACTGGCTTGACGGGCAGTTCTTACATATCATGCAGTCAAGCTGCTCCCACAACAGCTCAACAGGGCTGAGATCCACTGACTGCACTGACCACTCCTTTATTGACAGAATACCAGCTGACGGCTTCTTCTCTAAATACTTCTTGCATAGTTTGGAGTGTTTTGGTTCATTGTACTGTTGCAGAAGGAAACCAAGTCCATTCAAATGCTGTCTACAGGGTATGGCATGGTGTTGCATGATGGAGTGATAGCCTTCCTTGTTAAAGATCCTATTACCCTGTTCAAATCTCCCACTTTACCACCACCAAAGTACCCCCAGACCATCAAGTTTCCCCCACCATGTCTAACAGATGGCATCAAGCGTTCCTCCTGCATCTTGCCATTTGTTCACTACTTCCTCTCTCCAATGTCTGTTGGATCAAAATTTGACAACAAACATTTGAAAGGTAGCGTGGATAAGGAGTAGTGCGAATAAATAATCTTTCTTTCTTACCAATAAAACACTAAAAACAGACTAACAATGTCTGGTGTGTTTTATAGGAAATGATGTGTAATAGAAAAAAAATACCTAGAAACAAGCATTAGCCCACCTACTCAATATTCTTTCATTTGCTTATAACATTCAACTTAATAGTATTTGTTATAATAATTACTGTTCATCAATATTTTATTTATTTTTCTTCAAAAAAGATTTTTCAGGTTTAAAGATCAAATATAAAATATTACATTAACTCTGAACAGAATTATCTGTCATCATGCTAATTCATCAAAAAATCTATGTAAAATTGGTTTTTATTTATTTATTTATTTATTTATTTTACTGCAGAAAGCTTTTATTTTCTCGTGCATATTTGGGGCTGAACTGTCACTTTTCATCATGCATCAGAAGACTTAATGTTCACTCACACTTGTAGGTAGTTTGCTATTCTGCTCTCTGGCTCCACTCTTTACTTTCCTCTTCTTTTTAACGAGTTCTTTGTGCTCTTTCTGGAGGTTCTGTACTTCTATCAGCACAGAGATGAAATTGTTCATCACTTCCTTCTCAAAGTCGAGCTCGTCTCTAAGAGCCAGGTGCCGCACAAGCTCCTCAGAATAGTGTCGAATCTCCGTCTCCACCCCCGCCAATGAATCATTCAGTTCTGCAACACTGAGATTCTTTACTCCTGCAAATATAAATTTACTGCATTTGGCAGACAGTCTTATCCAGAGTGACTTACAATTATCATTTTTATACAACTGAGTGTTAAGGGCCTTGCTCAAGGGCCCAACAGTGGTGAGAATGGGGATTGAACCACTGACCTTCAGATCATTAACCCATCGCATTAACCACTAAGCCACCACTGCCCATTACACTTATACCTTCTGTTACACACTCAGACAGGCCTAATCCTCTTTTTCACATGCACATTTAATGGCAGGTAAGTGGAAAGGGTTTAAGTGACAAAATCCTGAAACTAATATGATCATTCATTCATTTTCTAAGCCGCTTAATCCTAATTAGGGTCACGGGGAGGCTGGCGCCCATCTCAGCCAACTTTGGGCGAGGGCGGGGTACACCTTAGACAAGCTCGCAAGGCCATCACAGGGCCAACACACACAACCATTCACACTCACAACTGGAACAATTTGGAACAGCCAATTAGCCTACTGTGCATGTTTTTGGACTGCGGGAGGAAACTGGAGTACACGGAGGAAACCCACACAAGCACAGAAGAACCTGCAAACTCCACATGAAAATACCCGAGCCCAGGAATCAAACCCAGGCCTTCTTGCTGTGATGCAGACATGCTAACCACTGCCATGCTAACCACTTTCACAGTTGGGTCATTCCCATTCACACTTAGGGGCAAGGTGGAGTGGCCAATTGGTGGAATGTGCATGTTTTTGGACTATGGGAGGAAACTGGTGCACCTGAAGGAAACCCAGTCACAGGGTGAACATACAAACTCCACACAGAAATGGTCTTGCCAAACACAGGATTCAAAACCAGGACCTTTTCTGTGAGGCAACAGAGCAAACTACTACACCATTGTGCCCATAAATGTAATGTAAATACACTATAGCAGGGGTGTCCAATCTTATCCACAAAGGGCTAGTGTGGGTGCAGGTTTTCACTTCAACCAAGCAGGAGCACACGTTCCACCTGTGTGAACCACTGATCTCAGAAAAAGATTGGATAGTGTAACCTATTGTTTGTATGTGGCAAATCCTGAAGCCAGTTTGGTGCCATCTTGGTGAGACCACTTTACTGTTGAAAGTTTTACTCAAATAACATATATGTTGGGTTATTTTTTTTTCTTCAAATTTCAGCTATGCACAGCTTATTTTATTTTTATTTTTTTTAAGTGAAATTGTTGGTAAATTTGTGTGAATTTAAGGTATTCTGAACATCAGTAATAAAATGTTGGCTTTCGGCTCCATTTTCAGATCTTAAAGCAAGGTGGTCTCAACAAGATGGCAGCCACTTGGCTTCAAAATTTAAACACTAATGTGCAATCTAGTCTCTCCTTTTGTTTTTTTTAGCTTAGTGATTAAAACAGGTGGAAGGTGTGGTTACTGCTTGGTTGAAGTGAAAACCTGCACCCACACTGGCCCTTTGCGGATAAGACTGCACATCCCTGCACTACAGACTTGTATTCTGGCACTTACTCTCCTCATAGCTGTGATCAGTGGATCTGTGTCTCAGCTTCGACTGAATAGGTTTCTGCTCTGCTTGCATGTCTGGAGACTCCTGCATCATCTTCTCGATCTCCTCAATCACCTGCAAATCATAGTGTGGTGATATGAATATGCAATATACTGTATCTGCACTGAAAGTCAAGGGGTGTGATGGTTTGAAAGTGTAACAGCATATGTAATGGAATGTTATAGCTTGATAGGTGATAGGGTCAAGAAAAAGATTATATTTTCAGTAAAACATTTAAAATGCAATTCAGTACAATATTCTTTATATAACACTTTTAACAATAGATATTGTCACCATGCCACGTTACAGATATCTGGATAATTATTTAGATCACTTATAAGCAAGTCAGAGGCTTGCCGAGAAAACATGATGAAGAAAGCTTTAGATTAACCAGACTTGCATCCTCTTTTGGATGACACCAAATATTGGGGTTATATAGCAGCAATATATAATCAGTTTTATTGGCGGCATGGCTGAGTAGTGGTAGCACGTCCACATCACAGTAAGAATCCTCAGTTCGTGTCCCGGGTTCAGCAAGCGCATTTCTGTCCCATGTTCTGCATGTGCTTGTTTGGGTTTCATCTGGGTTTCCTCCCACAGTCCAAAGACATGCACATTCCTGATTGCCCCTAGGTGTGGGTGTGATGGTTTGTGTGTGTTGGCCCTGCAATGAATTGGTTCAGGGTGTACCCTGCCTTCGCCCAGAGTCAGCTGACATAGGCTCCAGCACCCCCACGACCCTAGTAGGATTAAGCAGTTTTGAAAATGTAAGAATGAATGAATGAACAAGTGAACGAATGAATATCAGTATTATTGATAGAACTTATCTGAAAGGATGATAGGAATGAGCATAATATGAATAGGTGTCCAATAATAAGCACGCGAAAGCACTGTTCCTAACGCTGCTGTTCTGCTTTCACTGTACAAGCAAGTAGAAGCTTATGAACTGGGAGCAGAAATCCCATGCCTCAAACAGCACCTGCTCTGCAGTGACAAAAGGCTCGTCGTTAATGGAAGACACAATGATGGAGTGCATGTCCATCTGTTCCCTCAGGTCTTCATCATCGGACACATCCAGATTCACATTATCTGCCTTCTGCAACAGCAAAAGAAGACAAGTGTATTAGTCTGATCGGAAACCTTGGCAAAACAGTTTGAGTTTTGAACTGGAGAGCTGCAGAACTTCAACTCACAGGCCTGTCCTCGATGTTCAGCACGGAGAGGTGAAGTGAGCGGGCACGAGTCTTATTCCAGTCTACTGCCATGACATTTCCATAGTTATTAATCAAAGCATGCCAGATCCTAGAATAGAGGAAGAATGCCCATTATTAAAGCTGGGGTTGGTAATCTGGAAGAACTTTAAAGTAGCATCAGGCGACACAGTGCCGTAGTGGTTAGCATATCTGCCTCACAGCAAGGAGGTCCTGAGTTCTGATGCTTGCGTGGGTTTCCTCCGGGTACTCCAGTTTCCTCCCACAGTCCAAAGACATGTGCATTAGGCTCATTAGCTGTTCTAAATTGCCCCAGAGTGTGAGTGTGAATGGTTGTATGTATGTTGGCCCTGCAGTGGTCTGACACTTCCGTGCCCCCAGAAGCTCTTCCAAAGCTGCCCCCTCCACACGCAATCTGACTGCAGATTCGTGCACAGTTGGGTCCCACACGAGCAGAGAGACACAGAGCCATTTGGCTGGTTCATATTTCCCAGCAAACCTCAGTGTCAGCGTCAGTGTTTGTACAGGATTACTAGTGGCCACCTTTTTCAGATCTCATAAGTGAGTGATTGCTGTCGGGTATCAAGCAGTATAACAGAGTGTATAAGGTAAGTCTGTTTTACACTCGAGCCTAGTGGCTCATCAGGCTGGTGCTTATCCCCGGTTTCTGTAGTGACTAGGAGTTCAACTCCTCCTGGATGGGACAGTAGGGTCCCACACAGGTTCATCGCCAGTTACCTTCCCAGTATTTTTACTGGTATTTATACTGCTGGGTGGAGAGAGGCACACTTGTGGTTAAGACCTTGCCCAGGGGTCTTAGCACGGTGGGGGTCCAACAGGGATTCGAACCATGATCTCTCGATAGTGAGCGCGGCACCCTAACCGCTACCACACCGGTCCCACTATAATAGTTTGTATACACAGTTAAAAATGTACCAACCCCATCTTTAATATCGAACAAGTAAAACATAAATAAATAAATAAACAAACAAACAAACAGATATTCAGATGCATCAATAAACAATTCCCTTGATCTCTTTTATTTGCCTATTATAGCCTATTTCAAAGCGTTACAGTGTTTCTTCCTGCAGATTAACAACTTTTCTACAGCACACTTTTTAAAACAGTGAGTGTGTATAGGGGAGTCACGTGACCCCTAAATGCCTGAACTCGTGCACAGGAGGGTCGCATTGGCCAGCAGTTCACTGGTGCACCAGAGTTTCATATGCAGGGTATTACTGATTAAAAAAATAATAATAATAATAAATAAATGAACCAGAACCACAGACAGACAAGTGTAATGAACCCTGTTCAGGATTCAGAGGCAATGCGGTGTCCCTTTGTTTTAGGATATGGATTGCAGTGCATCACGTGACGGGTATAAATAAATGAATGAATGAATGTGTGTGTACACAATGCACCTCTCCTTCACTCACTCATCCTGCTGGAACCCTCCGCTCTCTGCCCGGGGACTCACGCCATCTACCAGCCCGGCTGCAGCCTCGCCGTTTCCAAAACACGCCTTCAACTTCTCGGCGACTGGTTCCTGCACGGATCTGACTTCCACACGGTCTCCTCTGCTTACACCGACATCCGGAAAGTGCAGCAGCTCCGTCACCGCGTCCACCTTCAGCCTCAATCCCTCCGACTGCCTGCTTTCCTCCGCCGGGGGCTCAGACTTCAGTGCGCGGAGGTCCTGCGCTCCGGGCGCCGCCGCCATCATCCCCACACCACCACACCAGTGTCCTATTCATCCAGGACAACCCTTCTTAGTGACAACACACACACACACACACACACTCTCTCTCTCTCTCTCTTTCTCTCTCTCTCTCTCTCTCACACACACACACACACTCTCTCTCTCTCTCTTTCTCTCTCTCTCTCTCTCTCACACACACACACACACACACACACACACACACTCTCTCTCTCTCTCTCTCTCTCTCA
>JAQMYF010000001.1:18923430-18934994 GCA_030014195.1 Neosilurus mollespiculum
GTCAGCGTGTTTCTGCCCTGCGATGGCCTGGCGAGCTGTCCGGGGTGTACTCTGCCCTCGTCCAGAGTCGGCTGAGACGGGCGCCAGCCTCCCCGCGACCCTAATTAGGAATAAGCGGTTCAGAAAATGACATGACATGACATATACAGGTAACTGACTTTCAGGAAGGAAAAAATCATGTTTCTCAGTTGAAGGTTCTCAGTGTTACAGCGAACAAAAAATTAAAATGGTGAAAATAGGCCTTTCACAGAGGAATTTGACACATTTCCAGCCACTTTAAAATTTTTCTGAAGAGACATTGTTTATATGCCAACTTTGTGTCAAAAATTTTTTCTCTAGCTTAAATTTCTTCATTGTGAAAAAAATTAACAATTAGGTCAATCGTTTTATTAATTTCTACATTTTATACATACTTGTATATTATGAATTATAACAGTTTAATAAAAATAAAACTCTTAGTACTTAGTTGTTTTGCAATAGTTTATAATAATATTGGCATATGTATTCATTTTTTTAAGATTTTTACAAAAATGAGACCCGCTACTAATTATTATTACTGTCACATTCCTGTCTGTCATATTAGTTATATAAATAAAACTGTTATTTTTTTACAACTAATTGTTTTATATATTGTTACAGAGCCATATATACTTATTTTACACCCATTTTGACGAAATTTGAGTACTACTATCATTTTCGCATATAAACGGTTGACGCATATAAACGGTTGACTTAGTTAATCATTTTTTTTCACAATGAAGGCATTTAAGCTAGAGAAAAAAAATTAACATGAAGTTGGCATATAAACAGTGTCTCTTCAAAAAAAAAAAATTAAGTGGCTGAGCATGTGTCAACATTGTCAAATTCCTCTGTGAAGGCCTATTTTCGCTATTTCTTTTTTCCATTTGTAGGCTGCTGTAACACTGAGGAATGTGATTTTTTTTTTTTTTTCCTTCCTGAAAGTCAGTTACCTCTATATGTGAAATCTACAATATGAGCCTTATTCCTTACATCTTTTTCTCAGGAGGTGTGGCTACTTTTTCCAAAAAAAAAAAAATTGCAAATGAACAAATTGCCATATTTGTGATGCTACATGCATTTATTGCCAAGATACTGGCTTTTGAAAATGCAAAAAGGCTCAAATTTCACTCGCGGGTATAAAATTGGGGTTGAGGGTACCCTATTTCAAAAATTTATTTCAGTGAAACTGTTAGGAATTAATCAGATTTATTTTGCATGTGTTCATCAGACATATGGAGATACTTGGGGGAAAAAAATCAGAATTTGGTTGATTAGGTACGGAATGACCCTTTTTTAAAAAAAAATATTTATTTTTATATTTTTTTCATTAAAACAATAAAATCTAAATGACAAAAAATTAAAATGAGTTAAAGTATTTTTGGCTGTGCTTCGACTGATTTTTCCAGAGAACATGGCTTGACCTTTTAAAATATAGACAATATAATTAATTAATTATGAACGGAAAAGGAACACAGCCAACAAAAATGTAACGGGGCGCTCCGCTTTTAGGCGGTGCCTAAATCGGGATATTGCACTGTATTTATAAAATGAGTTTAAAAGTACCGGTATTGGTCATCCTCACAGCATAACTTGTGCGTATTTACTACATTTAAGCTTATTTTAACATAAATGACCATAAAAAGCACTAAACTGGGTAATTTTACCGTGGATTAGTAGTGGGGGCTGAACTGCGGGTGGATGGCAGTCGTTTTTTTTTCTCAGAAGCACCGTCAACATGTTGGGCGGGGTTGACGTTTCTTGTGAAGACAGTGAGACGTCACATTCTGGTTACTCTGAGCATGAGAATGCTGCCAGGGATGTGCGTGATAGTAAATCCAAAGTGGCTTATGCAGCCAACGTTTTGCCAGCTCGGCTTTCCTGTCGTCATTTGGTTTAGGAACCAAAATAAATGTTTTCTACGATTTCTGTACTTGCCGTTTGTGTAATTTATCACTGGCCAGTAATGTAGTATGCTAAATGGGTCAGTGACGTAGCCCAGCCGATCCAATGAGTTTGCGTCACTATCACGTATTGCGTAACACTTGCGCGCACCTTGAAAAGGGGAAAGGACTGATGTTGCTGGAAGGAACCGCTGATGTTATACGTGATTGGTTTACATAGATAGTAACACTAATTCACTACAGGTACCCTAAATGACAGTTGGTAGCAAGGTTTATTTTTCTAATGAAAAGTTAAACAGCACCTATCCAGTAATTGGACCCTGATGTCTGTTTAGGGTTTCTGTACCAGTTGCCTCCTGTTTTAACCTCTGTCCGTTTAGCCGCTTGCCTGGATAGAGTCACGCTCACTAACACTCACTCTGTCTCTGGTTTCCCTTCCAGCATGATCCTGGCACTGATCAATGATTGATGCTGCAGAGATGCAAGATCGTCAACTGCCAAACCATAAACTTTCCACTTTGTGCTGTGACTGCGGCCATCATTCACAGCGAAAGCCAATCAAAAGAAAAAAAAAAAAAACAAATCCAATCCCACACTCCATCAGACACATCACCCTGACTGTAATCTTCTCACTGAAATGATTGACTTGAGAGACTGGTGTTCCTAAATGTTTTTTTTTTTTTGTGTGTGTGTGTGTGTGTGTATTTGCATTAAAGTAAAGCTGTGTGTAGTTCCTTTATTTAGCTCTTTGTGCAAGAGGCTCTAAAGCCGCAGCACTGCTCACATCATGTGCTGCTTCTCAGGGCTGAAACATGACAATCTCACCGACTCATCAAAGCGACTGATAAGCTTACAGCTGGTGACCGCATCATGTGTCCACATGCTTGTTTTAAATGTGCTGTCATTGCAAATGTGTCCATCTGGGGGACATTTTTATTGTAATTTGCTGGAATTTGCTCTGTGTGTAATATTTTAATGTTGGTCAATTAATGTTTTGAATGATTCTAAATTGTAATAAGCACATTTTAAAATACCAACATGGCACATGTTTGAGTTCATGTTTTTTTCGCCCATGTGTTGTTTATAGAATAGTTATATGTTCCTGATTTATGCAGTGTTATTCCTGCATATTCATTATACAATTCAGTATATTCATTTTTGTTATTTCTGTATTATTCATTACCATAGTTACCTCTGTGCCTTCTGGTTTTCAATTTAACAAATCAGTTCAGTTGATGAAATCAGTTCATCAATCAAGCCAAAAATTTGTTGGTGTTTATTATTCTCTTAAGTCTAGTTAGAATGAAAAACATTATGCTCAGGGGTAATATTCTGGAAATATTGCTGCTGTATGGTGTTAATGGGCTTCTGGTGGCAATATATTTTTACCCCTCAGCCCAGTGCGTGTGAGGAAGGGTAGTGTTGTTGCATGCAATGTAGTCCATCCACAGTTGCATTCCACACACTAACTTTAAAACTCCATCACTGATCATTACCGTTTTTGGTGTGGTTGTTGAGAATGTACAACTTCACAAGCCTATCAATTTTCGCAGTAGTCTGATATCCAATATGGCCACCACACCTGCCATTTTGAATTGCATTTTGCACACTAGATTGAAAGAAAAAAAAAAAACGCCATTACCGATCAGCGAACATTTTTAATGTGGATGTGAGGGCTGTGTAACTGCAGAAGTCCATGCGATATTCAGTATGGACACCACAGCTGCGTTCACGAATTTCATTCTTCACATTGAGAACACCAGCACTAATCATAAATTCAGTTCAATTTGTATAGTGCTTTTTACAATCCATATTGTCACAAAGCAGCTTAACGTAGCAAAACAAATTTGGTAAAGAATTTAAACATTTCTCTATAAGCCCTATACATCCCTAATGAGCAGGCATTTGGCAACAGTGGCAAAAAAACTCCCTCAGTCAACACAAGGAAGAAACCTTGACTCAAAAGAGAAACCCATCCTTATCACTGCTTTTGATGTCCATCTTGGGAATGGAAATATTTTTTTATAATGCAGTGCATGGGCTGAGGGGTATTGCCTGCTTTGTGGGGCTATTTTATAAGGGAATGGTCTGCGTTTTAAACAGATATAACTTTAGATGTAGAAGTTCTGCTCTCATTTGTTGTACGAATGTTTATCTGTTTCGCACTGATTACCTTTTCATTTGGTTGAGACTAGCGGTTTTATTAATGTACGGCATGCACATGTAAATCAGTTTCTCCTTTTTTTCTGATTTTACTGAATGAACACTCAGCATTTATGTTTTATAATAATCCCCAGCGTTTATTTTAGGGGTATTATTATTATTAATCATGTAATTTCACAGATTTATTTAAAGAGATACTAATATTGCCAGGCTGGCTCAGTATGGAAGTTCTTCTCTCTGTTTTCATTGCAGTGTGCCTTAAAGGCAGCAGCGCATTCTGAAACGTACAAACTTTAAAAGTGGTGAATCATTATCTACAACATAGAGACATTTTTTTCCTTAAGATATCCAGTCAAACATCTTTCCCTCATATTCTTGAAAAAAAGGACATATATCCACATTGCCGAGTGGTATACAGTGGTATACAGAGCATAGTCTATTCATCAGAACCCAGAATTCTGCAAACTCTTCTGGGTTACAAACTAGTTGTGTATCCTCCTTTACATTACATGTACTTTACCTTGAATCAACTTTACCTTAAACCAAAATTACCTTTCTTTGAAACATCAGGTTCCAAGTCAGGTTTGTCCTTTTCATTTGGCATGTTTAAAATATAAAGGAATCTATGATTGAAATCTATTTCTGTTTGATGAGGTCATTAGAAGTGAATGAATTAGAGCAAGAACGAGGGTAAACGGTGTGTTAAAATTGTTACCTGTGAAATTTGGTTGATTAAAACAGTTTTCGTCTATATAATTATGTAAAATGACATCACAGTATTTATAATGTGACATCTTCCTTTTGAAAAAAAAAAAAACAGCATGAAATTAAAAACTAAAAATGTAATTAAAAGTTATTTTCATAAAAACAAAAATCAGTCCAAGTTCATTATAAAGCTCATCAAGCACAGGCATTGCCTTGGCAGATATACTGACAATGACTCGGTTTTCTGTTTTGTTTTTTTTTTTTAAAACCCTGAATGCTTTATTGAAAATATGCATATGTAAGACTTTTCCTACACATTACATAACGGTACAATCACTTAGAATATTAACACAGTTAAATGTGAAACAGATCCTTCAGAACCTGATGCAAAGCAAACTGTTTGCCCGGGAATTGCACCTTGGGCCATGTGGTTAACGTGCTGGCTCACAGCCATGCTTTCACAGCACAGGAAAGCAAAAAACAAATCCTCTGAAAATAAAATACGTCACCGAAAAGGTCATTTGCATATGCAGAATATCAAATATAATGTTGGTGATACAGTGTTTTAACATTAGACCTAAAGGGTGTGTGTGTGTGTTTGTATGTGTGTGTGTGTGTGTGTGTGTGAGAATGTACGTGTGTGTCCTCAGCAACAGGACAAGTCTGGCTGGTGAGGGGAGGGATAACCTGTACAGAGGAGCTTACCTGATGCAGGTGGAGACGTGTTATTTGAAGGTAAAGATATGTTCAGTCTAAATGATATTCTTGACCAGTCATTATACATGCCATAAAATTCACACACATTAAAAGCACATACTACAAGCAAATCATAATAGGCAAAGATCCTTATGCTTGGTGACCAGACTGTAACACTCTGTATAGTATAAGAACATCACATAAAGAAAACGAAACATAGCTAAGAGGCCACTTCTGAGGATACAGTTTCCATTATAGCTGAGGGAATAATAAGTAAAACAAAGGATCACTAGAACCTTAGACATAAACAATGCTTTAAGCCAAATAAAAAGAGAACGGGAAAATAAACAGCTGTGAAGGTTATTTGGTTGTATATTTAAACAACGCTTAAAAAAGAAATCAAATCAAGATAAAATAATCTAAATAGGACAGATGACTGACATAAGGGGATTAGTATAGTAAGATGTATTGCAGTGAGCCAAAACATGGAAAGATGATCTGAAGGTGTGTTTAGGGCTTAGTTTACTTACATTATCCTTGAACTGGATTCCTTGCAATCTGTTTCAACACCACTGAGCAATTTACCATATCATACAAAAGCATATCTAATTCAGCCCCATCATACATGACATCTGATTTACTATCAACACCCAATTAATTCACTGAAAAGTTTAATTGTGAGCTTGCTACAATAACACAATCCAAACATGACTGACACCTACTAGCCATTTAAAAAGAGAAAGCATTCGTTCTTGCACTAATGATGGTCGATATTTACATGTGCTCATAACCTTGTAAATAAGGTCCAAGTCTTACATGGTGTCCGCAAGGAGGACAACGGAACAAGGAGCATGCAGATAAGGGAGAATTGGCCATGGGCGCCTAATCCCAAATCTCATCGATGGGTCAGTCCTTTTCTGACAGATTAAAAGATTCAAGTAAGGTCAGATGGAACATTACACTTCCTGTCCTACTCTGGCCCACAGCAAGCAATGCTGTGAGAATAAACCTTATTTACCTAATCATCTCACTGTAGCTGCATCACCTTTTTTCCCCATCATACATAAAGGATCATTAGAGACTTTAGAAAACAAAGTAGCAAAAACTTTTTGGGGGGTGGACGGGCTTTTTAATATTTTGCTTAGAAATTGAAATGGGTCTGATCTGATTAAAATGCCTGCAAATTCAGTCAATTAAAATTATTCTCTTAAGATAGGACATTACTACATTCTGCTGGTGAAAATGTCTCTCAGGCACACAGTAACAGGGGTGCCTGAAAACACAATAATTAGACGGGGATATATATATATATATATATATATATATATATAAAAAAGAGTGTGTGTGTGTGTGTGTGTGTGTGTGTGTGTGTGTGTGTAATGAACGATTTTTAGTGGACCCCACCAAAATCTCCTAACCACTGCTACCCTCAAAGGACTCTATAGGGATTCAATCACATGAGCTAAACTGTTTAAAATATTAATAATTAAAAAAAAAAAAAAAAAAAAAAAAAAAAAAAAAAAAAACACTCTACTTAGTGAATATTGTAAAGAACACAACATATGACTACAACTCAATCCTGATGCCTCAACTGATACACAGCAATAAATAATAAGAGTAATAAATAATAATTTGGTGTGTTTTGTGAGGCTGCAGCTCCTCAGACATCGGACTGAGGTCAATTACCCTCCTGAGCGAAGTCACACAGGTCTGAGGGCTAAAGGCCAGCCGCTAAGTGAGTTTCATTCAAGTGGTCCAACTGCATAAGCTCAGCTGCTCAGTTGCTATTGGGGGTAAACCTCCAGAAAAACATCATCAGTGTGCATTTTTTTACTTCATTCATCCATAAATTCTTGCAGTGTTTTCTTAGATTTTCCTCCTGCTCCAGGGCCAATATCAACTGTCCATGCTACAGCACTCTATGAATGAAGAAGAAAAAAAAAAAAGGAAGCTATTTTACTTTGTTTAAAATTGTTCACCATTCATAAGCTACAGAATAATTGCAGAATACTTCCACAATGTCCAGACATTGGAAGGAGAACGGTGCTGTAACCTGTTAACAGAGCTCTTACCGCCTAGCCTCTCTGACTCCTGGGATTCAGTGAAGGGAGCAGGACCCCAGACGCGCACAGTGCCATCATCAGATGCGCTGGCCATGAGTCCTGGAAGAACTGGGTTCCAGCTTACACAGTTCACGGTGCGTGTATGCCCTGTCAGCTCAGCAATTGGCAATTCACTTCGCTTGTGCCAGATGTACAATTTGTGGTCTAAAAAGAAATAAATAAAATAAAAAGACTGTACAAGACTACATAAGATGCAATTATTACATCTGACATGAATCAAAATAAAAAATAGATTCATTCATTAATTTCCTAAATTGCTTAATCCCAATTAGGAATTAGGGTCACGGGGAGGCTGGTTCCTATCTCATTCGACTCTAAGTGAGAGCAGGGTACACCCTGAACAACTTGCTAGACCATTGCGGGGCCAACACTCACACAACCATTCACACTCACACCTAGGGGGAATTTGGAACAGCCAATTAGCCTACTATGAATGTTTTGGACTGTTGGACGAAACCGGAGTACCCGGAAGAAACCCACACAGAAACATCTGAGCCCAGGAATCAAACTAGGCCTTCTTGCTGTGAGGCGGACATGTTAACCATAGTGCCAGTGTGGGTACACCCTGAACAGCTCGTCAATCCATCGTACGGCCAACACACACACACACACACACACACAAACAAACACACAAAACCATTCACACTCACACCTATGGGCAATCAATTAGCTTAATGTACATGTCTTTGGACTGCTGGAGAAAACCCACACTAGCACGAGGAGAACACGGAAACTCCACACACAAACGCCCTTGCTGTGTCCGGAACTCAAACCAAGGACCTTCTTGCTGTGAGGCAGACATGCTGACCACTACCCCACTGTGCTAGTTCACTTTTTTTTTTAACATTTACATTTACAGCATTTGGCAGACGCTCTTATCCACTTACAATTTTTTATTTATTTTATTATTTTTATTTTTTTAATACAACTGAGCAATTGAGGGTTAAGGGCCCAACAGTGGTTATAGTGGGGATTGAACCGCTGACCTTCGGATCAGTAACCCATCACCTTAACCACTAAGCCACCACTGCCCTCACAAACTGCCTTAACAAAAAGCTTATGCTAAGCAGTGGTCTAATCAGATTTGATTAGATAAATTCTAATGCAAATATTTAAAAACGAGTCCTTCCTGTCAACAACATCATTGTTGCCCATTCAGGAATATTTTATAAGGTTGAGGAATACAGAAGAGGGTATCTAAGACCATTCCTCTTTACAGGATCTTTTCAGATCATCCAAGGCCCTGTCCTCTCTAACTCATAAAACAGTTTTTTTAGGTCAGTAAGTTAGTAAGTTGGGTTTAGGTCAGGGGACTGAAATGGTAATGGCAGAACCGTGATTCTATGGTTAGCTAACCATTTTTGTATTGAATTAGACATATGCTTTGGACTACTGTCCTGCTTGAAGATCCACAGTTGACCCAGCTTAAGTTTCCAGGCAGAGGGTGCCAGACTGTGATTTAAAATGTCCTGGTATTTCATGAATACATAGTCCATGATGCTATATACACTCACAAACTTACCAGAGGCTTTGGAAGAAAATCGGCCCCACACCATCACAAAAAACATATTTCACAATTAGGATAAGGTCCTTTTCATTATAAGCATATTTCTTTTAATGACAATACCACCTCAAGTGTTTATTGCCAAAAGGCTCCATTTTTGTTTTATCAGTTATAGTAAACTCCAGGTGGTTACATTTCTGGTTAAATAAAAGAAAAGAATTTTTGTTATGGCACACCTTCAAAATAATCTGTTAGCATGGAGGTGGAATCCCATGGTCACATTAGAGATTTAGTAACCTGTAAGAGTATATTTTTTATTGTAATTAACCAATAGTGACCTTGGGGACTTTTTTTTTTACCCCTCATACCTTCATCCTCACTGTACATGGGGGCAAAAAAAACAACATGGGGCCCTCTTCCAGGCAAGTTCCTAACATTCAATCTGATGTCCACTTATTATTACCCTGACAATAAAACTGGGAAATTTCAGGCAATACTACTGTAATTTAATAATTGTTCCCTGACTAATGAGGGAGTAAACTCACTTCTCCCTTATTTGATTTGTGCATTTTCTTATCTGTCCCATGTTTATGGATGACCAGTGGAATTTGGCTTCTATGTCATCTCATATTTGTACCCAAATAAATCAAGAAGTCATGGATTGCATCTTGAAAGTTGTCAATTCAAAATGCTCTGTTTATAAAGGAAACATGTTCCAGTTACATTGTTTTATTATAATTTCTTGTGGTGCCAATAGTCCTGTTACATGTGTTTTTGGTGAAAATAATTACTTGATGACTGTTTCTTTACCCTCTCTAAATAAATGTATTTCAAGTTACATTTTTCTATTTTTTTTTTCAGTGTGAGCTGAACCTACTTCACAAAAAGGTGGATTTTTTCATTTTTTTTTAATCATGGAGGAGCACTGTACATAAAACAATGGTTTGCACTAGTTAGATTTTTTTTGTACAGCTCTACTTCATACGCAGATCACCTAATATAAAGAAATTATTGTCTGTCATCTCTTCAGAAATAATTATTTCTGTTATTTTCTATGATCATATTAAAGGCAGCTAAATACCAACTGAGCAGGTTCTTCATGGTTCACTTCTTTAACATTCTTTAAGGCACTACGTGGACAGAGAAGTGATTAACTGCACACTGATTCAGGCATTGTACCTTCACTCCCACTGGCAATAAAATCTTCGTTATGGCCACCGAAGCAGGAGTGGATGGTGTAGAAGCCTTGTGTCACACCTTGGTACTTCCTCACCAGTACCCGATCGTGTAGGTCCCACAAATGAACTCCCTACACCCAACAAAGCAGAGTGAGCAACACTGCTACTGCTGTTTAATATAAACGGGAGACAAGCAGCAGAGAAATAGAATACACTGAACTAAAATGAGTACCTGAGTTGCAACATTTAATAGAGCTAATCTGCCATTCTTTGACACGGTGAAAGACATTATAGGGTGATCCTCCTGCACACTGTTGAACACAATCAACAGTTACTTATAAATGGAGATTAAGGACAGCCTTTCCTGTCAGACTGGTTTCAAATGTAATGTCATGCCCTTACATGTTTCTGTCAGTCAGATCTTCAAAGTTGTATCCCCGGATACGCTGATGTGTGTCTGAAGCCAATACAGTTTTCCCGTCATTCAAGCACCACAGGCATTGAACACGGACACCCTCCCAGGAATCCAGCAGATTTCCATCTAGATCCTACTCAGTCAAAAATATAGATTTTTCTTTTTTAAACGGATATAGACACACTAGTCAGCAATAGACCATATTTTGCTTACATTGTTACATAGAATGCTTGGGATACCTACACACTGATAAAACTGCCCTCTCTGACCCCCAGTTACAAAGCGCTTTCCATCTGGGTTCCAGGCTACACTTGTCAGGCTGTCTTCGTGGGACTGACTCATTTTTGTCCTCAATTCCCCAGTCTGAAAGACAATAATCAACATTTAGGGTGCACAGTCAATCATTTATGAGGTTTTAGAACTGGTTTACTCTGGTCATTTGGGTCTGGTTTATTCATTTTGTGGTGGCTCAATCTAGCTCACAAATGCCAGGTAATAGAGGGAAATACACCTTGGATAAGCAGATGAGTGATATTAGCACAAGGAAGCACAGTTCTCTTTGTAAAGGGTAAGGCTGCACCTGAACGTTCCAGAGCCACAACTCTGAGCAGTCATCTGGGCCACAAGCTATCAGGTATGCATCATCTGGGCTCCAGGCCAGGTAAGACACCCCATAAGCATGGCCTTCCAGAGTCCTCAACTGTTTCAGTAGGTGCGTCTCCTGAATATTTATAACAGACAACCAAACAGGTAATGTGTGTGTATATATATATATATATATATATATATATATACACACACACAGTACAGACCAAAAGTTTGGACACACCTTCTCATTCAATGAGTTTCCTTTCTTTT